>CALNVZ010002100.1:19434639-19461302 GCA_940671915.1 Paracentrotus lividus
TGGTCGAGAATGATCGGGGGAAAATTGATGTTTTGACCTGATCGGGTTTGATCGAGTTGATCAGATCGGCAGTGTGAACCTAGCATAAAGTACAATTAGATGGAATATTGACTTTGTGGACTGTCATAATTTTCTTGGAATACATGTTGATTGTTATTTAAAATGGGACTTTCATGTCAGACATGTCTGCAATAAAATAAGTAAAACTATTGGAATCTTATATAAATTAAAATATACAGTACCCCCTAATATATTGATTGTATTATAGAATGCTCTAATTATGCCGTATCTCATGTATGGTAACATTGTATGGGGTTCAGCATGTAAAACTAGTTTATTACGCATTTTTAAAAATTAGAAACAAGCCATTCGAATTTGTACTCTTTCGCACTATCTTGCCCATTCTAGCCCTATTTTTCATTCGTTAAAACTTTTAAACATATTTGACATTATATAAATATCTTGTTGGTATTTTCATGTATAAATTTATTAACAATGCTCTTCCACTCTCATTTGATAATATGTTCCAGTTAAACTCTGATATTCATTCGCACTTTACCCGCAATTCTATGAAATTCCGTCTGCCGAAACCACAGAACTCATTAGACATAAGATCAACTCGTTATAACGGTCCAAAAATCTTTAACGAGATTGAACATTGTATTTCTGGTACAAACACAGTTAAGGTATTTAAGCGTAAAATTTTCCGACATTTCATAAACAGTTACAGGCCCCCTACTTGATGTAGGGGAGACCGGGGACAATTGTAACACGGGGCAATTGTAACAGGGGCTCCCATCCCTAGCAGAAACAAGCTACAAACTTAAAATTTGTACAGAGCATGCGCATTTCATCGCTCCTCATGCTGTTTGAGTATAAGCAGATTTAACGTTTCGTGGAACTTTCTACAGCAGAAAAATCGTTTTTTGAGTAGGAAAGTAATATTTCACATTACCCATTGTTTTTCTTCTGGAAAAACATGTGGATGAGCTACGGCTGTCATTTTTATATATTTAGAAATTATGTTCTTAGGCCATATTTTGCTAACGTTTCAACGCTGAATACCTAAGCCAAGATAGAAAAAAAATCTTTCCAAATATGGTCGCCCACCACAGGGGCAATAGTAACAATGCCGTTTAGGAAATACTTTTGCCCCGTACCTAGCCCCGAGACAATTCAGCGCGCTGTCATCGCCCGTACAGAGCACGTAAACTTCTGCAATAATCCCATGCCATGTATATAACAAGTGGAAAATATAATTTAACTTAATTCAAGCATTGTCATGTTTTATAATAATTAGCTGATGTGGTTAATGTTGTTTAAATCTTGGATCTGTCAAGTGCATAGCTTTGATAAAGAAAAGCAAAATGTTACAATTTCATGTGTTACAATTGCCCCGTACGTCTGTTACAATTGCCCCTGGTTTAGGGGCAATTGTAACACTCGACCTCGTGTTTTGAAATGATAATGGCTTCAAAATAAATAGTTTTACTTAACCCAAACCTATTCATATGTCGAGCTAAGATATCCAAATTTCGTTTTACTTGGTTTTAAGCAAGTATTTACTTATAATAAAGTTGACAAGTCAAATTTGGAAAAAGTGTTACAATTGTCCCCGGTCTCCCCTACCCCCATTAATTTTAACAGATTGTGTTATGCACTTTTGGTTTTGTAAGCGTATGCAGGGTGTGGTGTGTGTGTGTGTGTGTGTGTGTGTGTGTGTGTGTGTGTGTGTGGAGTGTGCTTGTGTGTGGTTCTTTGTATTTTGTGACTGGTTTAATTAACTATGTTATCAGTAAGAATGTATTATTTAATTTTGTTCAGGTGCCTTCTGTTGTACAAGCTTCGTGCTTTTTTTGAAGGTATCCTTTCATCTATATTTTCTATCATTATCATTATTATGATTCGTTGAATAATTGTCAACATGTTTTATATATATTTTTATGGATGAATAATAAATAAATTGAATTGAATTGAATTGATAAATATACAATGAGGAGAGATTCTTGCATCGAGCCTCACTTGACTTATACAAAATTTTATGGAATAAAAAAAAATAAAATCTAATTTTGTAGAGGTGTATGGTATAAACATAAGTTTTTAGCGTAATTTTAAACCGAATTAATATACATCTTTAAAATACATAGATATAATTATGCTCTTTATGACTTCTTTGTTAATATATAATTCATATCCTCATTTTGTTTATTGTCATAAGGGAAACATTCTTTTAGATAATGAGAAGCAATTAAACACATGTCAGATGCCCTTGTTTAGTTGACCAACAAATAAATTCAATCAAATTACGGTTTATGATGTAAGCTTCAAGAATAGAGAAGAAAAATAGCCTATCAACATCTGAATATTTGTAAATCAATTGAGCTGTAGTTTTGAGCAATTCAAGGTCATGTAGTGGTCTTAATATCGATATGATGACAACTCTTTATAGAACAAGATATTTATATCGAGAAGAATAGTAAATCACGCAGTATAATGTCTTTATCCATATTACACAAAACTTAAAATGTCTGGGCTGCAAACTAGACATTCCTAAAAAGATTAAGCATATTATCATTTAATGTTCAGCTCTATTGTTTTATGATTATAGCATTAACGGAAGAGTCATATAAGAGTCAAATCAGTCACTGTCTTTAAGTTGTTTTTTTTTTTTCAGTTATATGACATGAAATGATTTTGTAATCATGCTAGAAATAAGAACAAACTAGGGAACTAGGAAATGTATCAGGGACAATCTTTGGAATAAAATTAAGAAACTTACATTATGGACATTGTTAACATGGCTCTTAAAATGTCTTCTTGAGGAGTATAAATGTAAATGTTAATGTGCATACATGACGTATAAAGATATTTAAATTAGTAATATAATCATTACGTTTGTCATAATACAATTTTATAAACTTTTCCAATGTTTATGTATGCTTTCTTATGTGTTTGTCTACATACGTTTTCAGTATTGAAGGTATCACAATCATGTATGACGACATTACAGATGCCTATCAAACACACTGGTTGCTGCTTTATTGGTTGTCTTAACTTGACATTGATGTTGAACGAAATTTAATCAACTATTCGTTTAACTAATTTTTTACATATAAAATATGTTATTGTCATGTTAATGTAAATCTAAATATTGTTTATAAATTAATACACCACAACTCAAAATAGCAGACGGTGACTGCAGTTCTTCATCTAAAACATGATTCTTCCAGTTATAATGGAAAATAAGACGAAAGAGAAAGCAGCTTTCCATTCATTTGCTGAGTTTATTGGTTGTTTGGTGGTTAAAGGTGCTGGGAAGTTGCCCGTTATCCATGGTGTGAAGTTCAGCCATACAGAAGCCCCTTTCATCGCCTCCTTCAGCTAGGTACAAAACACAAATATACAATTATGAATTTACTTTAATAAAAAAAATGACGAGTTCTGTGAAGAAGGAAAAAAAAAACTATTAAAGTTTGTTTTGAGAAAGCTGTATCATTAATGAACAATTGTTATCATATAAAAATCTCGATTGCTTATCCAAACTTAAAAGGGGAGAAAAACAAAAGACATTTAAAAACACCAACCAGACTGAAAAATACATTTCTCATGACAAATTCAAGAAAATAAAGTTTAACTTAAATTAAACAGTCTATACTTCTTTCGGTGAGGTATACAAAAGGTATATCAAAGTGTACATTCATAAGGTCTCTTAACCCTCTTTGTGCTTTGTAGCCATATGGTTACATATAAATTATGTAGCCATATGGCTACAAAGCACAAAGAGGGTTAAAGACCACCAACCTTCTCTTGTCTGAATCCGTTGTGAGGCAGACTAAACTTGTAGCCAATGGGACACAGGTTTCGAGTGACATCATACGGACCAGTCGACTCGCTGACCAACCAGTCGTTCGGATCTGTTGAACTTTGACATGCGAAGCTCAGTGATTTGTCGCAGTCTGATGACGTATACCAACGGAAGTCTTCGTGGCTATATAGAGGGGAAAATTCTGAGAATTATTGTTTTGTTGTACATCCAAAATCGAGATTATAGGAAAAGTGGGACCAAGGTGAACGATCCATTGAGAGAGGTAAATGGGTCACGATGATGAATTTAAGACCTCTTTTTCGTTTGAAACCTCCAGCAAGCAGGGGGGGGGAGGGATAATGCAAAGTGCGAGCGGATTTCTTTTCCCAAATACAGCATATCTTGCAATATAATGTACCGAATACAAATTTGTTGATTGCAGGTATAAATATTTATTTTACATTCTAAATATAATATACATTTTTGGAGAGAAAAAAAAAACGCTTGGAAAGAGAATATAAAATTTTGATGGGAAAAATTTGGGTGGTGCAGGCCTCAAGCGCCCATCATTATGCCAGTGCTTATATACATAATGAGCTCACTTTAGCATAACACATGAATCTTCATTAAGCTGCATTGATGGTTCTCCATAGGCCCACGTATAGACAGCTGTGTACATGAGTTGAGGTGTGACCATGTCTGTTGCAGGAAGATTTATCCGACATTTCACCAGCTCACTTAGATCAGTGATTGCACCACCTACAGTTGGACCGTCATAAATGGACTGGAATCTAAATTACATTCAATGAGAATCAAAACAGGGATACATATTTTAATTATGGATTATTATATAAATATTGATACATATAGTTGAGATCCGTATGAAAGTAAAGAGGGGCCGCGCCGTGGCAAGATTTTTACCAGGTTACAATCAAGCTTTCGGGTGTCTGCCCTTCATCTGGATATATATAAATATATATTAAAAATTATATTGAAACTTGAAGCGTATTTTATGAAAGGAATGTTGAGGATGGTGTTGATGATGAAGATAATGATGATGAAGATGGTGGTGATGATGCTGCTGATGATGATGGTAATGGTGGTGGTGATTTTGATGACGGTTTTTATTGGTAACGGTAAAGCTGATGGTAGTGATGGCAGTATAATGATCATGAAGATAATGACGATGATTGTGATGACGGTGATTTTGGCAATGAAGATATTGATGATGATGGTTATAATAATTATGTATACGTAATAAAAGATGGTGAGGAATAAGCCCCCAGCTGTGATATGGTTAATGATAAAACAGGCCTAACTCAAAATATATAAATTAACTGTCAAAGGGACAGCATCACTTTTATTTATTTAGATATCCATGTAATTATAATATGGAATGCTTTTGATTGTTTAACATAAAAGCCCCGCTGATGTTGGAGGGTTGAACTCCGAAACATGATTTGTTCTTTAATAAATGTTTTACTTTTATGTATCTTCCCTGAAATAAATGAACAGATCAATTGAAAGCTTGAAGATTAATGATAAATTTTTCTTTTGATCAAATCTTCAGCGTAAAGGCCAAACAAAATATCAAAGACGTGTTAAACATACTCAAAGGAAAATTCCTTGTAACTAAACGATAATATTTTCTAAAAGAACCGAAACATAAAATTATGTTAGAGCGCTTCACTTACACATAATGTGTTGAGTCACCGAGGAATCTTTTACAAATAGAATCTAGTTTACCCCCGCATTGTGGATAATTAGTGAACTGCAATAAAAGGGAAACGTGGAGATATTGCAGAATACAAAAGAATGTTTCTTAAGACTTCATTTTTTTCTGCTTCTGAATATCATTCTAATCTTATCTTATTGAATCCACAATATTGTAAAATATGTTTATTAATAGCTATGCTTATCGCTAGACGATCGAACAATATTATAGATAAAGTCAAATCTTGCACTCATATCATTCTTCAATTTTTTTATTTATTTTCTTAGATCTTACGGGTTTCAAGTTTTCAAAAATCCTGTCCAGTTCTGATTACAACATAAAACCTAACATGTATGGCTTTACAATATTAAAAAAAGTGCTTGCTTTGAACTTCAGCGCCCTGTATCAATCTTACAATCGATTTAAAGACTTACGATTGATATAAATCATAAAATTGATCGTGTCTTTTATGTTACAGGGCATAGATTTAATATGCGCAACATCATCTCACATACTTTAGTTTGGAAGATGGGGAAGAGTTAGGGGATTAATTGAATATCTTACCTCATTCACGTAGAAGCTTTCACATCTCTTTTCATGGATGTATTTACCTTGATGTAAGGTATCATTCTCACCCACTACTACCACACGTTTACCATCCTGTGATAATAAAAAGAGAAAGGACATTAAACCAATGACCAAATGATTTTTAAATGGTGAAATCAAGGTTTTTCAAAAGAGCTCAAAATTCTAACAGAGGGGGGGGGGGGGTGGTACTACACACACAAACGAATTTTATTATCTGCTTTGTGTTACAACCCCCTTCAAAAAATAATTAATTAAAAATAAAAACAAAAACAAAAACAAAACAAAACAAAACAAAACAAAAACAAACAAAGCAGATAAAAATAATAAAAATGATTAAACAAATAATATAACGAGGAAGAATAGAAAGGAGGCAGGTCTAACAGGCCATGTTTTCAAGAATAACTTTGGACCAATATGGGTAAAGCCCGCTTGCCCCGTCCAACAGATCCACCTTATCATGCCTATGTAGTTCTTACCTCTCTCATCTCTCTCAATGTCGGCCACACCCCACTTATTACCCCTATAACTGGGCGTGGTTCTTACCTCTCTCATCCCCCTCAATGTCGGCCACACCCCCACTTATAAGTAGAGAGATCATAAATCAGGATAAAGTCTATTCAATTATTTGTGTTTAATAACTTATTGACTGGTCAGTTATAGATCCACGCGAAGGCACTATTAGATATGTTATACAATTGTTCATAGAAGTATTGCTTGTGTGTTGTGTTTTTGGTTATTTTAAATGATGTGTGAGAGTGATATGTCATTTCTTTTGGTCAGTGCTGTGTATTCTGAAGTTTCGGCCTGGTATATCCTCTTTAGGTCAATAATGGGTGTCTTTTAGCAGCCCGAAAGGTTCGAATCCCCGATAAACGTGTGAACTTCGTTCATTTCGTGATATGAATTGAACCTTATTCTCATTTTCGATTGTAAAATCTCCGTTAAACTGTTTTATTTTGTGGAACAATAAATCTTTCGCCAACACGAGCGCAAATATGTTTCATTTTGGTGCCCTTGTAAAAATATTAGATGAAGGGTAAGTGATTGACTCGTAATATTCGTCGTGCCGGGTCAAGTTATTGGAATTCTAGTGGCATCGGCAAAAATTGACCCGGAATGCTGCATGAGTTCGCAGTATGAAGAGCAGGAATAGTCAATTTTGACAATTTCAGTTCTTTAGAGTGCTGCTTAAGTTTAACATTTGATTAAGAAGTTAAATTTTTGGAAGGGAATCATGAAAAACAACAGGCAATATGTCCTAAAGGAAATCAATTATACTTGTAATTAATATATACTGTGCACGATCGTCTGTGGAAATATATTTAAAAGCATCTTAAACAATTTTGGCAGCTAGTCTAGCATACGTATAGATTGATAACCTCTTGTGTCGTAATACTGTGTTTTATTTTTTTTATTTAGGTACTTATCCCGCTATGCACAGGAAACAATATGTATGGACTCAGCCTGAGTGCCCTGTTTTTGTGAGGTTAGTAATAGAAAAAAATTATATGGTATCCAGCCTATTTGATGTTTGAACCAAAGTTACTGTATCTAGATTAATACAGAACTGATATCCTAGAAAGTTGAATGATAGAGTTTTGATGTGAATTGATGTAAAGGCGGTTGTGTCATTTTTGTGCGACGAACTTTATTTTGGTGCCAATCAATTCTACTCAATAATTTACACTATAGATTATATTTGAAAAACTGGGTGAAAATTTAGCTCGCTTTCGTTAGTTTAGTTTTGTTTGTTTTTGTTTTGTTTTATATTTTATTAGTTTATTTATTTTTTTTTTTTAATTTAATACTATATTAGTGTGCTGCGATACGTGACGATGTATTGATAGAACTGCTGTCAAATCGACCCATGGCTACATTTAGGCTCTGTAAAACACAACGGAAATTCTCAAGGTAACAGTACTAATATTTAATAATGTTTTTGTGTAGTTTTAGTGTGAATTTCAATAGCAAAATATAATACAAAAATTTTGCAACAAATAACATTTTATCATACAACAATAATGCCATTTAAGATAGTTTGTTTCATATACCAGAAATTACGTCAGTAGTGAAATAATGAAAAATCTTTTTGAATTTTTAGATTTCCGCTTGTAACAAACTATCATTAACTTAATTGGAATTATTTCCATCTTAACATCAAATATAAAATGGTTATTATACTAAGTCCTGTGTAAAAATAAAAAAGATAACAAGAAAAGAAATAAAGAAGTTGAAATATATTTTTCGATCGATGAGCTAAGATATTGACTTGTGAAAGAGTAAGGCAGAAACTATATTAGTTATTTTTTTTTAATGCTTGACATGAGAGGAAAATTTAAAAAAGAAAAAAGAGTTATATATTATATTATTATATAATTATATATAATATATAATAAATATATATATATTCTTATATATATATTAATATAATATATATATAGTAAATTGATTAACGTGTATATAGACTGATAACCACTCGGCATTATATAATGACAATAAAATTTAGTTCTTTCACATAATTCGCAATGATGCCCATGTTTGCGATCCTTAGGTTTTAGCCATAGTTGCGAACTCTTCGACCCGGTATTTGTAATTTATCTTTGTTATCCTTTTACATTTTCAGGATGGATATGTCGCAATTGTACGAATCAATTTGATGTAATGTATAACCATCATCATTTGATAAATTCATCGACGAACGATACAACTTAAGGTATATTTCAAGTTCGTCCTACGAGTTAAATGCAGTGCACAGGTGTTCTCTGACCTATAGCATTTGTCAGCAATCGGCATTTCGATAAATCACAGTGCAAGATAGATTTCAGTCAGTAGTAGGCCCCTAAATTGTTATAAAGGTTGGAATTTTTATTAATTGCCCTGTAGTAACCTATTGGATCACGTTGAATGACTTTTCGCAATACATTTCATACAAGAATGGATATACTATTCATTAAAAAAAATGATGAGGCTGCTGTATATCCTCTAATTTGTCATGATCGCAGAGTGCCCGCAATAGACACGGAATAGTTGGTAAGATTTTTTCTTTAATTTTGTTCCATTAATTATTTCATTATCACCACTGATTTCTATTAAATTATTACTTTCTTAGAGTTGCGCTTTCAAATATTGCTAAATTGTTTTGGTATTCACTTTTAAATATCTGTCTTCTTCAAACAGGCCACATGTTCGAACTATAGAGCTTAATGGTCTTGCTTAGAGTAAATAGTGATTTTAAATAATAATTTTGTCATTTAATAATCATGGTTATCAGCTAAGAAAAAGTAAAGAAAGAAACAACCATCACCACACATACACACACACACACACAACCACAACACACACACACACACACACCATCAAAAATCGTAAGGGAGTATATTGGGTCAAAAGTTAGATTTCAAATGCACTCATTTTCAGAGATTTTCCAGGAGACGGCCAAACAACCAAGACATAATATAGCCCCCATCACTTCCGCCCATTGGAGATGTAGATTGAGCCGCGAATCTCGAAGATCGTAGAGCAACATGTTAAAATTAATTGCAAATATTAGGTTTTTATAATAGTCTCCTGGAACTGATAGTTTGATACGAATAGACTCGTTATCCTCGATTAAACTCAACACTTTATAATATCTCCCTGATGCATGGTTTCTACTTTGGAGACAAATGAATAAATTTAATTGTCTAATATCCTGATATTGTATCATACAATGGGATTGCGATTTGATAGTCAGTATTTGGCAGGTGTCACCTGAAAATAAGTTGTTTCGACAAGTTTCTGAAAAAGGGGCCCATCGTGACGTAATAAAAAAATCATCATGCGGTTTGGTAAATAAAAAAAAAGTATAAATAGAATAAAAAAGTAAACTAGATACTTCATGAATGATGTGAAACCCATACAGGATCTACAGGTGGACTTTTTTTTAATTTATTGTTTCGGAGGTGATGGTAGATGCTTATAGACGATTGTTTCAAGAATTATATAGCAAATAACACTATCGACATGGGAAAATCATGAGCACCAAGACAGTACAGAACCAATCAAAATAATGTCATGTCATGGAACTTTTGACCTGTACACATTGATTGTTTTGATTGAATTAAAACACTTTAAATTAAACTTTAAAAAAGAGAAAAATAATAAGATCCTTCGTCGGACGCAGAATTAATAGGTGCACGTTTTCCCATCGCACACTGAACAAAGATGGCAACTCTTACTTCAGCCAGAAACACAACTGAAGCAGTTTCGTCAGCGGCTGGATCCCGTTGTGACCACTGACGTAATGTCTGTCATAACTTTCATATTGATTTCAATCTTTCATGTAGCCAATGCACTACGTTCAATGGCCGCCCCCATATGACAACGGATGTATTGTGGTTGCGCAATCATGGAATCAGTGTGGTCGACATGTTAACATGGGGAGTTAGAGCTCTGAAATAACGACCAACATGTTGTAAGGAGAGGTGAGTTCTTTCATAGTTTCATCATTTTTAGTTCCAAATATTTATACCGAATTAATTTGATGACTGCACGACCATAAGCAGCCAAATACATCCAAAATGCAGAGGAGTTTAATTCATGAAGTTATGTTAGCAAAATGCACATTACTCCGCACGAAAAAAAAGATAGAAGCATTTAATTCAAAATATGTTTGGATCTACTTTGACAATAGAGAAACTATTTAAAGGTAAAAGAATTTACGCCGTTGGGATGGTTAAATAACAAGTAATTAGTTCATTTTTGTCTCCAACGGTTAGAAACCATGCGTTGTAGATACACACGCAATAACTGTGTGATAACTTGAAACGCCAGACGCTCGGGTCGAATTCCGCCGGCACCTATGATTTTTTTCATAGGCGTCTGGTTTCAAAATTATCACACAGCACTTGCGTTTTTCTATGAACATGTTTCTACATGTACGTTGGAGACACAGTGAAGTTAAATACTTGTCTAAAAATATTGTTACGATGTTCGTTACGAGAGAACTCACAATTCGTGATCAAAATTGACATGTATAACCTTACAATAGGATTATGTCCCGATTTGTATAAGTTAGAACAAATTACATATGAAAAATTATCATATTGCTCATAATGTGAGATTTTGACAGAATGCTCTAAAATACTGATAACGGTGATCGTTTGGTTTTTTTGTCTTAAAATAATATATTAATTAACCAAAATAATGTTATTTTCTCTTCGTGGTAACGCAGAGCGGATTGCTCATTTATGCTACAACTGGCAGTTTTAATGCGGAATTTAACAGACGTTGCTGATAGTGCATTGAAGAATTGGATCTTGGATGACACAGAACTGCTGGCAACGAAAATGAGTTCATTGTCGGATTTATATCAATGTTGAAAATATTTGTTTTATAATCTCGTTAAAATAAGCGTCAAAATGCCCCATTCCGGTCCTTTGGGGCCGACAGAATTTGGCGATAAATAACCCGGAAGCGGTATGGCCCCTTCATTTGTTAACATTATTTTTTTTTTAGTAGTGTAGAGTGACTACTCAAATAAGATTTTTTGTAACGTTATTTGATAATGGATATATTTATCCTCACAAATTACTGTGTAATAGGTAAGTGAAATAATCAACTCATGGCATAATTTTTGGGCCAGAATCTGTACTGTGCTGGATGAATTTATTGGCTTCTTGTTCCACTCGGCATCCGGAGAAACATGAAAAAGTGTATTTTTCATTAACTAAATACATAAAGTATCAAACGTTAATTAAATTTAACATGCATACCTACACACGAATTGAAATTTCCTGTCATAAATCTAAAAGTGCATTACTTTATTGTTGACGGTGTAAGTTCTGTTTCGTAGATAAGAATATGTAACTGTATAACCTAGATGTAAATGTTGTAATTTATTTTGTCTTAATTGAAGGAAAGTACGACCAGGGAAATGATGCACGAGTGTTAACTGGTCCATTAAAGAAAGATTTCTTGGTGATGATTGAGATCTTAAGTCGCTGCTATCTCAGAATACATACGGAGGGGTGGCCAACTTGAGGCGAAGAGAGAGCTGAAGAATTTAAAGGCGTACGATTTTTATGTGGACGGTAGAAAAGCTATTAAATTAAATGAATGATAACTTTAAAAAATGTTATTGTGACACGGAAGAAAGAGTGCATTTGGGGCGAGACTATAAGTCACATACGTACGCCAAAGAATTGAAAGATACCTCAGTATGAGCGTACGTCTAAATCTCATAGATTGTAAACCTTTAAAAGGGATGTTGTCCATTTCCAGCTATTAAGAAAAAAATAATATCAGAGAATTTGGCTTAAATGAACTTTACAATGTGGTAATGACCGTGTATGATAATTGTATTCGCCGCTAAGCTTCACAGTTTGTCATTTAATGAAAAACTATTCCTTTCAGCTATTTCATGTTAATACATCTCCTTAATAGCGGTGTCTACCTTGCCTGAAGACTAAAACTGTCACCTCCTGTGCTCCGACGTAGAGATTTTTTTTCCTTCTTCAAAGATCCGACGCAGATTGAGAATGCACAATATGCCCACCATGGATTATGTAACCTTTTTCAATCAATGTCATGAGTAAATAAATATTCGTTTACTTGTTCCATGTTATCAATGCCAAATCGTTTATGAAAGGTATCCTGTAACGCAGTACAGTAAGTATATGAAGACTCTGAAGTGAATGCTGTAAATCTCTCTTTTACGATATTCATTGCCCATCAGGATGGTAAATCGAAGTACTGGAGTAAGGGTGGATGCATACCTTACATCATCTAAATAAGTCCAATTGTGCAGTGTGACGGGGCTTCAGATCTAATTCGTAAGACTTATGAAACCCTCTGTCCTCGAAAATAAGGTATTATTCCTGATAACACAGCATTGATTTAATGAAAAGACAATATAAGACATATAAATTATGTAAATGTTGACATACAGGTAAACCTAATGTGAGCGCAGTGTGAACAATGTTTAACACATTGCCATTGCTCAGTTTTACGAGTTCAGCTATAAAGGTATTCTGTAAAAAGTTGCAGTATCCAATCATGTTCCCAATGATGATCAACACTGTTTTTCATTCAATTTCAATTCATTCACTTATTTCCATTTAAAAACACTAATACATGTACATAGAATCATGATCCAATATAAAACGTAAATAATTACCTGACAAATTGAAATCTATAAAATAATAAATTGGAGGGATTACCCTTAATTATAATGAACAGTATTTAAAAATAATATATGTGTGATCAAATTGTCATACAATCACACATTGTTCACATTATGCAACATATAACATTGTATGTTATTCCATATCCAACATAATTATGATAAAATGTGAGCATAAGACAGTATACGTGATCTATATGCAACAGTGACCAGCAAACGACAAATACCATGTAATGATAACATAAATACATACAACAATTATTGTAAAACATCTGTCCGCTTCTTTCTTTTCCTCCATTAGTTACCAAGTTATCCGAGTGGTGGTAAGACCTGAAACCAACTGCAAAGATTTCGCGGTAGCCAACTCATTACGTGTAAGTAAGAAATGAAAGGGTAAAAATAGGCCCTATTCGAGGCTTCCATGTGAGGCCACATGGCGATAATTCACGTTGGAATTGGTCACAGTGGACCATAATTTGTATAATTATGTTTATCCACCATGATGTAGTAATTTTTAATAACAACTTACCTTGCCTAAAGATGACCAGTTAAAAGACATCGTATACAACAGTGTGAAATAAGTGATCCCTTCTGTTATAAATTCGAGCATTTTGCACATTTAGCATGACATTTTCTTATCGTGAGGGAAATGAATTCAAATCGAAATCACTATGTGAACACGCTTTGGAAAACCAAATCACGAGTGTACCATAAGTCGTCCTTCACAAACACGTGTTTGATTAGGGCTTTGATATATTTATGAAGATTCGGATATGTGAACACATTGTGAACCAGCCTTGACACTGTACTTCTCAGCAGAGATCTTCTAAGAAAAGTTATAATGTAAGTCTTCACGTTATATGCATCTTTCAGTATTAGATTAATGTCCAATAAAGGGAACTTATAAGGGTCCTGAAGAAGTAATTTTGAATAAAGCAGAGTTCAGAAATCGGAGTTCGCTAGCTATAAATTCGAAAGTTCGATCTGCGGCATTTTTCTAATTGAAATACTAATTACACCTTTCTCTTCAGATTAGTGTTGTATTGTAACAAAACTTGTGACTCTGGAGAAAAAATAAATCACGGACAAATCAATTATTCTTCACACTTATATAGATTTTGATTTTGTCTAATGACCGTCCTACCTGCAACTGAGCTATTTACGATCTAAGGAATGGTGAAAGTCGGATAAAATCTGTCTGCAACAGACAGGTCACACCTCAACTCATGTACACAGCTGTCTATACGTGGCGCGCTCATGGAGAACCTACTCACAGCTTAAGGAAAGATCATGTGTATGTCAAAGTAAGTAATCAACGTCTTAATGCGAAGAAATTGTGATAACATTTTCAAGATCCCTTCACTTGTAAAGTAAGCATTGGGTACAACAGCACGGAAAATAAATTCTTCAATACTCGCATACAGTACTTTATCCCATATTAAAGCCATCAGCTGAGAAAGCTATACTTTTTGGGTGGAATTATTATCTAGCTTTCCTTTGTAAAAAAGCTATGCGAGTTTATCAGTAACGGTCCATTTCCGTCCATACTGATACACTGTTTTTTTAATAATTGTTTTAAAATTCATGACTTATATATAACTGAACTTGGCAGTTACTCATTGTTCCAGAAACAAAATCAGGATTGCGCCCAGCGTCTTGCAACATTTTACTCTAAATAATGAAAACATCAGTATCGCTAACCAGCACATTAACAGCATTACCACTTAACCAAAATGCGCACAGGTGCTCACAAAAACACTTTTATATTTTACGCCGCCTAATGTTGAATTCTCTACCCAGAGACATTCGTTGAGATAAGAAGCAATTTTATAAGAACCAAACTAAATTATTATTGTTATCATCTAGCACTAATATCTCTGTTCTGCTAATGACAGACGTAGGATATCCGAAGGATGCAAATAACACAAAAGAAGCAAACTTTACTTTTCATTCACACTATAATAAAGAAAAAATCATTAACTAAATCTTCGACACACCCCCCCTTTCCTCACCTAGTCCCGTCCCGGTATTTTTGTCTCCTAAGTTTTGTTTTTCCTCTTGTTGTATAATAATGTAAATTATTATTCTTGCTCAATCCCGCATGATAGTAACTGGGTTGACAGTGATGCGCGTTAGTCATTTTTGTCCTGTTGGGATGGCAGAATATTCCAAATTAAGAATATTATTCAAGTTATGAATATTCAATGAATATTTTCAGTTAACAAAAAAAAAAGAAAAAAGCTTACTTTGTATTCTATTTTAATATTAAAGGGACCAGCGCCGCTACAGCTTTGCTTCTTGCTGGGTTCCTGATTTCTTTATTAATGTTTCTCTGTACTTTTGAACCAAACTGTTTATGTTACATATATGTTGTTAATTTTTTGATTATGTATTTGTCACTTTTGAAAACATGAAAGAAATCGAATAAGATAATCTAATCTAAGTCTTGTAGGTTCTTAATGATGAAATGGTGATAAGAGCCATCGTAATTTCATGAGATGAACATTACTATTATTTGTTAACTATCATATAGATGCGCAGGTGCAGATCCCAAGATTTGCAATTTCAATAGATTGTGCAGGCTCCAATTGTCTAAGGGGACAATAGTAGCTCTATTATGTTGGGCATTGGGCCAAAGCTTTCAGTTGGTGTGACGTTTGCTTTTTTTGAAACGCTGTCACTGCTCAGTCACCTTTTAACGATTTACCCTTTAGCACCCGTACGTTGTAGAGCAATCGAATTTGGCATAGAGTTATTATTCATCAATATTGATCACAGTGGCATTTCTATCTATAATTCGTTAAATGATCGATTTAGGTGAAGAACAATATAGCTACTTTTACATAATCAACTTCGTCCACCATTGCCCCACATCCAACTGTCACACGAAGAATTTCGGCTGGTATACATCATCTGACTTGCGACCAATCACTGAGCTCGCATGTCTAAAGTTTAACGTATTCCCGAACTGACTGGTTGGTCAGCGAGGATGACGTCCGTATGACGCACGAGCGAGACTTGTGTCCCATTGCTACAGTGAGTTGCCACACAAGGCTTTAAGACAAGGTAGATATGTTAGTGATATTTATTTTAATTTTGGGGTCCCAATATTATAGCATTTGTGCATAAAATTTCTTTAAAAATGAACGAGAGCAAATTGTACAACTAACGAACTCCATGGGTTGTCACATTCTCGATGCTTATTGTGTATCTTCGACTTTAAATAGTAATAATAGAGCTTGTTAAAAATCTATGACTAATAGTAAGCTGTATGCTGTCAACCTCATAAATCTACTTCTCTTCGTTATGTCGTACCAAAAATGGAATAATCAACGTTGAATTTGGACGAAATAAAAATTTTTTTGTACCTAATTATGCGAGGTAATGTGTAAAAAGGCACGTAAGTTAAAGGATCAAGAATTGTATTCATGATCGAGTCACTGTAGATGAAGCTTCATGAGAAGATTTTCTAAAGAACAAATCTCATGAAGCTAATTACGATTCAAAGTAGCCTTTGTCCTATCCTGGGATCACTGAATAACAATCGATCATGAATTAAGAGCCTCTGAATACTATTTCCCTAATTCATCGTGCACTTTCTCACTGACACGGAGATGCAGTGTGTTGGAGCATAGAAACTTAGATATTACGGGTTCCAGAAGTCCTTCCTGGTCAAGGAATATTTCGTGGTACATTGAATTTTCATGTCATAGATGAATCGAGCATCGAACTTAATAACATTGGAGTCAGTAGATAAGAAAAAAAATAAATGTCGTTAACGTGAAAGGAGGTAACTTTAATCATTCCATTTGGTATCTTATTCATGTCTGTATTTGTGTCTTTCTTTGCAGTTAAAAGAGGCGATGAAACGCCATCTGTATGGCTCAATTCATGCACCAGGGATATGTACGGCAATTTCCGGCCTGAAGAAGCATTTCGACGTACCCGTGGCGGGCTACGCTCAGCTAATGAACTTTTAAAGCTACTTGGATACATTACTGTTTCTGCGCCGGCAACGCCATCCTGTAGCTGCTTTTCTATTTTAGATCAAGAGATATCAAAGTACAAACAAACAAACAAACAAAAAATCCTTTCAACTGTTTTGGGGGGAAATACAGTCAGAAATAGACGTAATATATACGACCTTTGAAACTTTAATAAAACGGAATAGGTTATTAGACGTCAGTCAAAGTATTGCATGGTCTGAAAATATTTATAGAAACATATAAAAACGAGAGATGATTTTTTACGTCAGAAAGCCAAAAGTGGCTTTATATTGCCCGATACAATTTCCCCTTATACTATTGTTATGGTGTTACATTAAATTATTCCGGTCATCTGTTGAGTGGAATTAATGTATGATTATGACCTAATGAAAAGAAGAAAAATATTATCATGAAAAAACATAGATTGGGAAGATGGCATGACTATTAGCTACAATTGATGTAAATTATGTCATAGTCAATTAGCAGAAATGGTCGAGTATTATATGTCCATCTTCGTTCTGGCGAGTGCCTCTAACGGACAGGTATGAGTCAGAATAGATATTCTGATTACCATCATTATTAGCATTGCTGAAAAATTACGAAGAGACAAAATATTTTTCAACAAGGTGGTACTCATTCGTGGAGAACGTCTCCGCGATCGATAAAAAGTATTAGAGACGTCCTTCGAAATGCTGGGACGTCTCGGAGAGGATTTTGGGACTACAGTCAGATTTTATTTCATAATTGTCGCGTGAAGACGTTCCGAGAGGTCTCCGCTGGGCATAGCATATAGTCGAAGACGTCTCTAATATCTTTTATACCGTCGCGGAGTACAAAATTTTTCTACTTATCTGTGTCGCGGGATACGTCCCCGGAAGATTGAACAGTATAACCCCCTTACATTCATGAGATGATTTGTTCTAATTTTGCTATCTGCTTCCAATTTATTATATATATAACTAAAAATATATTGTATTAAACTCCAAAATGTAAGCTTATAAAAAAAAAAAAAAATGTATGCATTGGCAACGAAATGCAAATATGCTGCTTGCGTGACGTAAATAAAGTAAAGATGGATCGCTGTACGTAATATCAGCAAGGTAATCTGATTTTTCAGAAGCAATCATTTTGAATAATCGAACTATTGCTAACTTTATCTTTCACTAAGACCTGTTGGCGATTGGCACAAAGACAGAAATGTGTGTTCAAATGGTATTTACGTTAATACGAAAGTCAAGTGGTTATTTAAGATTAAATGTGGCAAGGGTTGATAACAGCGTGAGTCAATAAAAAAGAAGAAACCCATAGTCTAATAAGTGGGGGGGGGGGTAGTCCTTTAAAAAAAAATGACCAATTGTTCGTAGAAAAATTTCAAATCCTCATCTTTAGCCCTAATAAAGAAAACATAGGCTTCAGGGTCCTATAAAAATAGACATGGAGAGGTCTATCTGAGTTCTGGTGGTCAGATGGGGTGGGTAGCGGGTGGAGGCATTGTCTCCCCCCCTTCCCTCTCGCGAAAAAAGAAACATCGAATATGTAAGAAATAAATAAAAAGCAACGGTGGCCTGTTTTTTTTGTTTTTAGCCAAATCATGAAGAGGCATTCTATAATATTCGTTGGGTGTACCCGCTTGTGTAGGATATGAACACTTTAATAAGATTATAACAAATACCGTACAATCGAAACAAACTTGGACCTTCCTAATTAGTTGGCTGTATGATCAATGTTTATATAGTCATATGAAACTCTTCAATGAATATTTCAAACTTTAATGTTTTAAAATGTCGTTTAGTTTCCACTGGATTAAAATTACCATTAAAAAAAGGCTTGATCTTAACAATAAACACGCAACTGCCGATCAAGGATATAATAACTTTAATCAGATATTGAATATGAAGATAATTTGTGCGTTAATTAATATTGAGATTGACAAATAAACAGAACAACTAATTGAACGAGTGACATTGCTTCTGGGGGTAACTCTTTGACAATATTGTCAGTATCAAAGGTGGGCTGTATAGTTCAAATATTCATTTTAAAAAGGGTTGCGTCACAAGCTCATATTGTTGAGAGCTAAAACTGGCCAAACTCGATCATGGAATAATCAGTGTGGTCATTTCCTGCCTTTCTCAGTTTGCATTTTATCAGGTGGAATTATGATGCGTATATATTATTTAATACAGAACCCAATAGCATATTACATCGTGTGATTTATAAAGTGGTAATTCAATGAGCTAGTTTTAATATTTCGTCAAACAGACAGGGAATAGTATGTTGTACTTAACATGATCACTGATGATTTTATTTATGTAAATAACAACTGAGCTTGTCTAATTTACTTGTATTATTCAAGGGGAAGACCGGTATGAGATCGTATAACAAAATTCACCATTTTGGGCCAGATAATTCCTAATGAATGTACTATCACACACTCCATTTCTTGAAGTATGTAGTTTAACCATATTATGATTGGCTAAAACGTGAGGCACAATAACACTTTGAAAAAACATGTAAGCATGAATTAACTACAGCATTAATAATGAAGACACTTGTGTTGTAATTAGTGCGTATACGGTAATTTCACGTAAGGGTAAATTGTTACATTAAAGGCCATCGGAGGTAAATTAGATTACACATATACTTATTGATATTAACATAGGCGAGTAAGCGGGTAAGACAATGAGTGTAAATGCTCTTAAGCATACTTTTGTTTCAAACTTCACCATTTTTGGTATCGTTACAGTAAATCAAGTCTAGAGCCTTGAATAAGACTAAAAGTATTAATAGAGAATATCAAAATATAACAACCAAAATGAAACATAAAGTTCTTTACATGTGTAATGTAATTGGGGTAGTTGTTACATGACGAATGGGGATAGGTTTTGTAACACCGTACCCATTAGTGATTTTTAACCATATAATCAACTGTATTCACAGCCAATTAGCAGAAATACTAGGGCATGCTCAGGTGTATATAGTGACATACAATGTACTATATTCACAAATACCAGACATCCATCATGTGCCTTCAGTTGTAAGAACTATTACAATTTAATTTTTGTAAAAATTCACCTTGGGAACGGTAAAAAAAAAAATGGTTTTTGTTGATTTACTTTTTAATTAAAACACACGGAGAAACTCACGATCGGTAGTTCTCACAGCTATGGTAGGCTGTATATCGATGCAAGTGCACGAACACTCCTGTTCCAACGTTACACACTCGAGAATGTAACAACTGACCGTGTAACTTCTCCCCGTCTCACCCTAATAAGCACATAAAAAAATTTAAAAAACCTCATTTTGGGACAAGTGATCAAGATATCGAGACAATTCTTGTGAGAAGAAGGAGAAATAGACAAAAAAAATAAATAAATAATAAAAAACGAGTGATATATTATGATTAGACAGAGAGGAGAGAGAGAGAGATGAGAGAGAAGAGAGAGAGAGCAAGGGGAAAAACAATAAATAAAAGAAAAATGAGAGCATATGACATGCAAATGTAGTGATAAAACAATACGCAGTGGGGAATATTGAACATTAATTCGAATTAAATCCAAACGATAAAGGTTTTCAATGTAAGATATATAGAATAATTTTTTGGCCTGTTGGACAATTTTGTTTTGTATCTATACACTCCATGCCGAGTCATTAATTTTTGTAATGTCGGTCTTGTTCGTGGACACAGGAGCTGGATGTACTTGGACTTAGTGCGTGATGTAGTCTGTGATGTTAGAAATAAAAATAAAATGATATTTGTTATTAATGGATGAATAATTATGTAATTTGTATGAACTTGGTCTATTGTGAAGAAGCGTTGAGTCGGGAAATAATGGATTGAACCATTTCAAATTGAAGACTGCGTTAATTAATTACAATGTAAAATATTAAAAACGATGCTCTTTATGACTGTACCCGGCAAAAAAAAATATTGAAAAATTGTGATTTGAAACCATTGCGTGCAAAGAACGATCTACTGAAAAGATATCGAACTTTTTTATTATTTACCTTTTGTGTGATCTTCATTCTATTTCTACTGTCTTCTAACGTGCTCTCCCATTATTGCATTTCTGGCATGGCGCTTGTGAATACATCATTGACCGCGTAATATTGCTTCACCCTCTCTCTCTCTTCCCCTCTATCTTCCACTCTGTCTTCTTCTTTCTCCGCCCTCTTCCCTCCCCCTCTGCTCTCATCTCTCTCCCTCTGCCTCTCTCGTCTCTTGCTAGTCTCTGTCCTCTGTCTTCTGTCTCTGTCTCTGTCTCTGTCTCTCTCTCATCTCCTTCTCTCTTTCTGTCCATAAATGCTATAAATGTTTGTATTTAGTGTGATGAATAGGACAGATGTAGGAAAGGGGACCCTTGAAACTGATCCCTGGCTACAAATTTGCTCCAAACACAACGAGAAATCCAAGGTAAGAATACTCGAGCTCAGGACGGATGTTGAGTGTATATTTGGTACAAACATTGATATAATCTTGTAAATAGGTTTACAAACGTGCGACAATATTGTCGTTAACAACATTTTTCTTCATATCGCATGTATCTGAGATTGTATTCATTTGGGAAATCGTATCTTCGTGACACATGGATTTGGTGATTTAACGAGGTTTTTGCATCTTTTGGATTGGCGTTTGTTTGTTATAACTATGTATTCACTTCTTAAATATATCCATTTGCATTTCCGCAAGCTGAATTCCCGTCGACCAAATGCAGTATTTGGTGGTAAGTATACAGCTGCTCGGTGATCAAATTAAACGCATGGTACTATCAATTGGATAATTATAATAACATGATTTTTCCCTACATCAATTAAAAATACAATTGGCTCATAATCCGAAATGAGTTTTTTTAATTTAAATTATTTGAGATTAAAAAAATAAAAAATTGCTCTTGGCCATAGCTATGTTATCAATAATATATGTGATATATATGTTAAAAGTTAAAACAACAATTCAAATACTTCACGTAATAATAGAACATTACATATATCATGAATGGGGGTTATAATTTAGATATGTATTCAGATTGACAATATTTTTTGGTTATTTTTATCAACGGAGCATGTTTGAAACAATACACAAAAGCGTATAAAAAGTATGCTTTTAACATGAAAGACGAAACTCAAAAGTTTTGATTTGAGGTCCATGGATTGGTGTAATCAAATTATTAACAGAAATCACACCATTTTGTTTCTTGACATTCTCTCTTAAACAGGCCATAATGCTTCAACAATCAGCAGCGTAGCGGACTCGCCTATGGGTGATAAAACGTGCACAGTTTTATTGAAACTAATCTGTGATAATAAATACAAAGAAATGAATTTTTGCATGTTTTGTGCATGTTTGGGTGTTGGTATCTCAGCAATTCTGTGATTTCTGATAATTTTAGGTATACTATTGTTGTATATGTTGTCCTTGTTAATTGAAAATCTCTCCACCCCCCCCCGCACGAATTAAAAAAAAGAAGAAAGAAAAAGGACGAATGATTTTTTGTTTAATTTATTTCACGTTGTATTTAAAAATGAAGATATATACAATTTAATAATGAAAAAATAGGATAAACCCAAAACATATTACTTTAATGTTTTTTTAAATCTTCTATGTTCTACCAATAAACGCTGCTCAATGGTCCGCCTCCGTATGAAAACATTTGCCTGATTAGCAATCACCGAGTTCGGTCATCATCGACATGTTAAACATGGATCAGGGAAATAGAGATGACAACCGGTATGTGAGGGGCGGTAAGCCTATTTTTCTATACAAAAACTAGTTTGTAGCCGTCTAATTTCACTCTAATCTATGTATCAGACAAATATACCTGTGAATTAATCTCTAGGGACGACTACGCTTCAAAATAGGTTAGGGTAGGGTTAGATGTAAGATTAAAGGAGATTTACAACAAAAAAATTTGAGGTAGTTTCCGAGGTAATTGTCTCGAGGCAGAGGCGTGGCAGGTCCTGTCGGAAAGAAAGATTTTTAATTTTTATCATTTATTTATTTATTTATTTCATTTATTATTTATTTATTTTATTTTGGGGGGAGGGCAAACCATTGCTGTGTTAACAATGCTTGCCCCCAATCTTTTTATTTCTAGAGCTGATCGATCGCCTCTGTCTGCAGGGTAAGTATCATGACCTTTTGTCCTATAGAACCAAATCTTATATAGATCAGATATAATATTGTCCATAGATTTTTTATTGGTAAGTAACATTTATACATGAAATCTATGCCATTAAAAAAAATGATATGAAATCTATGATATTGAAACTTGAATGGTGTTGTCAAAAACTTATTATTGTCCGGGTGTTTCCAATAGTAAATTTGTTTGAAGTAAATGTAAATCATTTAAAACAAGGAAGGGGCCTATAATATCCAGACGCAATTAAATGAGATATTCATCACCAAAAAAATACAAAAAAAATCAGTTTAATGGATTTTTTTATTAATATTAGCTATTCTGTAAAAAATAAAAGCAACAAAGTTTCATTATCTCTTTCAACATAAATATGTACCAATTAAGAAAAATATATGCGAGTAATATTTTCTCTCTTTCTCAATTATCAAAAGATGCCGCGCGCACATTTACTCTACCATTTGCTCTGGTGTGGAGAGTTCAATGTACTTTGCTGACGTCATCGCTGATTTGGCCAATGGATGCACGATCCAGACAACGAGAGAGTTTGTCAGGATTATCTTAATGTAAAGATCAAACTAAACTTCTTAACATATTGATTGGTAACATTATTCACATTGATTGCATACTAGTTCATTAGTTTATATTTCTAATTTGATGCTATACTCATGTAAGTTGGTTGATAATGAATAAACATTAGTCAACAAAGAAATATTGACTAATAATAATTACACTGGCACCATCCGAACACAGTCAGTAGTAGTAGTGGATGAGAATGGGGTAAGCATGCCACTCTTTTCTTTCCACTATATATATATATAATAACATATCATTCTAGTTTAAACTAAGAGGAAGAGGGCGCTATCACTCTACGCAATCAACGCTGCGAATAGAACATTTTGTATTTTGCACGTTTTTCACTTGTTTTTGTGATGGCGAAGAACTAACCTTTTCAAAGAATGATCACTTGAATAATTACGTTTAAGATCTTTTTTTTCAAAATAGGAATACTTACTGCAAAGGGGAAAAAAGTCCTGTCACTTGTGTCAATTCGAAATCCCTAATCAGACTCAAAATCCTGTACAATAGTGCAAATTTTGCTCTCAAAATAGCGTCATTAGCCACAATATCTTTCTGGATACGGCATAATTAATAACAGTCTAATATCAAGGCGTTTTTAAAAGCTTGAATTCTCACCTTCCAGAGATGGTAAATTCTCATTTCGATTGGTTAAAAAAGTCCTTCAACTTTGAACATTAACTCGGAACGAATCTTTACTCGATGGGTCAATAATTTTCCCGCATATCACATGCCATATCGCATGTGGACGCGTCTTCGCAAGATGTGACAAGATCACATTATTTTATATCAATAAAGCGTTAGGAACATCAATCTATGTGAAATAAGATCTGATTACAATTTTAGCACAATTGTGTTATAGGCTTGCCAAAATGTATTTCCCCATACTGGTCTGAAGCATCTACCAAAAACTATGATAAAAGTTCAATTATTATTTCATGTCCATGAGAAATTACTCGAACGGATCGACTGACCAGACCATTTTAACACAGGGAAGTTTTCTTAGGCATTTTGTACGCTATATAATTGCAAATGCAGTTGTCAATCGGTCGCTTCCCGCCGTTATAGCGCGGGTTTGTTGAACGTATAATTTTCTGCGCCGCTCAGTTGTTTTCCACTAAACTCATGAATGTAATGTTGCGTTCCCCCTCCTCAAATAGGATCGCGTCTTATGTTAAGAATTAATGTCATACGTTAGTTACATTTCACGTGAGTAGAATGATATGTATATATATATATATATAATTATGTTAACGTTCAATTAATTCATTACGTCCTATCCGTGACACGAAGTGCTTTATAACTGAATACACACGTTCCATAACAATTAGTTTCGTGATCATTCTCAATATGAAAAGTGGGACCAAGGTGAAGATGCTGATGTGAACGATCCATTGGAAGAGTTCTGGTCATGATGCGATTTTGATCACTCGATCTAAGGGATACATATGAGGGATGTGTGCCGTCCTTGAGGAATGAAAGGTAAGAACTACGCCTAGTTATAGACATGAACAAGGTAAAGAGTAGGGGTGTCGCCAAAAATGAGGAGGATGAGAGAGGTAATGAGAGAGGTAAGAACTACACCCAGTGATGGGCAATAAGTAGGTGGCCGATTGAGGGGATGAGAGAGGGAAGAATTTACGCCCAGTTGTATGGTATATAAGTATGTTATCGACTTCTCGAGAAGGATGAGAGATAACTACGCCCAGTTTGATAGGGGTAATAATAAGTAGGGTTGTGGCCGACATGAGGAGGATGAAACAGGTAAGGCTACGCGAGTTATAGAGGTAATAAGTAGGGTGAGGTCCAATTGAGGGAGATGAGAGGGTAAAGACTACGGCCCAGTTATAGGGTAATAAGTAGGGTGTGACCGACATTGAGGGGATGAGAGAGTAACAACTACGCCCAGTTATAGGGGAATAAGTGGTGTGGCCGACATGGGGGGATGAGAGAGTTAAGAAACACGCCCAATTATTATAGGGGTAATAAGTGGGGTGTCGGCCGCATTGAGGGGATGGTGAGGTAAAACTACGCCCAGTTATAGGTAATAAGTGGGGGTGTAGCCGACATTGAGGGAGAATGAGAGAGGTATGAACCACGCCAGTAATAGGGGTAATAAGTGGGAGTGTGGCCGACATTGAGGGCGGATGAGAGAGGTAAGAACTACGCCAAGTTATAGGGGTAGATAAGTGGGAGTGTGCCGACATTGAGGGGTATGAAGATATAGAACCACGCCCAGTAATAGGGGTAATAAGGGGGGGGTTGGCCGACATTGAGGGGGATGAGAGAGTAGGAAACCACGCCCAGTTAATAGGGGTAATAATGGGGGTGTGCCGACATTGAGGAGAGAGAGGTATAGAACTACGCCCAAGTTATAGGGGTAATAAGTGAGGGTGTGCGACATTGAGGGCGATGAAGAATAGAACTACCCAGTATAGGGGTAATAAGTGGGGGTGTGGCCGACATTGAGGGAGATGAGCAGAGGTAAGACTACGCCAGTCATATGGGGTAATAATGGGGGTGTGGCCGACATTAGGATGAGAGAGGTAAGAACTACGCCCAGTTATAGGGAAAAGTGGGGTGTGGCCGACATTGAGGGGATGAGAGAGTAAGAACTACCCCAGTTATAGGGTAATAAGTGGGGTGTGGCCGACATTGAAGGGGGATGAGAGAGGTTAAGACCAGCCCAGTTATAGGT
>CALNVZ010002100.1:19461327-19498391 GCA_940671915.1 Paracentrotus lividus
AGGGGAATATGGGTTGGCCGACATTAAGAGAGGGATGAGAGAGTAAGAAACACGCCCAATTATTATAGGGGTAATAAGTGGTGGGCCGACATTGAGGGGGATGAGTAGGTAAGAACTACGCCCAGTTATAGGTAATAGGGGTGAGCCGACATTGAGGGATGAATAAGGATGAACCGACGCCCTAATAGGGTAATAAGTGGGAGTGTGCCCGACATCTGAGGGGGCTGCTGCCTATCAATGTCAAAGTATGGGACAATAAAAAAGCAACAATTCAAAAGATTGTAGTTGCGGCATTTGTCTCAGTCAGACTATTCGAAAAGTGCAAAGAACACGACCATTCTACTACGCTACTAATTTCACGCCTCCGCAGACAAATGGCTTAAGCAAAACCATCATTAAAATAATATGCTCCTCAAAAACTAAGTTCAAGATCATGGTAAAAAAAAAAAAAAAAAACAAAAAAAAAAAAAACAATAAAAAAAAAAAAAAAAAAAAAAAAAAAAAAAAAAAAAAAAAAAAAAAACGGCGCTATACTGTACATAAGTCGAATGGTCATAAGAAGGTAAATAGCGCCCTTAATGGCCCTCCAAGGAAACATCTTTGATCTGTAAAAGCGCCCTTCTGGCTACTCAGCTAGACCGATAGTATTCCTCTTCAGGTGTTCATAAACTATAAGCATTCGCTAACTGTCATATACAATTTTGATTTGTGTAATGTGTAAAGTAGCAGGTGCATTCTTTAGATTTTTGCGCTGTTCTTATAGTTTATGAGTGAAAAAAGGATATTACTTGTTTCTCGTTATTGTGTTGAGCCAGACAGGCATTTTAACACCCAAAATTGAAGTCCTTCTAGCCTATTGCTAGCAATGCGTGTCGTACCCTCCTTTTCATTCATTTATTAGATTAGATTAATTTGATTTAAAAGTCCAGTTTCATTAGTGTCAACAATGTCTTCCATTTCAATCTCTGCCTCTATGCTCTTACTTTCCTTCTGATTTTTATGGTTTTACCCCTCTGACCTGTCTTTTATGCCCACTACTTCTCCTTTTCTTCCTTCTCTGCTCTTTTAGATTTACTCAACTCTCATCTATCGCTCTTTTTCCCTTGCCTCTTTGTATCCATGTTGGCCCAATGTAAATATTAAATAAAAATACAAATTTAATCCAGTATTATTTATTGGTGGAATCATTTTTATTCATAGACCTTATCACACTATGCCATTTTATGTTCAGTGTGTCCCTCTGTAAACCTGGAATATGTTGCTTCCTATTTCTTCTGGCTTATATCTGCGATGAATAATCACCTAGTTACTGATTACTGTTCTTTTACTTGTGCATATCAATAAACTAAAGCTGACCTGCATTATTATGGTCTCTCTTTATCTCTATTTTTTAAGATTAACAGATCTTCTTCAGTATTTTCTAAATCTTTATCGAACTAATATATGTTTCTCTCAATTTAATCTGTCAGTCGTCGTTATTAGTTTGTATTTACTCTCCTGTTTTTTCTTATCTTTTACAGAGATTCTCTTTTCTATTCAAATTTCCTTCTCAGCCAAAATGAATATCGTTTGCCATTTATAAGATAAATATTATATTGTGATACATACTTCGATTTGGTGTTTGATTCGAGATTAACTATTCACTACTTGCTGGGTATGTAATGTTGTACACATTCATATCTAAGTATTTATATTGTAAGTCTGCTTACTTAATGTAATTATATCGTGAATGTCTGAGAAATTTTAATCATACATTCATCTGAATCTTTAGCACAAACGTGTCCTTGCAATTTCTGTTGGCCATTTCATATTTCTTACAATGATTTCTTTTTTTAAATTTGTGTATCGTGCAAAATATGATTATCAGAAATCCTTTTCGCTTATACGATGTTTATATATGATTTTCAAAGGCTCAATATCTAAATAATTGTCGATTGCTTTAGTATTTTCTCACACTTCATATGCCTTGGAAAACCCTTGTGACTGCTGTGCAAAAATTTGTCAATATTACAATGCATGCTATGCGACATAGTATAAACCCATAGGTTCCTGAGGATCAATAATGGAGAGAACGAGACCAGCTACCGGCTATTCGAAGGCCTGATCAAGGGACCAGACGGGAGGAGAACTGGTGGTGGTTAGGCTGGCATGCCCGAATCATAACAGAACCGAAGGGAAGGCCTTCTAGGATCCACAAGTAGTAGGATAAGCCGAGTGAGGGAAGCAACAGCTATAGTGAAGCCATGTGGCAGGGCCTCATAACAGACAAGCAACTTTCAGGGTCTGAGAATTTTAACAAGATTCGTTCGCCCAAAGAGTGTGGCCACAATTGTTTGTAAGACTTCATTCAGTATTGTAGTATTGTCCATAGTAGATTAACCGACGACCCATTAGAGTAGAGGTAATTAAGGGGGTGGCCTGACATAGAGGGGGCTGAGTAGAGGTAAGAACCACGCCCCAGAGTAATAGAGGAATAAAGTAGGGGTGGTGTACCGGTACAAAGCTGTGTGAGGGATGAAAAAAGAAGATCTGAGCGCCCAGTTATAGGGTAATAGATAGTGCAGGAGTGTTCCTGACTACATTGATGGCTATGATTGAAGAGACAGCTGTCAGGTGCTGTAGAATAAACTTACAATGACCCCATAATAGCTCAGGTGTCCCCGGATAATTTATAGCCTCGTTCGAGCATATTGTGCCGCTTAGAAGAAAACAAATTAATACTGAGATGAGATACGAGAGAGGTAAGAGAACTCCGCCCAGTAATAGGGTAAATCCTCACTTTATATAATAACTTGGGATTGTCGATACAACGCCAGGTGGTGAGAAGGTCAGTCCGCGGGCGGATGAACGGCGTGGAATATTAGCATGAGGAGGGTCTATAGAGGAACAACGACGCGAGGTTATAGGGGTGTAGCAGTTTGCTTTTATCATGGCTTGATCAGGGTGAATAATGGGCTGATAAGTTACGTAATGCATCGTCGCGACATGTCTCACCCTTCCCCGTCACGGCAACACTTGAGACGGAATAAAATAGAAACTAACACGCTCCAAAGTTTAGCGCAGTGAATAAGTGGGGTAGGGTTGGGCCCGGAGCATATGAGAGGGAATCTCACTGGATATTATAGTTATAAGAACCACGATCCCATTATAGTAATAATACGTGGGGTGTGCCGACATTGAGTATCCAGGGATGAGAGAAGGTAAGAACCACGCCCAGTATAGAAGACAAGTGGGGTGTGGCGACATTGAGAGAGATAGAGAGGTAAGAACTACTAGCGCAATGAATAAGGGATCGTTGGACGGCAAGCGGCTTTACCCTATTGTCCAAATATTCTGAAAACATGGCCTGTAGACGTCCTGCCTCCCCTCATATATCTTCATCCTCGTATATTATTTGTTAATCAAATATTTATTCATTTAATTGCTTTGTTTATGTTTTGTTCTTGCTTTGTTTGTTGACTTTGTTTTTGTTTGAATTTTATAATTATTTTTGTAACGGGTTGTCCACACAAGCAGAGTATAATACAAATCCGGTTGGGAGGTATACCCCACACCCCCCCCCAACCCTGCCAGACACAGATGTTGCAGAATTCCTTTGTAGTCGAGATCTTTGAAAACAGCACCTGTGCCGTCAAATAAAGTAATGTCCACACATGTTAAAAATACTTAATCCTATAGGACTGTAATATTGTTCGCTTTCTTCTATAATTCAAATTTATCACACGAGCATGTTGAGAATATGGTTTGAGCATCACATGGTTTAGTGAGGGGGCTAGTAGTCGAGATTTCAGTAGCCATCTTGATAATATAACAAATGAATTAACTACTCTCCAGCGCATCCAGGAGACATTAAAAGTACATCATAAGAAAAATCGAAGGCCTCGAAAGCATTCTTACTCCGAATAGGTAATATCTCAATTACACACCATCTTCATCATATCCCCAGTCTTCCAAACCAATATATGAAAATATTGTGCGCATATTAAAAGAATCTATGCAGCATTAATTATCAAAGACTGTACGAGATCATTTTATATTTTAGATTATATCAATCAGTAAAGCTTAATCGTTGCTAAGATTGATACAGGGCGGCTGAAGTCTCAAAAGCATCCAAGCCACCTTTTATATAATTCGTGTAAGCGATTCCAGTATGATTGAATTATGATTAAGATTCTAGAAACTATCCGACAGCGATTTTAGAAAGCAATGAAAACCCTGTAAGAATCTATCAGAAAACTTATAAATAGAAGAAAATTGAAGAAACTAATGATAGAAGTGCAAGATTTGCACTTCGTAACCATAAATATATCTGTCGTATCTTCTGACTGAATAAGCATAGACTAATAATAAACTTATATTGAACATCATATGGGATCAATTACGATAAGATTAGAATGATTACCCAAACAGAAAATAAATGAAGTACCATAGGAAAGCCTTTCTTTTGATAATTACAATTTCGAATATTCTCACGTCCCTTTAGTATGCAGAAAATTAAATGAAAACAAACCTCACCGAATTATCCAAACAAATCGGAATAACTAGATTTCTATTGCTAAAAGATATCTATCATGTAGAACGTCGATATACACATTTGTAACGTGCATAAAGCGCGTCTAACATAATATTTAATGCTCGATTTTCTTTTAAGAAAAAACTATTATACTTTCAGGTACAAGCACATCTTATCTGGATTGTATGATGTAAAGCACGCTCTTTGAATATTTGTTTGACTTTACGCTTGAAGTTTTTGATCAAAAGAAAAATTATTCCATAACCTCAAGGCTTTTTCACATTGATCTGATCATTTTAAATTCAAGAAGAGTTCAGAAATCACAATCGTTCAGTTTTTAAATAGCAACCGATTTTCATATATGTAAAAAGAATATATCAAAGATGTCACTGTTTCTACGCCCAAAGGGAGTATATCAACCCTCAAAATAACTCTGAACTAGCGGTTATGCATCTTATATTAACCATATCAAAAGCCGATAGCGGCTTCTTTCGTTACCTCAAACTAATACCATTACATTGCTTATTAATACACAAACACAACACCATAGTAGAGTAGCAACAAAGCATACTTTCGGTCAATATCTACCCATCTTGTGTACTAGAGCTAAATAAAATATATATATAATTGATTAATATATCTATATGAGTAAGTGTCTGAACTATTTTATAATCATCAAATTATGAATTCTATTAGCTATTAAATACTCAGCGACCACAAAGCGCTCGAGGACTAATATATTCCAACGTCACGCGATCTTCATTTCATTACAGTCTGCCAGGATCTTCACATTCTAAAATAACAATGATTCTATCACCAACGTCATATCAATGGAAATATCAATAGCCGAAATAATCTGCATTGGCAAAACGCAGACATTTCTTCACCGTCTCCATATCATCGTCATTATTCATTGTCATTAGTTCTAATTTATAGCTGTGCAGCAATCTACTAAACAGGCTATCATCTTACCATTAACAGCATATGACCAATACCGTTCATCATAAAAGGTCTACACCGACGACAGATTCAAGACCAAATCATTTCAAATACAGGACAAGACATGAAAGTCACCCACATCATTATCCATCGACGCCTCTCATCTTCATCACGCACTACACATCCTCCAGACATTCCTTCTATCAAAAAACCATCATACAATTATGAATTACTAATAAAAAATAATGACGAGTTCTTGAAAGAAGGGAAAAAAAAATATAAAAAGTGTTTAGAGCCTGTATCAAATCCATGCACGAGAAGGTAAGTTGCCAAAATTTAATCTCCACTTAATATATTAATTGATATTTCATTCAAGTCACATGGGAGATGGTATACTCCAGGGAATTGAAAGGGCAGACACCCGAAAGCTTGATGGGTTAACCTCTGGTCAGGATAAAATTAGCCACGCGCCACGCTAGCCCTCAATTTTACTTTTCTTAAGCGTGATGACTTCAAACTTATATGTATAATATGGGTATTAATAATCCATAATTTAAAAATATCATCCGCGTTGGCTAGTGTTTTGATTCCTCACTTGAATGAATTAGATCCAGTCCATATGACGGATCCAACTGAGTGGGCACATCACTGACTAAGTAGCTGTGAAAAATGTTCGGATAAATCTCCTGCAAACAGGACATGGTCACACCTCAAACATTCTATTGTCACGCTGTCTATACGCTGGGGCCTATGGAGAAAATTCCAATAGTAGCTAGCTATAATAGATTTCATGTGTTAGCAAATGGTCAGCTATGCATATGTCATATAGCACTGGCATATGCTGGGCTCTTGAGGCTCACCACCCAATTTGTATTTCTCCATCAAAAAATTTTAATATTCTCTTGTGCGAAGCCGTTTTCTTCTTCTCTCCAAAAAATCCAATTAATTTAGAATAATGTAAAGATAAACATATTTCATACCGCATATCAACAAAATTTAATGTTAAACTTTCACTATTCCTCGGTCACAATTAATTGCAAGGATTATGTCTGATTATCTTCGAGCGCAGCCGAATGATAAGAGAAGACGTAGAAGCGGACTGATGTAGGACGAAAATACAGAAAATCACTGGCTCGCAACTTTGCATTATCCCACCCTTGTGCCCACCCCCCCACTGCCTTGCTGAGTCTCAGTTACCAACACGGAATAAGATTATGGTAGATCTAAACTTCATCTTCGCTTGGGATCCATTTACTCTTTTCTCCAATGGATTAATCGTTCACCCTTGTCCCACTTCGTCCTATAATCTCGATTATTGGTACAAGCTGAGTTGTTACAAACCCAAAACAATAATTTATCTCAGAGATTTTCCCCTCGGTAGATATAGCACTAAGACTGTCCTTGTAGTATACCGTCAAACAGGAGCTGCGAACCAAATCACTAGCTGTCGCATGTTCAAAGTTCAACAGATCCGACACGACTGTTGTAGCGGAGTCGATACTGGTCCGGTATATGTCACTCGAAACCTGTCCCATCGCAAAAGTTAGTCCATGCCTCAGCACGGATTCAGACAAGAAGTTCATTGGTCTTTAAGAACCCTCATATTGTCTTTAGCCATATGGCTTACATAAGGTTGATAGATGAGTATATTATTAGCCATGTATGGAATTTCTGACAAAGCACAAAGTGGGGGGTTAAGAGCATCCTCGATGGAATGTTGTTGTTTACACTTTGATTTATACCTTTTGTAGTATTTCTATACCTAGACCCCCGACGATATATGAAGTATAAATAAGCCTGTATGAATTTAAGATTAAACTTTATTCCTGAATTTTGTCATGACGAAAAAAACCTACTTATTCAGTCTATGCGTTGGTGTTTTAACATGTCTTTTTTTTTCTCCCCTTAAAGTCTGGTAAGCAACGAATTTATAACTAACATATGCATAACATTGTATTGGAATCATAAATATATAGCTCTCAAAACAAATTTGCTAACTTATCTTTTTTCTCACTTATCTTTACACAATCGGAATTTTTATTTTAATTAAATCTAATCTTTCTTTATGATATATTGTGTTTATTGATGTAGCCGTAGAAGAGGAGCAGAAGAAAGGGTTTGAATATCAATTTATGTCGAACTTCCATCAACCTGGGATAGACGCATATCTTCACCAGACGACCTCTTTGTAAACCACCATAGACACACCAATAAACTCAGCAAATGAAGGAGAAGCCTTCTCCTTTCGTTAGTTTTCCATTATAACTGAAGATATGTTAATAAAGAACTGCAGTCCACGAGTCTGCTATTTTTATTGGTATGTATAATTTAATGAAACATATTATAGAGTTACAATTAAACATTGACTAATAAAAATTTTAATATTGTAACGAAAATTAGTTTAACGAATAGTTGATAAATTTCTTCAACATCCATGTCCAGTAAGACAACCGATAAAGCCACAACCAGTGTGTTTGATAGCATCTGTCTAATCTATCGCCATAAGATTGTGAACTCTAATCAATACTAAAACTATGTAGAACAAACAATAAGAAAGTACATAAAAACATTGAAAATTTATAAAATTGTATTTGACAAAACGATAATGATAATATACTTACTAATTTAAATATCTTTTATAGACGTCGAATGTAGCAATTAACATTTATCCATTTATACCGCCTCAAGAAACATCTTTAAAGCCATACAATGGTCCATAAATGAAGTTCTTTAATTTATCCAAACATTGACCTAATTTCCTTAATCCCTATTTAGTTCTATCATACAGATACAAAAATCATATCAATTTCTATAAACTGAAAAAAAAAAAAACAATAAACCAGTGACTGATCATTGAATCTTATGTATTGACCTCATTCCGTTAATGCGATATATAGTAATACATTAAAACAATAGAGTATTCTGGGACAGTTTAAATATTGAATAGCTTAACATTTTCTAGAATCTAGTATTGCATGCCCAACATTCTAATTTGATGTAATAGGATCAACATGTCATGAACTGGCTGAACTATTCTTCTCAAGAATATCGCATTGTCATTAAAAGTCTTCATATCTATATTAGGACCACACCATACCTGAATTCTCCAAAACTACAGCAGCTCCAATTTATACAAAATGCAGATGGGAGTAGCTATGTTTCAACTGCTATTCTCAACTACATGATAAATCCGTATTCAAATGAATTATTTAGTCAAACAAAACAAGGCATCTGACAGTATAAGTGCCATATCATCGTGATACCTAAAAGAATTTCCTTATGACAGAAAATCAAGATAAATTGAACATATATTAACAAAACAATAAAAGAATATGATTTATATTCTCGATCAGTATTATATAATCGTTTAAAATACGCTAAAAACTTATTTATACCATCACCCTCAAAAAATTAAGAATTTATTTTTATCCATAAATATGTAAGTCAAGTGAGGCGCAAGATATCTCCCTATTGAGGGATATGTTGATTCATTCGAAGTCAATTACAATAGTTATTATAACATAAAAATATGATAATATAACATAAGATGAACCATTATGTCCCTAATTTACTCAACATCATAATAATTAAGATTAAGTATAAAAATAGAGAGATAGAATACACTTTCAAATAATACTGACAAGTTCTGCGTACAAAATAAACACCGAACAAATAAAAACATATGAAACAGATTAAGTTATACCGCACAAAAATAATAAGACCACACCTCAAGCACACCCAACCCACAACTAACATATCATCACTATCCTATCAATTCTTCTTTCACTCTATCATCATAAGCCACACCGCCCGCACAAATCCAAAATTTATTATCAACTATCTTAAATAATGGGTTAGGGAATCCGGACAATAGAACACTTTTGCCAAATTTACTTAGTCACTGTTATTATAAGTCAAATAATAGCTATAAACCAAGTTATAAAACCAGAGACATTTGTCGCATCTACTTCACATATATAGTTTTGAATTAAGTAAAACTATTTTAACATTATCATTTCAAAACGATGCAGAGTTACAATTCCCACCAGGCAATGAACGAGTACGGGTCAATTAACACATGAATTTGTAACATTTGCTTCTTATCCAAGCTATTCCCATGACAATCCAGACTAGAACAACACCGATTACACCACATATACTATTAATAGTAAAACATGACAAGCTGAATAAGATTCAAAATATTAACACTATTATATTTTCACTATGCATTATATTACATGTTATTTGGATTTCATCCTACAGAATTTACTGCTCTTAACGCTGACCAGCGCGAAAACTCGCTGATCTTAACGTCTCGATCTACCGGGCAAATTCCAACGCATTTACATCCTGATGGGGCGACATATTGCGAAAAAATTCTTTTCTCTCATTGACTAGGATTCACATTCTTTGTAACTTACAAAAATATAGGGGCCTAGACATAGGAAATTAGATTCTTTTAAATAAATTAAAGACAGCCTCGTAACTATCACATGATTTATTACAGAAAAAAAACAAAATGAATAATAAAAAATAAATTACCGACTAAAAAACGATATAAGTGGGATTATAGAAAATTCAACAAAACGACGTAATCAAAAAACAGCACATAAGTCTGATCTATATTTGTCCTGTTTATACTTCTTCAACTATATGAGGTGTCTTCTCCAGGCCCTTTACTTGTCTCTTTTTGCAATTACCTCGTTTCTTCCCTACATCAACCGTAATTTTATAAAATTTCGAAAATTTCCGTTCTCATTCGATAAACTCAATCTGTAACGGTGAGAATTGACCAGAAAGAACACAAGCCAAGTATGTGTAATATCTATACCCTTAACGAGATTCTCAGTGTTTATAGGTCTAGTCGTGAGTATAGTTTATTCGTGCGTACTGTCTAATCTGCACTGTGAATTTTGCGAGTAAAGAGGCTTGAATGGAAACATAATCAGAAGTGTAAACATTGGATGCCAGATTATCAATATGCTTAGGCAATATTAGCAATGTAGAATACAAATAAGTCTATACAAATATGCAATCCCATATACTAAAGATATTCAATATGATAAATGTCCAAAACTTTTACATAAAGTGTTTACAGATACAAATTAGCTAGAAAGGGACAATTGCAAAGAGATTACAAATTCAAGGTCGTAATGTTTTCTAATTTTGGAAAATGCTCTAAAACTATTTTACTCTGAACCACATACAATGTACTGCGAGATGATCTACGCATAATTAGCATTTACAATTATAATCAAATATGTAGGGTACAGTATATTAATCATTATATAAATTGTCCAAAATAGTTTACTTACTTTTATTGCAGAACATGCTCTGACAATGAATACGTCCCATTTTAATTAAAAACAATCAACATGTATTCAAGAAAATTATGACAGTCCAACAAACTCAATATTCATCTAATTTCTTTATGAAGTTCACACTGACATATTGTAATCAACTTCGATCAAGACATACGATCAGGTCAATAGAACAATTCAATTCTTCACTGCCACATTCTTCCGACACAGTTCTAGTCTTGATCATATCTACAACGAGCCCCCCGATTCCCTTTCATCTTCATTATACCTGATTTCCAACACAGATGAGAAAATGTCCATCTCTCCTACTTTAACCACATCAAACCTATACACCCTCTATCTATGTGCCCGTATTACCACGATCATACACGATCTAAATCATGAATTCTACGCAAATTTTATCAATAATTGACAGCACTTACATAGCTCGTGATTTCTTATCCATTATTGTAGGAAATATCTTTGTATTTTGAAGGATAATAATATTCGCACTTTTTTCAAGTTGTAAGTTGTACTCTTTAACTAAAGAAAAGATCACAATAATAAAATTTAATTATATCTTATGATAATATTACCAAAGACCAATTTTATGAAAGAAGATTGTTAAAATAACATCTTTAATTCTAAATATGAGTGTCGATGGATCAATGAATACCCTACCTAAATATGAAGCAAGAATCTTTCAATTATCGTTAATCGATTTTGCCGACATTGCAAAGAATTTTTACTACTGTGCTCCTCAAATATTACTAATACAATTTGAATATGTATCTCATCAAGTAAAAATATTTTATTTCTATGAGAAATAGCTTACGAATGTACACGTAGAAAAATAAGCAGTTTAAATCTACAACAACGCTCTAACCTTACACACAACTCAAATTACAATCCAAAACTAAAAAAGTTGTCAAAACAAACTGATTGGTTACCCACTTCTAAAATAACTTTCGCTTCCATGCAGTAAGAACTTAATCACAACCCTCAATAAGAAGCAGAACGCTCACCACTGAACCAAACTCATCACTCCATACACCCTTATCCTTCATCAGTCCTATCTCCTACTAGGGTATCATGATGCGCGATACTACATTAATACAGATGCCACTTACTCAGACTATCACTGACATTGCCTCGACTTTTTTGTTTTGTTTTATTGAACAAAACTGTTTAAATCTACCAACTCTAATCTTAAAAGGGCTTTCTAGCATATAAAAACCTTTTCCGGTTTAAACAACAATGTTAAAATATTAAACAAGAATGCATTAACTAGTAAACCACATTTTTTTAAAAGCCAAATTTCAACTCCGCGAATCTAACAGGATTATAAAGCTCGATATCCTCACGTATCATGTGCTTTCATTGACGCATAACAATTAAAAAACGATCTCAGCTTAATTTTCACTTAAACATGGGCACATTCAATACTTCATTACATTAAAACGATGCTAGCTTATTATTTTTCAACCTCTTAAAAGCGAGAGCTGGTCGAGACCCCCCCCCACAGATGTGAGACCTCCCAGTGCATAAAGAAGAATAGCAGATTCATTGAAGAATCGTTATTTTCGGATTTTTTCCCTTTCACTCTAGAAGTATGCCTAAAGAAGCACAATATTAATTCTCACAATAACTGGGCGTAGTTGTTACCTCTCTCATCCCCCTCAATGTCGGTCACACCCCTACTTATTACCCCTATAACTGGGCGTAGTTCTTACCCCTCTCATCTCCCTCAATTTGGACCTCACCCCTACTTATTACCTCTATAACTCGGCGTAGCCCTTACCTGTTTCATCCTCCTCAATGTCGGCCACAACCCTACTTATTATATTACCCCTATCAAACTGGGCGTAGTTATCTCTCATCCTTCTCGAAGTCGACTACACGCCTACTTATTACCATACAACTGGGCGTAATTCTTCCCTCTCTCATCCCCTCAATGTCGGCCACCCCCTACTTATTGCCCCATCACTGGGTGTAGTTCTTACCTCTCTCATTACCTCTCTCATCCTCCTCATTTTTGGCGACACCCCTACTCTTTACCTTTGTCATGTCTATAACTAGGCGTAGTTCTTACCTCTCTCATCTCCCTCAAGGACGGCCACATCCCTCCATATGTATCCCTTAGATCAGTAGGACTCAAAATCGCATCATGACCCAGAAACCTCTCCAATGGATCGTTCACATCAGCATCTTCACCTTGGTCCCACTTTTCCTATTGAAGATGATCACGAAACTAATTGTTATGGAACGTGTGTATTCAGTTATAAAGCACTTCGTGTCACGGATAGGACGTAAATGAATTAAAATTGAACGTTAACATAATATATATATATATATATATACATATCAATTCTACTCCACGTGAAATGTAAACCTAACGTATGACATTAAATCTTAACATAAGAGCGATCCTATTTGAGGAGGCGGAACGACAACATTACTTCATTGAGTTGTAGTGGACCAATACAACTGAGCCGGCGCAGAAAATATCGTTTCAACAAAACCCGCGCTATAACGCGGCGAAGCGACCGATTGCACAACTGCATTTGCAATTATATAGCGTACAAAATGCCTAAGAAAACTTCCCTGTGTTAAAATGGTCTGGTCAGTCGATCGTTCGAGTAATTTCTCATGGACATGAAATAATAATTGAACTTTTTCATAGTTTTGTAGGTAGATGCTTCAGACCAGATTGGGGAAAATACATTTCTGGCTAAGCCCTATAACACATTGTCTAAAATTGTAATCAGATCTTTATTTCACATAGATTGATGTTCTAACGATTTATTGATATAAATGTGATCTTGTCACATCTTCGCGAGACGCCGTCACATGCGATATGCATGTGATAGCGGAAATATTGACCATCGAGTAAAGATTCGTGTGAGTAATGTTCAAAGGTGACAGGACGTTTTTTAACCAATCGAAATGAATTTACCATCTCTGGAGGTGAGAATTCAAGCCTTTTAAAAACGCTTGATCATTATACTGTTATATAATTATGCTATCCAGAAGAGATATTGGGGCGTATGAGCTATTTGAGAGCAAAATTTGCCATATTGTACAGGATTTGATCTGATAGATTTCGGAATTGACACAAGTGACAGGACTTTTTTCTCCCCTTTGCAGTTAAGTTATTCCTATTTTGAAAAAAAAAGACTCTTAACGTAATTATTCAAGTTGTCATTCTTTGAAAAGGTGTTGGTTCGCCATACAGAACAAAGTGAAAAACGTGCAAATACAAAATGTCTATGGCAGCGTTTGATTTGCGTAGAGTGATAGCGCCCTCTTCCTCTTAAGTTTACAACTAGAATTGATATGTATATATATATATATATATATAGTGGAAAAGAAAAGAGTGGCATGTCTACCACCATCTCATCCACTACTACTACTGACTGTGTTCGGATGTGCCAGTGTAAAGTTATTATTTAGTCAATATTTCTTTTGACTAATGTTTATCAATTATCAAACCAAACTTACATGAGTTACATCAATTAGAAATATAAACTAATAGACTAGTTGCAATCAATGGTGATAATGTACCAATTCAATATGTATAAGAAGTTTAGTTTGATCTTACATTAAGATAAATCCTGACAAACTCATCTTCGTTGTCTGGCTCGTGCATCCATTGGCCAATATCAGCGATGACGTCAGCATAAAGTACATTGAACTCTCCACACCCGAGAGCAAATGGTAAGAGTAAATGTGCGACGCGCATCTTTTGATAATTGAGAAAGAGAGAAAAATAATTACTCGCATATTATTTTTCTAATTGGTACCATTTTTATGTTGAAAGAGATAATGAAACTTTGTTCTTTTTATTTTTTACAGAATAGCCTATATTAATAAAAAAAATCATTAAACTGATTTTTTTTTGTTTTTTTTGGTTGAAATATCTAGTTTAATGCTTGGAATATTATAGGCCCCTTCCTTGTTTTAAATGATTTACATTTACTTCAAACAAATTTACTATTTGGAAACACCACGGACAATAATAAAGTTTTGACAACACCATCATAGATTTCAAAGATATCATAGATTTCATATCATTTTTTTTTAATGGCATAGATTTCATGTATAAATGTTACTTACCAATAAAAAAATCTATGGGACGAATATTGATATCATGATCTATATAAGATTTGGTTCTAAGACAACAAGGTACATGTACTATACCCTCGAGACAGAGGCGTCGATCAGCTCTGAGAATACAAAGCATTGGGGGCAAGCCATTGTTAACACACAGCAATGGTTTGCCCCTCCCCCCCCAAAAAAAAAATAAATAAATAAATAAATGAATAAATAAATAAATAAATGAATAAAAAATTAAAAAATGCTTTCTTTCCGCACAGGCTGCCGACGCCTCTGCCTCGAGACAATTACCTCGGACAACTACCTCCAATTTTTTTGTTTGTAAATCTACCCTTTAACTCTACATCTAACCCTAACCCTAACCCTATTTCTGAAGGTAGTCGTCCCCTAGAGATAATTGTCCAGGTATAATTTGTCCTGATACAATAAGATTTAGGAGTGAAAATTGAGAGGCTACAAACTATTTTTGTTAGAAAAAAATAGGCTTACCGCACCCTCACAGTACCAGTTGTCTATCTCTATTTCCCTGACTCCCATGTTTAACATGTCGATGATACCGAACTCGTGATTGGCTAATCCAAGGCAAATGTTGTCATACGGAGGCGGCCATTGGCACGTATCATTGGCTAGAAGATAGAAGATTTAAAAAAAAAACTTAAAGTAATATTGTTTTGGGGTTTATCTATTTTTTTCAATAATATAAATTGTATATATCTTCATTTTTAAATACACGTGAAATATAAATTTAAAAAAAAAATCATTCGTCCTTTTCTCTTCTTTCTTTTTTTTAATTCGGGGGGGGGGGGGGGGGGGGTGGAGGAGATTTCAATTAACAGGACAACATATACAACCAATCATATACCTAAAATTATCAGAAATCCTACAGAATTGCTGGATACCAACAACAAACATGCACAAAAACATGAAAAATATCATTTCTTTGTATCTTATTATCACAGATAAGTTTCAATAAAACTGTGCACGTTTTATACCTCCATAGGCGAGTCCGTACGCTCTGTTGTTGAAAGCATTATGAGCCTGTTTAAAGAGAAATGCAAGAAACAAAATGGTGATTTCTGTAATAATTGATTACACCAATCCATGGACTCAAATCAAACTTTTGAGTTTCTGTCTTTCTGTAAAAAGCATACTTTCTTATACGCTTTTGTTATTTTCAAACATGCTCCGTTGAAATAAAAATAACCAAAAAATATGTCAATATGAATACATATCGTAAATTAATAACCCCATTCATGATATATTTGTAATGTTCTATTTTATACGTGAAGTTATTTGAAATTGTATGGTTTTAACTTTTAACTATATATATACATATATATTGATAACATAGCTTATGGCCAAGAGCAATTTTTTATTTTTTTAATCTCAAATAATTTAAATTAAAAAAAATCATTTTCGGATTATGAGCCAATTCGCATTTTAATTGATTAGGAAACATATGTTATTATATAATTATCATGATAGTATCCATGCAGTTTAATTTGATTCACAGAGCAGCTGTATACTTACACCAAATACTTGCATTTGGTCGACGGGAATGTCTAGCTGCGGAAATGCAAAATGGATAATAATTAAGAAGTGAATACATAGTTATAACAACAAACGCAATCCCAAAAGATGCAAAACCTCGTTAAAATCACAAATCCATGTGTACACGAGATATCGATTTCCCAATGAATACAATCTCAGATACATGGATATGAAGAACAAAACGTGTTAACGACAATATTGTCGACAGTTTGTAAACCTATTTACAAGATTTATATCAAATGTTTTTGTACCAAAATATACATTCAACATCGTCCTGAGCTCCGAGTAATTCTTACCTGGATTTCTCGTTGTGTTTTGAGAGCAAATTGTAGCCAGGGGTCAGTTTCAAGGGTCCCTTTCATACATCGTCCATATTCATCACACTAAATACAAACATTATAAAGGCATTTATTATGGACAGAAAGAGAGAGAGATGGGAGAGAGAGAGACAGAGACAGAGACAGAGACAGAGACAGAGACAGAGACAGAGACAGAGAGAGAGAGGCAGAGGGAGAGAGAGAGAGAGAGGGGGGGGGAAGAGGGGGAGAAAGAGAGAAGACAGAGTGGAGATAGAGGTGGAAGAGAGAGAGAGGGGTGAAGCAATATTAGGGTCAGGTGATGTATTCACACAGCGCATGCAGAAATGCAAAATGGGAGAGACGTTAGAGAAAGTTAGAAATAGATATGGAAGATCACACAAAAGTAAATAATAAAAAAGTTCCGATATTTTTTCAGTAATCGTTCTTGCACGCAATGGTTTCAAATCACAATTTTTCAATATTTTTTTTTTGCCGGTAAAGTCATAAAAGCATCGTATTTTAATATTTTTACATTGTAATTAATAACGCAGTCTTCAATTTGAAATGGTTCAATCCATTATTTCCCAGACTCAACGCTTCTTCACAATAGACAGTTCATACAAATTACATAATTATCAATCCATTTATAAACAAATATCATTTATTTTTATTTCTAACCTCACAGACTACATCAGCACTAAGTCCAATACATCCAGCTCCTGTTGTACCACGAACCAAGACCTACATACAAAATTAATGACGATGGAGTGTATGATAAAAACAAATATTTTCCAACATGGCCAAAACAATATATCTAATATATCTTACATGAAAACCTTTATCGTTTGGATTTAGATTCGATTTAATGTTCAATATTCCCCCATGCTGTATGTTTTATCACTATTTGCATGTCAATGATGCTCCATTTTTCTTTATATTTATGTTTTTCTTGCCCCTTGCTCTCTCTCTCTCTCTCTCTCTCTCTCTCTCTCTCTCTCTGTCTAATCATAATTATCACTCGTTCTTTTATTTATTTATTTATTTTTTTTTGTCTTTCTCCTTCTTTCTCACAAGAATTGTCTCGATATCTTACTCCTTTGTCCCAAAATGGGTTTAAATTTTTTTTATGTGCTTATTAGGGGAGACCGGGGATGGAAGTTACACGGGTCAGTTGTTACAGTTCTCAGTGTGCTAAGTTGGAACAAGAGTGTTCGTGCTAACTTGCATCGATATACAGCCTACACATAGCTGTGATGAACTACCGATCGTGAGGTTTCTCCGTTGTTTTATTAAAAAGTAAATCAACAAAAACCATTTTTTTTTTACCGTTCCAAGTGAATTTTTGACAAAAATTAAAATTTGTAATAGTTCTTACAACTGAAGGCACATGATGATAGTCTGGTATTGTGAATATAGTACATGTATGTCACTAATATACCCCTGAGCCATGCCCTGTAATTCTGCCTAATGGCTGTGATACAGTTGATTTTATGTGTAAAATCACTAATGGGGTAGGTTGTTACAACAACCTACCCCATGTCGATGTAACAACCTACCCCAATTACATTACACATGTAAAGTAATTTTGTTTCAATTTTCAGGTGTTAATATTTTGATATTTCTATTAATACTTTAGTCTATTCAAGAGCTCTACTTGATCTACTGTTAACGATACCAAGAAACTGGAAAGTTGAAACAAAAGTATGGTATAAGAGATTTACACATTGTCAACTTACCCCGTATGTTTACATAATGTAACAATTTACCCCGTATGGTGTAACAATTTACCCCGTATGGTGTAACAACTTACCCCGTATACGGGGTAGGTTGTTACAAACAAATGTCTTCATTAATTAAGCTGTAGTTAATCAGTGTTTACATGTTTTCAAGGTTTATGTGCCTCACGTTTTAGCCAACATAATAGGCTAACTACATACCCAAAATGGAGTGTGTGAGTACTTTCATTAGAATTATCTGGCCCAAAATGTGAATTTTGTAACGTCCATACCCGGTCTCCCCTACATATTAACAAGTAATTAGACAACCATGTATAACATAAATAAAATCATCAGTGATCATGTTAAGTACAAACATACTATTCCTGTCGATGTTTGACGGAAATGATTAAAAACTAGCTCATTGAATTTACCATTTATAAATCACACAGATGAATATGCTATGGGTCTGTATTAATATCAATATATACGACATCATAATTCCTACCTGAATAATGCAAACTGAGAAGGCAAAGGATGACCACCTGATATCCATGATCGAGTTTGGCCAGTTTTAGCTCTCAACAATATGAGCTTGTGACGAACACCTTTTTAAAATGAATATTGAACTATACAGACCCACCTTCTGATATGAACAATATTGGTCAAAAGATTACCCCATGAGGCAATGATCACCTCGTTCATATAGTTGTTCTGTTTATTTGTCATATCAATATGATAACGCACAAATATTCATATTCAATATCTGATTAAGTTATTATTCTTGAATCGGGCAGTTTGCTGTTTATGTAATGGATCAAGCCTTTTTTTAATGGTATTTTAATCCATGTGGAAAACTTAAACGACATTTCAAAACATTAAACGTTTGAAATATTTCATTGAAGAGTCAATATGCTAATTATAAACATTGATCATCAGCCAACTAATTAGAAGGTCCGAAGTTTGTTTGATTGACGGTATTTGTTATAATCTTATTAAGGTGTTCAATATCATACACCAAGGGGTACACCCCAACGAATTATTAGAATGCCTTCTCATGATTTGGCTAAAAACAAAAACAAAACAGGCCAACGCGTTGTTTTTATTTATTTTCTTCATATTCGATGTTTCTTTTTCGGAGAGGGGGGGGGGGGGAGACAATATCCCCTACCCGCTACCCCACCCCATCTGACCACCAGAACTTGTAGAAACCTCTCCATTGGTATTTTTATAGACCCTGAAGACCATGTTTTTTTATTAGGGTAAAGATGAGGTTTGAAATTTTTCTCGAAACAATTGGTCATTTTTTTTTAAAGGACTACCCCCCCCCCCCACTTATTAGCTATGGGTTTCTTTCTTTTTTATTGACTCACGCTGTATCAACCCTTGCCACATTTAATCTTAAATACCACTTGACTTTCGTATTAACGTAAACACATTGACACCATTTCTGTCTTTGTGCCAATCGCCAACAGGTCATTAGTGAAAGATAAAGTTAGCAATAGTTCGATCATTCAAAATTGATTGGCTTCTAAAAATCAGATACCTCTGCTGATATTACTACAGGATCCATCATTACTTTTATTTAGTCACAAGCACATATTTGCATTGTTGCATGCATACATTTTTTTTTTTTTTTAAATAAGTATACATTATTGAGTTTAAAACATATTTTGTTATTATAATAAAATGGAAGATAGCAAATTAGAAACTAAATCAACCCATGAAATGTTAGGGTGGTATCTCACTTCTCGGAGACGTCTCCGCGACAGAATAGAAATTTCGTCTCCGCGACGGATAAAAAGTATTAGAGACGTCTCCGATATCGCGGAGACGTCTCGGAGACGTCTCCGCGACAATTTATGAAATAAAATCTGACTGTAGTCCCAAATCCGTCTCCGAGACGTCTCCGCGATATCGAAGACGTCTCTAATACTTTTTATCCGTCGCGGAGACGTCTCCACGAAGTGAGATACCACCCTAGTTGAAAAATTTTGTCTCTCGTAATTTTCAAGAAAGTAAATTTTATGCAAAATCTACTCATGGCTCTGTGGACCTGCCTTGGGCATGCAGAAGAAGAGACATAATTGACTTTCTGCATTGCTATGAACATAATACACAAAGTAGCATACTGCATCAATATGTTTGTTTTCATGATAATATTTTTTCTTCTTTTCATTAAGTCACAATATACATTGATACATTCCTACTCAAATACGAAATATTAAAGTAACACCATAACAATAGAAATTATTACAGGGCAATATAAAGCCACTTTTTGCTTTCTGACGTAAAATAAATCATCTCGTTTTTAAATATGTTTCTATAAATATTTCAAGACCATGCAATACTTTGACTGACGTATAACCATAATTCCGTTTTTAAATTTCAAAGTTTTATATTACGGTTATTTCTGTGTATTTCCCCCCAAAAAAGTTGGAAAGCACTTTTTTGTTTGTTTGTTTGTTTGTTTTATAATCTTTGATCTAAAAATAGTAAAGCAGCTACGGTGGCGATTGCGGCGAAATAATGTATCCAAGTAGCTTTAAAGTCATTAGCTGAGTTGCCCGCACGGGTCGTCGAAGATGCTTCTGTAGGCGGAAAATTGCCCGTTATCCATGGTGTGTAATTGAGCCATACAGATGAGCCTTTCATCGCCTCTTTTAACTGCAAGAAAGACACAAATACGATGATGATACCAATGGGAATGATTAGTTACCTCCTTCACGTTAAGACATTTATTTTTTTTTTTTTACTGTAACTCCCATTGTTTTAGTTCGGATGCTCGATTTTCATATGAATGAAAATAATGTCAGAAAATATCTTGGACCCAGGAGGGACTTTGAACCCGTAATATCTAATTCTATGCGTGAAACGACTTAACCACACTGCCATCTCGTGTCAGTGGAGAAGTCACGCTGAATTAGGAAAATAGTATTCCAGGGCTCTTAATTCTGACTCATTGTTATTCAGGATCCCAGGTAGGACAAAGGCTTTGAATAGTAATAGCCTTCATGGGAGGATTTGTTTCTTTAGAAATCTTCTCATGAAGCTTCATTCAGTTGATCGATATGAATACAAATTCTTGATCCTTTTACTTACTGCCCTCTTTTACACATTACCCTCAGCATAATTAGGTACAAAAATATTTATTCGTCATCAACGTTGAATATTTCCTATTTTTGGTCCGCATAACGAGAGAAGTAGATTTATGAGTTGACAGCATACCTTACTATTATCATAGATTTTTAACAAGCTCTTTATTATTTAAAGTCGAAGATACACAATAAGCAAATCGAAGAATGTGACAACCCATGAGTTGTTAGTTGTAAATTTGTCTCTCGTCATTTTTAAAGAAATTTTATGCACAAATCTTATATTGGGACCCCAAAATTAAAAATAAATATCCACTAACCTTCTCTTGTCTAAAGCCGTTGTGTGGCAGACTAAACTTGTAGCCAATGGGACACAAGTCTCGCGTGACGTCATACGGACCGGTCATCTCGCTGACCAACCAGTCGTTCGGATCCGTTAAACTTTGACATGCGAAGCTCAGTGATTGGTCGCAGTCAGATGATGTATACCAGCGGAAATCTTCGTGGCTAGACAGTTGGGATGTGGGGCAGATGGTGGGAGAAAGTATGATTATTTAAAAATAGCCTATATGTTCTCACTAAATCGATCATTAACGACAATTATAGATGAAATGCCATGTGATAAAATATGATGGAATAATACTCTATGCCAAATTCGATTGCTCTAAAACATACCGGGTGTAAAGGGGTAAATCGTTAAAAGGTGCTGAAGAGTGACAGCGTTTTCAAAAAGCCAAACGTCACACAACTGAAAGTATTGGCCCATGCCCAAACATAATAGAGCTACTATTGTCCCTATAGACAATTGGGCCTGCACAATCTATTGAAATTGCAAATCTTGGATCTGCACCTGCCAGTTATAATGATAGTTAACAAAATAATAGTAATTGTTCATTCATCATGATTACGCATTGATGCTTTATCACCTTCATCATTACAGAACCTACAAGATTAGATTAGATTACTTTATTGATTTTCTTTCATGTTTTCAAAAGTTAACAAAATACATAATCAAATTAACAACATCAGTATGTAACATAAAACATTTTGTTCAAAAGTAACAGAGAAAACAATTATAAAGAAAATTCAGGAACCAGCAAGAAGCAAAGCTTGTAGGGCGCTGGTCCCTTTAATATAAAATAGAATACAAAAGTAAGCATTTTTTTTTTTTTTTTTTTAACTGAAACATATTCATGAAATAATTCATAATTGAATAAATCTTAATTGAATAATTCTTGCCCCATCCCAACACGGACAAAAACTGACTAACAGCGCATGCACTGTCAACCAGTTACTATCATGCCGGGATGAGGCAAGAAATATAATTTACAATTATTATACAAAAAGAAGGAAAAAACAACAAACTTAGAGAGACAAAAAATACCCGGGAGGGGACTAGGGTGGGGAAGGGGGGGGGGGTGTCGAAGATTTAGATAATGATTTTTTTTTTTATATAGTGTGAATGAAAAGTAAAGTTTGCTCTTTGGTGTTATTTGATCCTTGGTGATATCCGTCTGTCATTAGAGAAACAGAGTGATATTAGTGGTTAGATGATAACAATAATAATTTAAGTTTGTGTTTTAATAAAAATATGCTTCTTATCTCACGCATGTCTCTGGGTAGAGAATTCCAAAATTTAGGGGCAGTAAATATAAAAGTGTTTTGTGTGAGCACTGTACGCGTTCTTGGTAAGTGGTAATGGTTAATTTGCCTGGTAGGATACTGATGTATTTCATTATTTAGAGTAAACATGTTGCCAAGCGCTGGGGGCAATTCCTGATTTTGTTTCTGGAACATGAGTACTGCAAGGTTAAGTTTATATAAGTCATGAACTTTTAAAACATTATTAGAAAAAAACAGTGTATCAGTATGGTGACGGAAATGGACGTTACTGATAACTCGCATAGCTTTTTTACAAAGGAAAGCTAGATAATAATCCACCCAAAAGTATAGCTTTCATAGCTGATGGCTATTACTATGGGATAAAGTACTGTATGCGAGTATGGAAGAATTTATTTTCAGTTGCATGTTGTACCCCAATGCTACTTGTAAAGTGCAAGGGAATCTGAAAATGTTATCAAATGTTCTTCGCATTAAAGAGTTGATTACTTACTTTAACATAACACATGATTGTTCATTAAGCTGTAGTGAAGGTTCTCCATAGGCCCACGTATAGACAGCTGTGTACATGAGTTGAGGTGTGACCATGTCTGTTGCAACAAGATTTATCCGACATTTCACCATCTCACTTAGATCGGTAATAGCTCCAGTTGCGGTAGGACCGTCATAGACAAAATCAAATCTATATAAGATGTGAAGAATAATTGATTTAGTCCGTGATTTTTTTTTCTCCAGAAGTCACTATTTTTGTTACAATACAAACATAATCTGAAGAGAAAGGTGTATTAGTTATTTGGTTCATAGAAAAATGCCGCAGCATCAAGATCGATTTATAGCTAGCGAACTCCGTTTCTGAACTCTGTTTATTCAAATACTTCTTCAGGCCCTTATAAGTTCCCTTTCATTGGGCATTTAATCTAATACTGAAAGATGCATAATACGTGACAGACTTACATTATAACTTTTTTTAGAAGATCATCTGCTGGAGAGAATACAGTGTCAAAGGCTGTGTTCACAATGTGTTCACATAGCCGAATCTTATAAATATATCAAAAAGCCCTAATCAAACAGTGTGTGAAGACGATTATTTTCACACTGTGATTTGGTTTTCCAAAGCGTGTTCACATAGTGATTTTCGATTTGAATTCATTCCCTCACGATAAGAAAATGTTATGCTAAATGTGAAAATGCTCGAATTTAGCAGAGGGATCATTATTTCACACTGTGTATACGATGTCTTTTACACTGTGTCATTTCAGGCAAGGAGTGTTATAAAATTAGCTACATCATTGGTGGATAAACTATATATTATACAAATTATGGGTCCACTGTGACCATTCCACGTGAATTATCGCCATGTGGCCTCACTGGACTCCGAATAGGGCTATTTTCACCCTTTCATTTCTACTTACACGTAATGAGTGGCGTCACCGCGAAATCTTTTGCAGTTGGTTTCAGTCTTACCACCACACTGCGGATAACTGGTAAACTAATGGAGGAAAAGAAGAAAGCGAACAGTGTTTTACAATAATTGTATTTATGTTATCATTTACATGGTATTGTCGTGGTGGTCACTCTGTTGCATATAGAGTCACGTATACTGTTATGCATCACAGTGTTAATCATAATTATGTTGGATATGGAATACATACAATGTATAGTGTGCATAATGTGAAACAATGTGTGTTAAATGACAAATTTGATCACACTATATTCATTTTAAAATACTGTGTCTATATACATCTAAGGGTATCCCTCCATTTTATTATTTTAGATTTCAATTTGTCAGTAATTATTTATGTTTATATTGATCATGCATTACATATGTACATGTATTATGGTTTTTTAAATGGAAAATAAGTGAAATGAAATGAAATGAAATGAAAAAACAGTGTTGTCATATTGGGAAACATGATTGGACTACTGCAATTTTTACAGAATACACTATACTGAACTGTAAACACATCAATGGCATGTGTTTAAACATTGTTCACACTGCGCTCACATTAGGTTTACACTGTATGTCACACATTTACATTAAATTTATATGGCTTTATATTGTCTTTTCATTGAAAATCAATGCTGTTTGATCAGGGAATAATCTTATTTTCGAGGACAGAGGGTTTCATAAGTCTTACCGAATTAGATCCTGACCCGTCACACTGCACAATGTGGATATATTTAGATTGATGTAAGGTATCATCACCGCTTACTACCAGTACTCGTTTACCATCCTGATGGGGCAAATAATATCGTAAAAGAGAGATTTAAGCATTCACTCAGGTCTTCATATACTTACTGTATGCTTACATGGAATACCTTTCATAAACGATTTGGCATTATAATGGAACAAGTAAACAATATTAATTTACATGAACATTGATTGAAAAAGGTCATAATCAGTGGTGGGCATATTGTGCATCTCATCTGCGTCGGATTTTGAAGAAGGAAAAAAAAATCTTACGTCGGAGGCAGTGAGGTGACCATTTTAGTCTTCAGGCAGGTAGCACCGCTATTAAAAGGAGATGTATTAACATGAAATGAGCTGAAAGGGTATAGTTTTTCATTAAATGACAAACTGTGAAGCTTAGGGCAATACAATATCATACACGGTATTACCACATTGTAAAGTTCATTTAAGCCAAATTTTCTGATATTATTTTTTTTTAAATAGTGGGAAATGGACACATCCCTTTTAAAGGTTTACAATCTATGAGATTTAGACGTAACGCTATACTGGGTTTATTCATTCTTTGCGCGTACGTATGTGACTTATAGTCTCGCCCCAAAAATGGCAACTCTTCTGTCCGTGCACAGTAACATTTTTTAAAGTTATCATTAATTTATTTAATAGCTTTATCTACGTCGCAACATAAAAGATCGTACGCCTTTAAATCTCTTACCTCTCTCATTCGCCTCAATGTTGGCCACACCCCTCCGTATGTATTTCTGAGATAGGCAGGACTTAAGATCTCATCATCACCAAGAAATCTTTCTAATGGACCGTTAACCTCTGCATCATTTCCCTGGTCGTACTTCTCCTTCAAATTAAGAACAAAAATAAATTACAAATTACAATTATAGTTATACAAGTTATTTCGATGTACGAAAACAGAACTTACACCGTCAAAATAAAGGTAATCGCACTTTAGTTTAAATGACAGGAATTTCAATTCGTGTGTGGTATGCATGTAAATTTAATTAACGTTTGATATTTAATGTATTTAGTATAATGAAAATACACTTTTTTCATGTTTGCTCCGGTGCCGAGTGGAACAAGAAGCCAATGAAATTCATCCAGCAAGATACCAGATTTGGCCCAAAAAAATTATGCCACGTGGTGATTATTTCACTTACCTAATTACACAGTAATTTGGAGGATATATAATTCCTTATCAAATAAAGTTACAAAAACATCTTATTAGTATCACTCATACACTCTAAAAAAAAAATAATGTTAAAAAATGAAGGGGCCATAACCGTTCCGGGTTATTTATCGCCATAAATTCTGTACGGCCCCAAAGGACCCGGAATGGGGCCATTTTGACGCTTCATTTTAAGAGATTATAAAACAAATATTTTCATACATTGATATAAATCCGAATGAACTCATTTTCGTTGCCAGGTTTGTGCATCCATAGACCAATATCTTCAATGATATCAGCAAAGCGTACGTTGAAATCTCCGCATAAAACTGCCAGTTGTGAGCCTAAATGAGCAATCCGCATCTGCGTTTACCACGAAGAGGAAAATAACATTATTTTGGTAATTAATATATTATTTTAAGACAAAAAAAACCCAAAAAGATACCGTTTCAAGTATTTTAGAGCATTCTGTAAAATCTCCACAATTATGAGAAATAATGATAATTTTCGATATGTAATTTGTTCTAAATTATACAAATCGGGATCATAATCCTATCTGGTAAGGTTATACACATGTCATATTTGATCACGAATTGTGAGCTTCTCTCTGTAACGAACATCGTAACAATATTTTTCTTAGACAAGTAATTTATTCACTTGTCTCCAACGGTACATGTAGAAACCATGTTCATAGAAACACACGCAAGTGCTGTGTGATAAATTTGAAACCAGACAGCTATGAAAAAAATCATAGGCTGCCCGGGCGGGATTCGAACCCAGCTGTCTGGTTTCAAAGTTATCACACAGTTAGTTGCGTGTGTTTCTACCAACATGGTTTCTACCGTTGGAGACAAATGAATAAATTACTTGTCTATTTAACATCCCAACGGCGTAAATTCCTTTACGTTTAATAGTTTTCTTTTTCAAATAGATCCAAAACATATTTTAATAAATCTTCTTCTTTTTTTCGTGCGGTATGTCCATCTTTTGTAACATAACATTCATGAATTTTAAATCCTCGTGCATTTTGGATGTATTTTGTAGCTATGAGTCTCAATCATCAAGATATAATTCGTATAAATATTTGGAACTAAAATGAATGAAAACTATGAAAGAAACTCACCTCTCCCTCACAATACCAGTTGTCTATTTCCAGAGCTCTAACTCCCATGTTTAACATGTCGACCACACTGAATTCATGATTGGCCAAACCCATACATACGTTGTCATATGGGGGCGGCCATTGACACGTATCATTGGCTACATGAAAAAGATTAGGAAATCAATATGAAAAAGTTATGAAATTAACGTCGTGGTCACAACGGGATCCAGGCCGCTGACGAAATGATTCGTTGTGTTTCTGGCTGGAGTAAGAGTATTGCCACTTTGTTCATGTGTGCGAGGGGAAAACGTGCACCTTATAATTCTGCGTCCGACGAAGGATCTTATTATTTTTCTTTTTTTAAAGTTTAATTTAAGTGTTTTATTCAATCAAAACAAATCAATGTGTACAGGTCAAAAGTTCATGACCATGACATTATTTTGATGGTTTGTACTTTCTTGGTGCTCATGATTCCTGTCGATAGTTTTATTTGTTATAATTCTTGGAAACAATCGGTCTATAAGCTCTAACCATCACCTCCGAAAACATACATTTAAAAAAAATCCACCTGTAGATCCTCGTATGGGTTCACATCAATTATGAATGTAAATCATAATTTTACTTTTTATCTATTTATACCTTTTTTTTTATTACAAACCGATGAATGATTTTTTTTATTACGTCACGATGGCCCCTTTTTCAGAACTTGTCGAAACCCTTAATTTCAGGTGACACCTGCCAAATACTGACTATCAATCGAATCCCATGTATGTACAATATCAGGATATAGACAATTAATTTATTCATTTGTCTCCAACGGTAGAAACCATGCAAATCAGGATATTATAAGTGTTTGAGTTTAATGAGGATAACCCTGAGTTATTCCGTATCAAAAACTATATCTAGTTCCAGGAGACTATTTATAAAATACCCTAATATTTGCAATTCAATTTAACATAGTTGCTCTACGATTTCCCGAGATTGCGGTCAATCTAATCTCATGGGGAGTGATGGGGGCGTATATTATGTCTGGTTGTTTGGCTCTCCTGGAAAATCTCTGAAATGAGTGCATTTGAAATCTACTTTGCCCAATATACTCCCTTACGATTTTTGTTGTGTGTGTGTGTGTGTGTGTGTGTGTGTGTGTGTGTGTGTGTGTGTATGTGTGCGTGTGTGTGTGTTCTTTTTTTTATTTCTTAGTGTAACCTCATTTTATATGACAAAATATATTATTTAAATCACTATTTACCTCCATAAGCAAGACCATAAGCTCTATTGTTGAACGCATTGTGGCCTGTTTGAAGAAGACAGATATTTAAAAGTGTATACCCACAAAACAATTTAGCAATTTGAAAGCGCACACTCTAAAGAAAAAGTAATAATTTAATAGAAATCATGATAATAAATAAATTAATGGAACAAAAATTAAAGATAAAAATTACAATATTCCGTGTCTATTGGGGCCACCTCTTCGGATCATGGACAAATTGGGTAATACAGAGCCTCCATATTTTTTTTATGAATAGTATATCATTTTGTATGAAATGTATTGCGAAAGTCATCAACGTGATCCAATAAGGTATACAGGCAATTATAAAATTCCAACTTTATAACATTTAGGGGCCTATACTGACTGAAAATCTATTGCACTGTGTTATCGAAATCCGATTGTGACAAATGCCTATAGTCAGAGAACACATGTGACTGCATTTAACTCGTAGGCCGACTTTGAAATATAACCTAAGTTGTATCGTTCGTATGAATTTATCAAATTGATGAATGTTATACACTTACATCAAATATTTGCATTCGGTCAATTGGAATATCAATCTGAAAATGTAAAAAGGATAAAAGATAAAATTAAATACAGGGTTCGAAAGAGTTGCAACTTGGCTATAAAATAAGGATCGACAACACATGGGCATTTGAATTATGTGAAATAACTAATTTATTGTCATTATATAATGCCGGTGGTTATCAGTCTTATCACGTTATCAATTTTATATATATATATATATATATATATATATATATATATATATATATATATATATATATATATATATATATATATATATATATATATATATATATATATATATATATATATATATATATATATATATATATATATATATATATATATATATATATATATATATATATAATTTTTTTTTTTTAATTTTCCCTCTCATTTCAAGCATTAAAAAAAAAATAATAATAAAAGGTTTCTGCTTACTCTATTCAAGTCATATCTTAGCTCTCGATCGAAAAATATATTCAACTTCTTTATTTCTTTCTTTTATCTTTTTATTTTTTTGTACATGACTTGTATAATACATTTTTATTTGTGTTAAGATGGATATTCAATTAAGTTAATGCTAGTTGTTACAAGCGGAATCTATAAAAATTCAAAAAGATTTTTTCAATATTTCACTCTGCTATTCTCTGGTATTGAACAATAATATCTATGGATGTATTTTGTTTGATAAATGTATATTTGTTGCAAAATTTGTATTATATTTGCTATGTGAAATATCACATAAACTAAACAAAAATTTTAATTATTAGTACTGCTTACCTGAATTTCTCGTTGTGTTTTAAGAGCGAATTGTAGCCATGGGTCAATTTGAAGCGTTCCTTTCATACATCGTCCGTATCCATCACACTAAATATAGTATTATTAAAAAAAAAAAAAATAAATAAACTAATAAAATATAAAACAAAACAAAAACAAAACAAAACTAAACTAAACGAGGCGACGCATAATTTTCACCAGTTTTTGTCAAATATATCTATAGTTAAATTTTGAGTGACATTATTGGCACCAAAATAAAGTTCGTCGCACAAAATGAACAACCGCCTTTCAGTCCAATTTTCACTCAAACTTTATATTCCTTTTAGGATATTTCATTCTGTATTAATTAGATAAGTAACTTTTGTTTTAAACATCATGGCTAGAGTCCACTATATTTTTTTCTAATTCTAACCTCACAAACGGCATCAGCGCTGAGTCCAATACATTTGTTTCCATGTGCATAGGGGATAAGTACCTAAATAAAAAAATAAAACAGTATTAGACAAAGGAGGTTATCATTATCGTATGCTAGACTAGTGCCAAAATTGTTCTAATGCTTTAAATATTTTCCCAGACTGTCGTGCACATATCATTTTATTAAAGTATTTGAGTTTCTTTATGGACATATGCTGTTGTTTTTTCAATGATTCCTTCCAAAATAATTTATTCTTTATAAATGTAAAGATAGAGCACTCTAAGAAATGAATTGTCAAATTGACTCTATTCCTGGTCTACTGGAATCATGCAGCATTCCGGGTCAATTTTTGCCGTGCCACATGAATTCCAATAATTGACCCGGCACGATATTGAGTCAATTTGACCCTTCATTTATTTTAAAGGGCAAAATGAATATTTGCTGCTCGTTGTTGGGAAGGTTTATTGTCCAAAAATAAAACAGTTAAGGGTTTCTTAATCCGAAAATGGAATAAGGTTCATTCATCCGAAAATGGAACGAGGTTCAATCGTTTTCGGGGATTCGAACCTTCGGGCTAAAGAACCATTTGACTAAAGAGGATATCGGACCGAGGAACCTTCAGAATAACGAGCTGTACCAAAGAAATGCTATACATTCACATCATTAAAAATAAACCAACAAACAACAACAACAAGCAAGATACTTCTGATGACAATTGTAACATATCTATAGTGACCTTCGGTGAGATTATACTGACCAGTTTAATTTTATTAAAACACAAATTATTGTGTATAGAACTTACCTGATTTATGAGCATTAGGGCAAGCGACAGTTTGAATTCCATTATAATTCCACCGATTTTACTTTATTCACACAAAATTTAAGTTTTATTGTAAGTTGGACAAAGTGGTTGGTGGAAATGTAACATTCACGGACATGTCACTGCATTCGCCTATAAACTGACTATTAACCGACCAAGGTTCGAATCTCTGTGCGTCTTTCAGGTAAACAAGGACGGTGACGGCGCAGGTCGGTCCTATCAGCAGACGAACATAATTATGTCTGATTCATACACGTCCGCTTAAAACCAATTAACCATTCAACCAACCAATAGGCAAGGTTAATTATATAATTCTTACAGGTATTCTCTATACAAACGATTTCATCTTCCTTATCATCTTATCTAAAAGATTGTGTGAGTAAATACAAAACAATTAGTGGATGACGCTACCTCATTAACCAGAATTATCCCGATGCGATCGGGGCCCCCAAAATAATTGCTGCTTTATTGTAAAGGATACGACTTCTACAAATCTACCACATGATGTTGATTTCACTTCAGTTTTTATTCAAATATGATTGACAACTTAATTGGAATTAACTATTTGTGATTTGGAAAATGGTTTTAATTACTTTTTACAAAAAAAAAAACAAAAAACAAAAAAAAAACATTAAGTAAAGAATATCTAAGGAACATTGCAAAATTAAAAAATGACTGCAAATGCAGTTTTTGTTTGTATTTATGCGGTTGAAAATTGTTAATATTTGTATTTCGTGAGCTTATGTTTAATCACCCACATTTAAAGTTATAAACAGTCTTTACATGAAATTAATTAACATTTCCAAAGGGAAATCATTTTACGGCAGGTATTCATGGCAAGAATTTTTAGATCTCATTCTTTTAAAATGGCTTCTGCAGCCAAAAAAAAAAAAAAAATTGTTACCAAAATGCATTGCGAGGAAGGAAAGCACAACAGGGTATTCAGAAATAATTACACTTATTTGTGATTTACATTGTGTTATAACATGTACATTAAAATATATTCAGCTTTTCTTGATTTTCATAGGAATCTACAATATTACCAATTTTTATATACCACACTGCATCAATGTTATATAATATTTGTTCCTTATCCCACTCCTCTCTCTCTCTCTCTTACGTACTTATCAATAAAAAAAATCTTATAATGTTGTTATTTTATGGTTTTGTTATAATAATGTAGTAAATTAGTACAAAGATACCTGAACAACTGCTTGGGATTTACAGAAACAGTTACTTTTTCATTCTTATTTTTAAAAAAGCCCAACAGAATAATATTTAATCTATACGATTAACCTTTAAGGGATTCAAACACGTTAATGGCAATTAACATGTTTGAACTTTAATTCCCGCATGCTCTTTGGCCCCATTTGCATCGGAATTCTTTTTTTTTAATTTGCAAAATAAAATGAGGTTATATTTCTACAGTGAGATAGCGCTGTCGATGCTCATTCATCCATTTATTAGAGAATGACAAATAAAAGTCACTGATACACCAAACTTATCTTCAAAAATTACCATCTACAACCACTTCCATTATCATCATCATCATCATCATCATCATCATTACCATCGTCATCATCACCATCATCGTCATCATCATCATCATCATCATCACTCAGTACCCGACGTCACTCACTCACCATCACTCGGTCAATCAAGTCATCATCATCATCATCATCGCCATCATCATCATTACCATCATTACCATCATCACCATCATCATTCATCATCATCGTCATCATCATCATCATCATCACCACCACCACCACCACCACCACCACTTTCAGCGGCAACAATATGGCGGAATTACAAATTTATCTCATCGCGGGTACGATTATTAAGTAGAAGATCGACAATAGAGTAGTTTTCGTTTTAGTTATCATTATGTAATTCAAACTACATTTCAACAATAGTAGCCTTGTGTGTGTGTGTGTGTGTGTGTGTGTGTGTGTGTGTTTTGGTCCTGCTTCAATGTTTTTGTTCGTTTTAGTCCAGTGTGCCGTTCCATAAAATTTACTATCATACTAATTACTGTTGAGCAAAGTTACCATGGTGGTTACCTATGAAGGCAAATTTACTATAGCAACTGGTCATAAAATATTCGTCGTTTTCAGTTTGGTCGTGCTTCCGTGAGTTTGAACCTATTTTTGTTGTTGGTGTTCATCTTTATAATTCAAACGTGCATAATCTTTGTTTTATGGAATCATTTTAAAACTTTCACCTTGAATCATCACTTTTGAAGTAAACATACGGAGGAAGATGAGCGGACAACTCCAGGTACATGGTGAAAAAAAAAACGAAAAAAAAAACCGCTTTCAAAGAACAATATAGAGACGTATAGGCCTACATACAAATACATTTATTTCAAAATAAAATGTTCTTTGTTTATGTATGTAACGTATAAGGAAGAGAATGTGAAATAGAAAAGAAGTATGAAAAGGGATGTGAAGTGAAGAGAGAGAGAGAGAGAGATTTTTTAATTGAGGGTCGAAGTCGATCTTTGTAGTCTAGCCGCCAACTCGATGTACCTTGTTTTGGCGTCTATAGTTTTTTTTTTCAACGGATTATGATTGCCTAAACCTTCAATATGAAGAAACCGATTGCTGACACTCTGTCAGCATTGAGCATTTTGAGATATGTGACGTCATACAAAATGGCCGCCAAAATACAGAATTTTCTTCTAAAAATGTGTAAAAATACACTTTTAGTCAGCTTATTAATGTCTGAATGTCTCTGGGAACTGTTTTAAATATTGTTTTATTATATCGCAGGACATAAATGTCAAGATAATTTGTATATCTGTTTATAGCGCCCTCTATTTTTAAATTTAAAAAAAATGTGTGCTACTCAAATGATAGTCTCATTTTCTTCCAATTTAGGGCAGATTGTGTTGCCTAACCACCCAAATTCAATCTCTCTGTAAGCTCTGCCTATAAACCTCCCACTCAGACTTTTAACCTCCTTCATGAAGTAACTGAGAAACACATCAATGTGGCTATTGAAGACTTCAACAGCCATCATGTTACATGGAATATAAATAAACCAATGAGGACGGCAAACTCGTCGAAAACTGGGCAGATGCAAGTCACATGGTACTCATTCATGATGCAAAGCTCCCCTCTTCCTTCCTCAGCGAACGATGGAGATGCGGATACAACCCTGGCCGGGTGTCAACATTGCCAACCCATGTGAGAAACCAATCCCGCACACCCAGCATCAACCAATCGGGGCTATATTAGAGTGAACGCTGCTATCACACCTCACCCAGTTCTCTTCCGCTGCGTTTCCACTTTAAGAAGGCAAAGTGGGAACAGTTTGCATTAGATCTGGATGATGACATTTAAGACCTTCCATCCATTCTATGTAACTATGACACCCTTGTAGAGATAGATCAAGAAGTCCTCAAGATAAAGCATCCCACGAAGCTAAAGCACAAGCTATACACCAGCTTGTCGATGACTCAAAGTGCTTTACTATGAGTATGTAAAACGCTTGTAGAGTGGCCCTTTCATTGTTGACGCAGTGGAATGTGGTGAGAACCTTACTACAGTCATTATGAAAGTCGACAGAGAAAATGGCAAGAATGATCTAGTCAAACGGATATGACCACAGCAGTAGGAAAGCCTGGAAAAACAAAATTCTGGGAAAATGACTACACAAAAACCCAACCAAGACCACAAGTCACTGCTGACCAAGTTGCCCACCAGCTCCTTGTGACCAGTCAGGGAAATCCTGATCACTGTTCCAGGAGAGCAAAGCTTCCCCAAGATGCTGAAGAATGCTTCCAAGAGCCCTCAGACTTAACAAGACCTTTCAGTATGATAAACCTGTGTGATATAATCAAGACCATGAAGAACAATGCTGCAGGCCTTGATGGCATCCTCTGCGAACAGATCAATCACCTTGGACCTGTTGCGCTTTAGTGGCTGCTTTACATGCTGAATTGCATGAGTACCAATACATTCCCGAAGCCATGGAGGAAATCAAGAGTCGTTGTCCTGCTTAAACCGGGCAAGGATCCAGCCATATAAGAGCTATGCCCATCTCTCTACTATGTCATACATGTACATGCAACTCTTTGAAAGACTCATACTTGCTATAATCGCAGTGTCCCCATTGATGATGACCTCCTCATTCCTGAACACTAAAAGACAGGTTTCCGGCCAGGAAAATCCTTTACCAGCAACTCCTGAACCTCACAGAGCACATCGAGGATGGGTTTGAGGAAGAGCTTATTACCGGAATAGCTTTTGTTGACCTCCCAGCAACCTATGACACTGTAAACCATGGAATTCTCACCCGTAAATTCTTTGAGACGGCGAACGATGTGACGCTGACCAAGCTACTCCTGAACCTGCTATCAAATAGACGGTTCTACCTGGTTTCACCATGTCGTCCTTAAAGTTAAGAACTAAAAAAAAAAAGAGAAGAAAACAAAAAAAGATTTGATTTTTTTTTAATGGATGACTGACCCTAATGACCGACTGACCCTACCCCCTATGACCGATATTATGATGACAATCTAGATCGCAAAAACAGTACAAAATCAGACATTCTGATCCCCTCATTGAATTATCTTGATCGCCCACTGTATATCATAATGCCGTTGACAATGAAATACGAGGAAAACTTTTTAATTCGTTCTGTGATCACTTACCACACTCTAAGAAAATTATTTAAAGTACTGGATGTATTTATTTTATTTTTCCATAGTATGTAATACTATTTTGTAAATTTTTACTCGAGTTTGGACTCTCATTTTTGTGGATATACATCTTATCAAGGATCAATTACATTACGGTAATAAATCGCTTTATAGTTTTTTGTGTAGGCCTAAATGTTTTATTGTATCATCCAATTGTGAAGCATTTGTATTATCTTTATCTATTTGTTAACGATTACACAGTTGACATTATATTAATCATTATTTTTTGGTGTTATTATAGAACCTGATCATATCCAGCAGCAGATTGCCATTTTTGGGCCTAACCTTGTTTTGGCGTCTATAGTTTTTTTTTTCAACGGATTATGATTGCCTAAACATTTTATTCAAGAATCCAATTGCTACACTCTGTCAGCATTGAGCATTTTGAGATATGTGACGTCATACAAAATGGGCCGCCCAAATTACCCAATCCTCTCCTCTAAAATTGAAGAAATAGATGTTTATATGGAATTTCAACAACAATTAGGGAGCTAAATGTCTGCATATCTTCTTAGACGTATCGGAATCTCCCCGAGGATACTCCCCAGGGAACTCCCGAGGACAGCTCCCCCGGAGGACAACTCCCCCGGAGGACAACTCCCCGGAGGACAAACACCCCCGGAGGACAGCTCTCCCGCAGGACATCTCCCCCGAGGACAGGTCCCCAAGGACAACTCTTCCGAGGACATCTCCCCCGATGAAACTCCCCGGAGTACAAGTCCCCCGGAGGACATCTCCCCCCGATGAAAAATCCCCCGGAGGACATCCCCCGGAGGAGGACTCCCCGTCGAGGACAACTCCCTGTGAGGACAACTTCCCCGGGCGACACTCCCCCGAGGACGACTCCCCCGGAGGACGAATCCCCCGGAGGACAACTTCCCCGACAGCACAACTACCCAGGACAAGTCCCCCGGAGGACAACTCAACT
>CALNVZ010002100.1:19507968-19537434 GCA_940671915.1 Paracentrotus lividus
TTTTTACAGGGGGAGGGGGAGGGGGTGGGCCCGTCGGGCGCCTCTAGATTCACGTCTGATATTAACACCAGCAAAATTTATGTATATTCATATAAAATGTCAGTGGTATCAAGCAGCATTCTTTCAGTTTATAAAGTATACATATGGGCGTTTTTGGAGGTCTGTCTAACTTAGTTTAAACAATAGCAACGGATTAGTATTACTGCCTTGCCTATTTGATTTGCGTACTTTGATCTAAAAGCTCACATTATTTACTTCGGCAGATAGCCAAAGCTTATATACACGATTTAGAGTTATACTGATCACTCAACGTGCTAGCTTTGGAATAATAAGTCATGGCTCAAATTTTAGGAAATAAGCTTTTTCTGGGATTTTTCGTCATCTTCCAGGTAAATATTCGACGTATTCCTTTTGTTTAAAAACACAGTACTTTATAAAATATCTCTTGTATGATCTTTATATATTTAAATATCATATATGTTAAGACATATATTTCAGGTCAGTTTCGCCCTTTGTTCAAACTTTTATCTTTGTTTCACCCTTTGTTTAAATCTTTATATTCCTTGACAATGGAGAATTATTATAAATGCACGATTCATTAGAAATGTATTCAGTGTTGATATTAAATGATTGCATTTAATATGACTTTTCGTATAGGAAAATGAAATGAAAGTTTTTGATGCAGCCATACTCCACGCCATGGTTTTTATCATATTTTTTAAATGAAAATGATGAATTAATTCAGCTTCAAATTAATTTCAGTTATATTATTTACATGTTCATTACTATAATTATTGAGATAATGTTCGACATGTTGGAGGTTAATACAAACAAATAAAAATTAAATCAAGATACAGTTAATGCTTCTAAAATTTTTATTTAATATAGGTTTTCCCGGTCAGGTTTAAACTATCTCCGATCAATTTGACATTTTTTACAATCACTTTCGTCCGAATGCGATTGCGATTGAAAATCTAAACGTTAATTCATTTGACCGAAAGCTCCGCTCCATGAGGTATCGTTTGAATTGAATGAACATAAACGAATTCAATTGCAAAGAGTTTAAAATTGACCGGAATACCTATATATATGAATATTCGGAAGGCTTCTTACTCTTTTAAGTGTAAAAAAAAAAAACATCACTGAAATCATTTATTTGTAGTTATACGCTATTAGTTTTATTCAGTTCTGGGATTATATTTGTGGTTCTTTTTTACCAGAACTCATGTTTTCTGTATGACCCACATTTTAGTCGAAATTGTCCTCAAATATAATGTACCCGAATTTAAGAATGCTGAAGCATACAAGTAACAAAGTGTTTGGCACATGGTTACATAATCATATACACTTATATCAATTGAGCTCGATATCTTATCTTTGAGGTGGCATATACTGTATGACCCGAAAAGTTAAAGAGGCATTTTTAATTTCTTGCATGCCTAATGATTATTTCATCACCTTTAGATCGTATATATCGTTACAAGATATATTTAAGAGGTATAGCATTCATACCGTTATATTTTCCCCCTTCACCTTTAGGTCATTTTATGCCATCATGTATCGTTTGGTGCAGACTGCACAGGTATTAGCTTGGAGGTGACATGTACGGTAATTATGCTCCACTTTTTGACTTTTTAACGATATACCTTTTATCTATTTTTGTTGATAAGACTAGTAAAATTAAACATATTTCAGCTAATTTCTATTCTATTTCATACGTTATAAATTGTTAAAAAAAAACATTAATAAAAACTACACAATAAGAATAGTATGAATTGTTGAATTGAAATGTACATGTATGTTTAAATTCCCTTTGTGTCTTGAAGTAGATATGATTGCATATTCATTATCATCATTATGACATAGCCACTACTGAAACTTTCTGATTCTCAATACGGATGTGCTCTGGCACACCACTCTCTTTACAATGTAATATGATTACGCTTGGCATCAGTCATCATGATAATCTCAAATATTTCTACCATCATCACCACTATCGTTGCATCATCATCTCCATCACCATCACCACCATCATCATCACCACCACCACTTCAGCCACTCATCACCAAAAACACCACCACCATCATCACCATCATCAACATCATCATCCTCATCTTCTGCATCACCATTACCGTTATCATTATAACGCCACATTGGTAGCATCTAGAGTTCATCTGTATTCGTATTTATAGATGTGCTCCCATCCCTCTTCCCTTATTATATGCACCATACACTATGAAGTTGAGCAATTAATCATCATTATTATCTTATTTTTTTAACATCATTATCACTGCCATTATAATTTTCTTTACCATTACCACCACCACCACCACTACAGCCACCCTCACTTCATCATCATCATCATCATCATCATCATCATCATCATCATCTTCATCACCACCACCATCATCATCATCATCATCATCATCATCAATCACCACCACCACCACCATCATCATCATCACCATCTCTATTACCATCATAACTATCACCACTACCATCATCACCACGCATCATCATCACCATCATTACCCCCACCACCACCGCGCCATCGCCACCACTATTGATGATACGCTCTTATTTTGTTATCATGCATGCAGTGTGATGACTTTGGGCATTGTGAGCGGGGTACGGTAGAGGTTGACCAATGGCTGCAAGAAACACTCAAGACACAGGTTGAAGTACAGGTAAGACATGCACAACGCAAAGCTGGCGGATACAGGGAGCACACCAAACGGGTGAACAGCGTTGGTCCAGCGCGCTCGACGAACGAGTAACGAATGTTGATACACACCCATCGCATTGACCAAAATTGGGCTATTTTTATGTCGTTGGCTATGTATCTTGTAGCCCTACATGTGCCTGGGCTTTATAACAAATAGACCAGTTCGTTAAAGTTATTGTAATTTATGGATGTTTCTTTCCGGGGACAACGGAACGAGGTATTCAAACAACTTCTAATTAAAGAATGAACAACAATGCTTGGAATCCACTTTGTATACATCATATGTCGCTATTTCGGGCAAGCATCTGGCAAGCTTTCAAGTTGTTAAGAACAACCTTTGTTTAAAAAGTATGCATAAAATTAGTGAATTAGTCTATTGGTAAACACACCATCACGAAAATGCAGAGTTCTTGTTGAAGTTGGAATGTAATCACTTGTTGGTTTGTTTTGTATTTTAATTCATTGGAATATGCTCTTTGACTTATTTGGTAGTGAAGTAATATCAATAGAAATTATAAACTATATTTCAGGCATTCAATTTTTCCCCCTATTTTTATCAGTTTTGTAATCTCCAAGCAGATTATATCAGTGATGCATTTATATTCCTTTGTGTGTTTTTGTATTTCAATTTTTCTGTTCAGACATCATAATGAATTTAAAGAACGATAGGAAAGAAATACTAAGTGGCACCTCATTTTAAAAGTTAAAGCATAATAGAGATTTAAAAACAATATATATATTTTTTAAATGGGAGATCATAAGTTTGACCTGTAAAGGTCAAATTAGTGTTCTCTTACCCTGAGCAGAAATGAGTAAAACGCCAAAATATGAATAAATAAAATGACAGTTCTCTTTCCTTTTTTTTTTTCCTTTTTTTTAAAATCTGTTTGCAGCTCGACTTACCCTTCAATCACGTGCAGCTCTTTGACGTAAGTGTCAATATCCCTCTATTATCGATCTGTTTTGACCATTGTCATGAATATGTTGACGTTATAGAATGTATAGCGTTGTTGTGATTTATATCATCATATATCTCACTTTTTTTACAACTAAATTTCATCATAATTTATGAGAGCGCATTATAATAGATATCTTCGTTTATGATTACCTCGTATAAAGAATACATGTACCTTTAGATTTTTTTTCATTGCAATATTTTTCAAAGTAATAACGTGCATAAACTTGTCCTGATTATGAGTGAATAGACAATAACTAATTCACAAATGTTTTACAGAATATTATTGACCCTAAATGTAATATTTTATGGGAGTGGATTATAAAAGACATCTTCAATTTATAATATTTACCTCGTAAAAACGATACCTTTAGATTTTGCATTGACTTTTATTGTTATATTTCAATGTAATAATGTGCACTTGTATCGATTAGGAGTGAATAGACAATACCTCAGTCACTTATGTTTCCTTACTTGACCTTGTAAGACCGATTACAATTTTTTAAATGTTTCTTTATGATGTTAATCCTTCTCTCCTTCTTTTTATAGGCACATAATTCATACAATACCAGAACATATGGAGTTTTATACGGCTGTGAGTATTCGGCCTTTTACTTCAATAAACACTGATCATAAGGGGGTGTTGCATGAAATATAAATATATTTTTAAATGTGGTAAACATTCTAAATATTAAAGACAAGGAATTATTCATTTGTCTCAAACGGTAGAGAGCTGTGAAAAAATCACAAGCTGCCCGGGCGGGATTCGAAACTACAACGTCCTCTGGATTGCTACACCATGCAGCGTCACAACCACTAGTAATTTTTTTTTTTTTTTTCCACAGCTGTCTCGCTCCGATTTTTCACACTGCAGTTGCGTGTGTTTCTGCCGTTGGAGACAAATGAATAATTCATTGTCTTTATTTAACATCCCAACGGAGTAAACCATTTACGTTTGATATTCTAAATATTGTTTGGACAATTACAATATGATATGTAATAAATTATTTACACTGTTGATCTAAATTGGTGGTTTGTCATGAAGCCTTGAATTGTTATCCTAGGCACTGAAACTTTTGCAAAATTGACAAATGTCTATGAGTTTGCCTTTCTGCAAATATATAATTATGTTTTTGAAGTATAATTTTGTTTGTCTCTATTTCGTGCATGTTGATCGTACTGGGCACAAAATCGACATTAATTTGTATTATGTGTGCTTTTGCTTTTTGGCTAGTCATTAACCCTTTTGCTATGTAAACCGAACTTTGAACTATATATATATATATATATCACTGGTTTTATAAAAGTAGGGTGTAATTTTGCACCATAACTGTAACAGTGCTTTTGGGATTCAATATTGCACCCATTAATTTTGGAGTAATATTTAGGGTGCAAATTTGCTCCCTAATTTCTTAGTGTGCATGGTGGTGTGCTTAGTTCATTCTTATACAAAAGTCATATAATATTGTGCGTACTTCTATTCATGTTTTTATAGCAAATTACCTAGCTGCACCCTTAAAGGTGCATTGTACTTGTAAAAGAGCAATGCACCTTCCTCTCATGTTGAAAAAACACAAACATTTTCACCCTAAATGGTGCAGAAAATATTTGTGCAAAGAAGGGTAGGAAATTTAGCGCACCTTTTAGTGGGCATAATGCATTTTCGAGTACAAGCTTGAACCCTGTAGGGTGCTGCCATTGTAACATTTTAGCGGTGCAATTTTTCATTATCATATTTGTGGATGAATAGTGATAGCATGAAAATAAAATGAACAATGTCCTCTCTATTTTCTATTCATCAGCCAATGACACTTGTACCTGGCCGCCCCCGTATGAATCGAGTGTGTGTGTAGGGATCGCAAACCAGGAATTCAGTTTAACAGATCTTCTCAACATGGGCATTAGAGCTATTGAGCTGGATAACTGGTATTGTGCAAATGACGTAAGTGAATTGGTCAATAAAAGAAAATGTATCAACAAAATATTGCATAAAATTATCGCTGGTGAATTTTAATTCCAATACACTTGCATAGAAAAAATATTGACTTTAAAAAATTTCCTCATAAATCACTGTTGTCTCCAAAAGGAATCCTTGTATTAAAATAATTTTACCTAATTAGGACACTTAAAAATTATTAAATTAAGTTTTATTTATACCGTGCGTCCCAAAAAGAACTATACACTTTTGAAGTGGCTACCAAATAAACAAATATATGGTTCTTGGGGAAATAGTTTAGATATATACAAAGCTCATATCCTCAACTATCATTATAACACAACAAATTCTGAAAATAACCCATTCTTCAGTGAACAATGCCCACTTTTATGAAGCACACAAAAATTAGCCTGCGCAGGAATTCGGTATTCAGTTATCACCTTTTTATGGCACGCCAAAAGGGATTCAAGCTATAATGGAATAAATCAGCCAACAAAGATAAAAATAAACTGAATTCAAAAGCAAAAATCAATGATATGAAAACAAAACGGTGAAAAAATACATTTGTGAATATTTTTGAATGTTTATTTCTGACTTTCGGTATATCTTTTACTTTGAGGTAGTGTCAGCCTTTTGCAGGCAAAAATATTAAATTTCTAGTTTTTAGAGGATATAGTAGTATACCAATGACTATATCTTCCCACAACATGATTAAGCTCAAATGTGTATGTTTGTCATTATATTGCGATTATCAACATTCATTCCTATTTTTTCGAACCTCGAAAAATATACCGTACGGTGCGAATCGCTGACCGTTAGCGCAGAGAATAATGCACGCTGATGCGCCGTGTGTATATTGCTGTGTACGGTCCGTGCTGCACGCGCTGTAATATCAACGATGTTGATGGAGAGCTGGTCAAGATTGGTAGTCAGATTTCGTTTCGTATTACTGATCTAGGCAACCTATGACAGTAAGATTGAATAAACAGTATAGGTCGATCATATTCTACAGTTATGCCAAGTTGCATTAGTTTTCGCAATTTGTGAAAAAGGCTGATACTACCTTTAACCGAGTTATTCCATTATTCTTTGATTACCTCCTGGCGTGCCATACAAAGGTGATAAATGAATACCAAATTCCTGCGCAGGCTTTTTTTTTTTTTTGTCCTTCACAAAAGTGGCCATTGCTCACTGGAGAATGTGTTATTTTCGGAATTTTTGGTGTCATAATGATAGTTGAGGACATGAGCTTTATATACATATAAACCTTTTTCCCAAGAATCATTATGTTTTATTTGATAGCCATTTCAAAAGTGTATAGTTCTTTTTGGGACGCACTGTATAAACAGGCACGTGTTTATTGTCGTTTTAACTTTTTTTTTTTTCAATTGAGGACACGAACTAAGTAATCTATGATGTTGTTTGCTTATGAATTCCGTATCTTCCCTATGTGTGAATATTATATGAATATATTTCAAATAATCAAATGTATTGACTTTGCCCATATTAGATGCGTATAGCCCATCTGGGGGGCACCCTTGCTCAGATATGTAATAGTCAACACGTGCCCTTCTCTGAACCCGTAGAGGAGATCGGTGCGTGGTTGGACGAACACGAAGGCGAATTCATCAGACTTTATATGAACGTAAGTAAAACAAAAACAAAAACAAAGATAACCATCGTATGCCACATCGTACAACCATTGATTCAAAATTATGAAATGATGGTAGTAGCACAGGCGGCTAATTTTGAAAATAAGAGGCGTATGCAGACACTAATACGGGCCCCCCCCCCCCACACACACACATAAAAAGTGGGGCGCATTAAAACCTCTTGAGGAAATTACTTTCTGCATGTGTATAAAACATATTTAGTATTAAATTTCATAGCTCTCTGCGGACTTGTTTGGTACGAACCTTTAATTAGAATTTTAACAATTTGTATATAAATCCCACGGGTGTTTTTATTCCAAATGCGAAAGTTGATTATTTTATATTTAGTATTAAATTTCATAGCTCTCTGCGGACTTGTTTGGTACGAACCTTTAATTAGAATTTTAACAATTTGTATATAAATCCCACGGGTGTTTTTATTCCAAATGCGAAAGTTGATTATTTTAGAAGAGGATCATATATATTTTGTATATATATTATATATATATATATATATATATATATATATATATATATATATATATATATATATATATATGTATGTTTCAGTGCTAATATATGATTTGTCATAATGGCAATAAAGGTGACATTTTTTTTTTGCAAGTTTCCTATGCTCGCCCCTCGAATTATTCATTGAATAAATCATAATTTTCTCTAGTTATTAAATTGTGAGTTTGATGCAATTTGTGTTTAAAGGCTATTGACGAGATTGCTCACAATCTACAACTCTATTCATACAAAACCACACAAATATTTCATCCAATATTATAAAAGTATAATCATACTGTATAATAACATGACATTAACAGTAATCATCCTCATTGTGTCCATGGTTACAGGAAAAGTATGATCAAGGCAACGATGCGACGGTCAACGGACCTTTTGAGCGTTACCTTGGTGATCGCGTTTTGACCCCGGCTGACCTCCGAGACACCTATGACAACGAGTGGCCTACACTAAGGACCATGAGAGGAGTATGTTATTATCTTTTCATTTTCAGTTTCATCATTCTAATCACAAAGACATAATTTTTAATCACATTTCCTCATGATTTTATTAAACATATTTTATTACAATAAAAGTTAAGCGTTTCTGGGACGAACATCGACATACAGTTTGTCATAGCTCAGTCAGTAGAGCGCCTGTCTAGCAATCAAGAAGTCTTGATTCAAATCCCTATGAAATTTTATTTTCTTTGTTCATTTTTCATATAACATATTTCTGGTCAGTTCCCTCTTCGTTCAAATTAACATTTGTTACATTTTAGAGTCTATATGCATGTAAATATATTTATATTTTAAAAATGATTACTAGACTCCCTCGCAACCCTGATATAAGATTCCTTTTCGATGAATGTGAGTTTTATAATACTTTAAAAATTGAAATATCACCAGTTCAGCCAATTGTCTTAATCGAATATGTTATAGAAATAAATATAATTGCTTGAATATGTCTGACAGGACGGTAAAAGCGTTGTGATCGCTCATCTCGCTACAGCAGGGACTGATGAATTCTATACTCATCAAGGAAAATTCATCCACCCCGGATTCTGGAAGGATAAGAAACAAAATGAGGTAAGTCCTCCCCGGGAAAGGAAGATAACATGTACTTATGTAAAAAATTAATCTAAAGTAAAAAAACAAGTCCAATGCAGAAGGGCTATATGACCTTATAACTTAGCGCTTTAAGTATTTTATTAAAAAGAAAGTATGTTAAGAAATATATAAAGGTATCTATATTTTCAACAACCTATGAATAATGATTAAAAACAAACAACACACACAATGACTTGAACCAAGCGTGGAAATTCGTATAATTACAAATACAAGTCAACATTTGAAAAAAAAAAAAAAACAGCACACAAAAGTGTATTGATTGCCTTGGTATAACTTGAAGTTTTAAATCTTGTTTTATTCAATTTCATCCTGGATATAGTTCAGCAACTATCCTCAGTGCGGAGGCAAAAATGACACAAATGCTCTTCGTTTCTACAGTGACAGCACTCATTATTTGTAAGTTAAAATCTTCCTTATAATCAACATATATTTCAATGAATTTCGCGTAAGATTACAAATATGTTTATACTATTATTCTAATTGTATGTTTTTGTTTACAATACAAATTTAAATTCATTGTAAGATAATTCCACCAGATTGGAACAAAATGATACACAAATTGGAAATATGTGACTTGTCATATTTTGACATACATTATTTTAACTTACCGTCTGGTTATAACAAAAGAATTTCATTGTAAATAATAGTGTTTTTTTATTCAATAATAATTCTTGATCATGATTTCATTATCTTTAAACCGAGACAACGCTCTATATGTCGTCAATTATAGATTAGATTGATAGATCATGTGGAGGGACAAATCCAAAATTATCTTTAAAAATTGTGATCAATATGATTGATTTGAATTTATCGAATTAAGAAATCTAAGCTCATTTGAATTGCCTCTCCTCATATTTCAAATGGAAATATTCCCATTTACACAAGTATTTGTCACGCGATTATTTTCATTTAACTTGATATTTGGGGAAGAGATTTGTAATACAATAATAATTGGCAATGAAATTTGACGTAAATTACTATCTTTTAGATTTGAAAACGAGTATTTGGACGGGCCTACTCGAGTGGGTTACATTGAAGATTACTCCGAGTATGTTAAGTGTGGAATCCAGTACCCTGGTGGCGATCAGATACACCCCAAGCTCATGGAAACGGCTGTATACACCTGGGCTAAAGGGGAACCAGCTACCCCTATCGTAGATGCTAATTCCTGTATCATGCTCAGGTTAGTGATGGCAATGATAGGGTCATTGGCGGCGATCCCGAGGAGACGTGTGCCCCCCCTTCGATTCTTTTATGGGGGGTCGTCCCCCACCCCCCTCGATTTTTAAAGCTTAACATATTTTTATATAATGGTTAGCTTGTGAAGCTAATAAAGAGGTAAAATGTATGTCAAATACAATGCTAAATGTTATTATAAGGCAAAATTTTCGGCTCGCGCTTCGCGCTCGCAAACATTTTCATTACTTTCTGCATAATGTGCAAAATATGCGTATTTTTAGTGTATTATTTGTCCCTTTCGTGTGTTTCCGCCCCCCCCCCGGCAGTCGTGACATGAAATCGTCGCGCTTGGATAGGGTTAAAAGGGAATCCAACCCAAGGATAGAATCAACCTTACAGGAAAGAGGAAAATGAGAGGAGCAATCTAAAAAAAGTTTCATCAAAATCGGTTATAAAATAAGAGAGTTATGGAAGTTTGAAAAGTCTCGTTGTACCTTTTATGGGGATCGTCAAATTGGCATCATCGGCTTCAAAATGGCCGATCTCATGGACAACTCTCCATTCATTTTGTACACAAATTTTCAGATTTTCCCCATTTTCTTTCAAAATTTGTCTTCTTTACTTCTGAGCTCAAAATATGTCATGGGAGAATATATTTCACACAACATATGTTGAGCTCAGAAGGAGGTAAGATATATTTCGAAAGAAAATGGGGAAAGTCTGACAATTCTTGTGTACAAAATGAATGGAGAGTTGTCCATGAGATCGGCCATTTTGAAGCCGATGATGCCAATTTGAGGATCCCCATAGAAGGTACAACGAGACTTTTCAAACTTCCATAACTCTCTTATTTTATAACCGATTTTGATGAACTTTTTTTTAGATTTTTCCTCTTTCCTGTAAGGTCGATTCTCTCCTTGGGTTGGATTCCCCTTTAATGGTGTGTGTGGTGGTTATGATGTTGATGACGATGATAGAGATTGAGCCAGTAACGACAGAGATTGACGAATTTGCCGTTCCTGCATCTCTATAGAAATAAGAGGTTGAGGTGGAAATGTTTGAAGCACTGATTAAGAGAGAGATTGACGAATTTGCCGTTCCTGCATCTCTATAGAAATAAGAGGTTGAGGTGGAAGTGTTTGTAGCACTGATTAAGAGAGAGGGTGGCGAAGGTGCCGTTCCGTGCCGTTCTGATCTCTATAGAAATAGAGGTTGAGGTGGAAGTGTTTGTAGCACTGATTAAGAAGAGGGTGGCGAAGGTGCCGTTCCTGCATCTCTATAGAAATAGAGGTTGAGGTGGAAGTGTTTGTAGCACTGATTAGAGAGAGGGTGCGAAGGTGCCGTTCCTGCATCTCTATAGAAATAGAGGTGAGGTGGAAGTGTTTGTAGCACTGATTAAGAGAGAGGTTGCGAAGTGCCGTTCCTGCATCTCTATAAAATAAGAGTTGAGGTGAGAAGTGTTGTAAGCACTGATTAGAGGAGAGGTTGCGAAGGTGCCGTCTGCATCTCTATAGAAATAAGAGGTTGAGTTGGAAGTGTTTGTAGCACTGATTAAGAGAGAGGTGACGAAGGTGCCGTTCCTGCATCTCTATAGAAATAAGAGGTTGAGTGGAAGTGTTTGTAGCACTGATTAAGAGAGAGGTTGACGAAGGTGCCGTTCCTGCATCTCTATAGAAATAAGAGGTTGAGGTGAAGTGTTTGTAGCACTGTTAAGAGAGAGGTGGCGAAGGTGCCGTTCCTGCATCTCTATAGAAATAAGAGGTTGAGGTGGAAGTGTTTGTAGCACTGATTAAGAAGAGGGTGGCGAAGGTGCCGTTCCTGCATCTCTATAGAAATAAGAGGTTGAGGTGGAAGTGTTTGTAGCACTGTATTAAGAGAAGAGGTGGCGAAGGTGCCGCTCTATAGAAATAAGAGGTTGAGGTGGAAGTGTTTGTAGCACTGATTAAGAGAGAGGTTGACGAAGGTGCCGTTCCTGCATTTCTATAGAAATAAGAGGTTGAGGTGGAAGTGTTTGTAGTGATTAAGAGTAGACAGAGGGTCGCGAAGATGAGATTGTGATGGTAATGGAGTTCTTGATTAAGACAAAGGGGGGTGACTTTGCAGTTCATTCACCTCTATCCTAATGGGAGGTTGTTGTAGTTAACTGGTAGTTACTGCAAAGGGTGACGAAGGTGCCGTTCCTGCACCTCTCTAGAAGTAGGAGGTGGTGGTGGTTATGGCTGTGGTGACTCTTCAGAGGGTGACCAAGGTGCCGATCTTGCACCTCTATAGAAATAGGAGGTTGTGGTGGTAGTGGTTGTGGTGATTAAGACAGAGATTGGCGAAGGTGCCGTTCCGCCCCTCTCTCTTAAGTGGAGGTTGTGGTGGTAGTGGTTGTGGTGATTCTTCAGAGGGTGACCAAGGTGCCGATCCTGCACCTTTATAGATATAGGAGGTTGTGGTGGTGGTGGTAGTGGTTGTGGTGATTACGACAGAGATTGGCGAAGGTGCCGTTCCTGCACCTCTATAGAAGTAAGAAGTTGTGGTGATTAAAACAGAGGGTATATAGTGCCATTCCTGCACCTCTATAGAAATTGGAGTTATGTTGTGGTAGTTCAGGTGGTGATTGAGACAGAGGGTGACGAAGGTACCGTTCTTGTACCTCAACCGTAATGGAAGATTGTGATTGTAGAAGTTGGGACGATTAAGATAGTGGGTAACGAAGGTGCCGTTCCTGCACCTCTATAGAAATAGGAAGTTTTGGTGGTAGTTCTTGTTGTAATTAAGACAGATGATGACGAAGGTGCCCTTCTTGCACCTCAACCGTAATGGAAGATTATGGTTTCAGAAGTTGTGACGATTAAGACAGAGGGTGACGATGGTGCCGTCCCTGCAACTCAACCGTAATTGGAATGCATATGGGTTGTAGTAATTGTGGCGATGAAGACGGATGGTGAAGAAGTTACCGTTCTTGAAACTCAACCGCAATGGAAGGTTGTGGTGGTAATTGTTAAGGTGATTAGAAAACAAAGGGCGACGAAGGTGTCGTTCCTGCACATCTGTAGAAAAAAGAAGGTTGTGGTGGTAGTGGTTGTGGTGACTGAGACAGAAAGAGACGAAGGTGCCGTTCATGATTCTCTATCGCAATTGGAGGTAATGGTGGTATAATACATGTAGTTATGAAGACAGGGGTGACGAAGGTGCCGTTTCTGCACCTCTATACAAATAGAAGATTGTGGCGGTAGTAGTTGTGGTAATTAAGACAGAGGGTGACGAAGGTGCCGTTCCTGTATCTCTATCGTAATGGGAGGTTATCTGTCGGGGCAAGTGCTGGTGTTGAAGATTAGGGTAAAGAGTGACGAAATTACCGTGAATGCATGTTAATCGTAATGGCTGCATTCAATTGGTTATTGAGAAATAGTGTGATGAATGTGGATGTGGTTGTAGTAATTGATGCAGATGGTGAAATGTGTTTAGTTTTCTGCTTCACATTCAAAATAGGTGGTGGTGGTAATTATTGAGAGAGACTAATAGTGACGAAGATGCTGTTGGTGCATCTTAGTTGTAAATTGAGGGATGAGTGGAGTGATGGGGACAGTTGGTGAGGATTCCTACATGATGTGCATGTGGTGGCGGTGGGCCATGGGGGCATGGGTTGGAAGAGGGTGACGGATGCGCTTTAATGAACCTTATTTTGAGGCTGTGTATATTGATGGTGATGAACAGAGGGTATTGGTGATGTCAGTTAGAGAGTCTTAACAGTTCGTTGTAAAGCTGAATCAAATTTTAAAAATCCAAGATAATTTCAATTTATTTTCGCAGTGGTACTGACAATCGTTGGTACACACCGACTGACTGCACCCAAGAACTCTACTACGCATGTCAGCACGTCAGGGACGCCAATGATTGGATGATGAGCGAGTCTGCAGGGGGTTATGACGTCAACACACAATCCTGCCCATCTGGCTATAAGTTTGCGCTTCCACAGAACGGATACCAACATCAAAAGGTTATTTTAAGAGCTTTTCTTTATTTTTTTCTGTATTTAAGTTATCTCATAAATCAATTGAAATTATATAAATATATAGATAGTTTTCTGCTCAGAGTTCTTGATTAGGTTTTATGTTCCACTTTAGAAATGTAAAATTTGTAGTTTATACCAGGGCTGTGTTTCACCAAGTCGTTAGTAAGTTATGCCTTACGAATGACTTTACAAACGACTGGTGATCATTTCCTGTGCTCAATGATTAACATGTGATTCGTGTATAGCACCTAACATGTTTCGGTTGTTTGCAAAGTCCTTATTAGTAACATTACAAACGTCTTTGTGAAACACTCCTAGGTGAAATACAGGATCACACTTCCAAATCTCTTTATTCGTTCAACGGCGTCAGTCCTATAGCCCCCAACCCCTATGAGTCATGAAGGTGACACTCGTGTATCTAATGAACATAATCAGAGAGGCTATAAATAACACTTCAGTCATACAAATATTTTCTATTTATTTCTTGTGATTAAAGAAAACTATTTCGTGAAATTATTATTAGACGAGATAACATGCATGGGTTATTTTGTCCAATGTCAATATTGCCACTTGATTCATCAATGTTGCCTAAAATAAAGTCCTACAGAAGCAATAAAATTCCATCATTTATAATTCAGAAATAATCTAAGACCTTGTAACGAGTGTACATTTCAAAGGGGAACTGAAAGAATCCTTTGCTATGAACTAGAATATTTCTGCTTTTAAAATATAAAGCGGTAACACATAAAATGCTATATTAGACATGTTATATGATATGTTTCTTGGCTCCTAGATACAAAACTAACTATTGCGTTTTGATATACAGATGCTGGAATCATTGGCTGGTGCCGATGTGTGGCTCAACGTCTCCCCTCTCCTTCCCAATTACGTACCCCCTTCTCCCCTTCCACCAATGACAACCACTGAGGGTGGGGCTCAGGCTCACTCCGGCATCGTATCGGTGGTCATCGTCGCTGCAACCGCTGTCCTCCTCCTCTTTAATTAAGATGCTTGACGAGGTTCATAATGCCATGGTCACAACTCGTCCCTGTGTCTGGGATTCGTCAGATTTCACAGAAAAAAATTATTGGGTCAAACGCAGAGGGAGACTTTTTTCTGGCACGCAGGCCAAGGTAGTCTAACTCTTGCTACTCACAAACCATCCGACAAAGGTTTCGGGACACTGGCAATCCCCCCCCACAAAAAAAAAAAAAAACAAACAACCTACACAAAAAAACACAAACAAAACAAAACTTCACCACCAGTTGTGACTATGGCGTTACCACCCATTACACTATGCATAATATATTCGCTCCCCTTCTCTCTCAAAGTAGTCCCCTTATTTTTAGTCCCTCCTTGCACTCACTCTCTTTATTGACCCTTTCTACTCGCTTTCTGAGCCAGTATATACTTCCAACCCATTCATCCACATTTCTATATGAATATAATAGACGTTAAGTAGAAGAATATATTCTTACAGGTCAGAGGGATCGATCATTACAGAACTTCAGTAAATGTAAATGTCCATGTATTTCTAATATTTTCTAAATCACACTATGTATAAATTATGGGAAGCACATTTGACCAAAATGTTATGGAAAATCCACTAAAAATATAAATTATTATTATTATTTTAAATTTGGAGTATATGTCAGATTATCTGTTTACGTCAGATAATTTTATGTTGATCAAGTATGATATATAAAATATATTACATGTATATATTTTCACAAATTAATAAGGGCTGTTATACTTTCCTGTGTTAAATTAGAGAGCATTCATTGTAAATGAGAAATCTATAAAATATGGACATTTCATTCTATTTATGTTTTTTTTATCTATTACAACTGATTTTAAGAGGCATATAGTAGCAACATGTAGTTGTATAACGGGTAGCATAACCATGTAACATTTCATGTCATATGCAGACTGAACAAAAAATAGAAGGTTAGTTCAGTTTTCTATGAATTTACTGCAGCATCAATAGGATCTACAGATAAAACACTGACAATTGAATATATCTGATTTTATATTTACATTTAATGTTAAGATGAATTCGAGATGAATAAGATGAATAAGTTGGATCTCGTGAGGAAAACAGAGCCATTGCATTAAAGACTCTGTATCATATTAAGTACTCGTAATATGTGATATTCTTATATATATTTCATATACATAATATTCAACATGTATTGTTTGATTTTTATACGGAAAATAAAACCATACACTACCATACCAGAATTGTGTACTTTTATTTTCTCTTTTTAAATGTTTGTGTGTTAATTATGTTACCTGTAAGATTTTGGATTTTTTAAAGCAGAGATTTCATGTACATGTAGTTCTCCAAAATACATTAATTAATATTATGTGCATATAATTATAGTGACATGTACATGTACCTTCAGTGTTTTGTGCATGTTGAGCTGTCATTATAATACATTTGTAGGAACATGTAGAAGTTAAAATAGTAATTATATTCAATGAATAAACAATGAGTACAATATCAAAGAAGTCAATTGTAGTTGTATTTAACATTTAATATTTTGAGCAATAGAATAAAAATACATATATCAAATAACAAAAATATACAGAAGATCCACAAATAAACATATTCCATTCACCTGATTCTTCATAGAATAATATAATTGGTTAGCTACATACATGTAGGATATCCTTTCAAAAAGCTGAATAGAAAGATTTTTTTTTAAAAAGTGAGAAGGGGAGATTTTGAAGAAAATTAAAAGAAAAAAGTTCTCACCAGGTACATGTATATAACCCCTCCCAGTCTATGCAACATGCCCCTCAATTACTAACACCGAGCATACCAGAGTGAACCCCCCCCCTCCATGGTTGAGACCACATCATACACCCCTTCCAGTAACTCCTTTTCCTCCCTCATTTTCATACAGAAACTAAACATAACATAAAATAACATGTCTCAAAATTGGAACATTACATGAGCTCCATGCAGCCAATTCATTATTTTCAAAAGAGTATTAAAAAAACATTATTTCCCTGATTTAGACAAAAGCAATAGTGATATATCATACAAATCCCAAACTGAAAGACTTTTGTGTCCAAAAGAAAGATCTTATTACAATTCTGATATATATACAGTGTGTTCCTAAAAAAAAGAGGACCGAAGTTCAAAGGTCAGTCATTCCAAAAGTATATGGTTTATTCTTGTGATTTGCTACTAGAATAATAAGTAACTCATCAGCTTTAATTTGAGACATTGCTGACGTTTAAATTGTAATGGGACACAGAGTTAGGGTCCTTTGAAGGTAATAGGTACAAAACCCGTTGTTTCCAAGTTTTTGGTTTTTGGGGTACGAAACAAAATTTTTTGTTAGTTTTTGGTTTCATCGTTTTGGGGTATTTTTTTCACACAAGGTTTCAATGAAATTCAATCTCATTTTCCAAAAGGACCACTGCGAATGAGATGGGTTCACTATTATGGCCTCTGGAGTCGTGGTGACGTCGTGGGTGACGTCTCCTGAGACTTCAGGGCGTCGTGGTAAATCGAACAAAAGTCTGAAAAAATTGTCAATCCTGTTCGATTTCTTTAATCGCTAGCAAGTTCCGACAAAGTTTCTGAGAAGTCGTCGATACTTTTCGTGCATATTTAGGGGACGTCGCGGCAAGCCCACGAGACGTCACGAGACTTGCTTGCGTCTGAAGAAGTCTACTAAAATATTGAACATGTTTGACATTTGTTTGGTTTTCTCGCGATTCCTGGAGACTCAGGATCCGTCGCAGTGACCTCTCCGAGACTCCAGAGACTCATAATTAAGAACGCATCTCATACCAGTGAGAATCCACTTTAGCAAAGAAGATGACATTTCATTGAACTTGCTGAAAGAGATCAATGACACCATTACTTAAGAAAGGTTTGTTTCATACCCGAAAAACCACAAACTTGGAAAAAACGGTGTTTGTACTATCGCCTCAAAAGACCAACTCTGTGACCCATTACACTTTGGACGTCAGCAATGTCTCAAATTAAAGCTGATGAGTTACTTAATATTTTAGTAAACGAATCACAAAGAATAAACCATATACTTTTGGAATGACTGACCTTTGAAACTTCGGTCCTCTTTTTTTAGGAACACACTGTATATAACGACGCATTACAAAACTAAAAAGTACATACGGGAAGGAGTATGAAAGGCACAAGCCATTATTTTCCTGAAGAAAACTTTTCTTTTACTTTCCCAGAATTCATTTCCAGCTTAAACTTCTTCCCAGTTTTGAAAAGTTTCAGTCTCAAGCTATCATAGGTCTGGATATTTGAAAAGAAATGATTTCTTTTGATAATAAAGGCAGGTAAATAAATTGTTAAAAATAGTCTACAATGTGTAATGATTACTAGTTATTAGTGAAGTTCCAACAAGGTGGGATCATGATTCAGCAATTGCACCATTAGTTGCATAAAATCTTTGTAAGTGTGTCGATTTTTAATGATTTTGCAGGCAATATTTATATTCATATTTGAAGGGATCTAATTTATTGCTTATCATATTTTCAACAAACAATACTAAACAATAAAGAGTAAGGTGCCCTATTACAAATGACCAAAATCATACTCTTTCTGTTTGTATAGTAAATGGACTTTAAATATACAAGTCATCCTAAAAAAATGCAACCAATATTTTAACGTCTTGGTCATGGGAAAGAACAATACAAAATTGTGCTGAGGTAGCCTAGGTCATGAACCCTTTGGTTTTTCTTATCTCTATGAAAGACCATTTCATTTAAATAATAAAGATACAAGAGTATTGTCTAAAGGGAGAGGCCATTCCAAAGTACAACCTGAATTAGGCTGCCGCCTACTTCTTCCCTGATATTATTTGTTTAGAACCAGAGGGCATTAAATCATGTTATAGCATTAATGCCCTTCTACACTGTAAAAAATATTTGTATTTTTACAGCAAATCTGCTGTCAGCAGAGTCGCCATAAAAAAATGTAATTTAAAAAACAGTTTTGTTGTAAATTTCTCCTGCAAATAAGGAATAATTGAGAACAAAATATACATCAGGAGTAACATATTTGTTCCGTTTTAACCAAATATGTCAGCTATAGAACTCTAATGATTTCTTTTCTTCTCTTTCATTAATTATTAGAGAAGAAATTTACAGCAAAACTGTTATTTCAAATCACATTTTTGTATGGCGACTCTGCTGACATCAATTTGCTGTATTATTTTTTTTACAGTGTAGCATCTCTACATGTAGAGATGATATGCTATGATATTAACCAATCAATAAGAGGAACAGGGCACTTCCTGTATTTACCCTATGGGAATGAGACAATTCAATAGCATTGACTCTGACAAAGGATTTTATCTGCCCAATTGTCTAGGACAACAGCACCTACTTATGCTTGTACATGGGCCAATTAAATCCTTTGTCAGAGCCGATGCTGGATACCACTACTGTTGTATGATGGTTGCAAAAGCATCTGGTGGGAAATTGTAGACTGGAACTTCACTTATTATGTAAATAGGTAAGCCACCAAGGGTGAAGTAATTTAACCCCTTTCAATGCCAGCTCATGTGATAACATACACGTTTCCTGTATGGGATTGTGTTCCTGGCGTTGAAAGGGTTACTAATATCATCCCCCTGAGTTGCAAGGAGGAGGCGGGGCTACTCCATTGCTTGACGACTCATATGCCTTGCTCTTCCCGTTTGCTACCCCTGGAGAGTGGAGCAAATAAAAGAAAGGAGTTATGATAAAAAAGAAAAGGAAAAAAAATCTTAGCTGTTAGTGAATTCAGTCTACTCCCATAACAAGCACAAATAAACAATATATCAAATGCAATTAGTGAAAACTAAAAAATAATGGCATCACACGCACTGATAATTAATGGTTGAAATAGGCATAGGACCCTAATTAATGGTTGAAACATGCATAATTAATTATCAATTAACGCCACGCCTTTGGCCAAACTTGGCGAGGACCCTGATGGCATGGTCTCGTGATGGGATAATATGGATAACACAAAATATCAATGAACAATAAATAAACATACAATTCTAACAGTCTCAAGATGTTCTCTCGTAATCTTACCATTAGACTGGTCTCCCCTCAGGATGCATGTTGATTTGCCTGGGCCATCTGATGGAATACCGGTCTTATCCGCATCTCCCTCCTCCACTGTGTCAGATCTTCTGCACTTCCGGATGGCTTTGCGGATTTGCCAGCCCACGTAGCCGCAGGCTGTGAGGTATGGAAAAAAGAGGGATATCAGAGTCAAATAGCGCAGAAATTACTATAGTTATTCAAATATTAATTGGACACTTGATTAATTTTTATAAATATATAATTTATCTTCTAGAATAATTCCATCAAAGTGTTCAATCATAAACTTTGCAAGTTTTTTTTTTTTTATCATACTTACATTCTATAAAATGAAAAAATAAAAAAAAACCTCTCAACTCAGAACAAGGTTAAAGTGGATACAATTTAAAGAGCATTATATGCATGCAAGTAATATTTTACGTTTTAATTCCCCAATTTCATTCTATTCTTAGAACTGTAGCTTTGATTTTAAGTGGATAATATACGAGGGAAATCAATTACATGTAGGCCAACACATCCAATCTCTGATTTTTTTTCCCCTTGCGCTATCTCCCTCTTTTTAAAACATATTATTAGCCTAACAAAGTATCATGAGACAACAAAATGAAAAAATTTTCAATCAAGAGGAAAGAAAATAATGATTATGCATGTTGAATTGTCAACATTATTCTATAGGTATATAGTTGCAAAATTTGCGATTAAGTCATGTACACCCCATATTATTGTTACCATGTACTCGAACTCGTACACGTACATGGTAATGGTATTGACCGATTTTATATCCCTCAAAATATACTGGATTGCTTAGGTTATCATATATCTAGTATAAAATGAAGTTATACTCACCATCAATTATCAATCATACCATCTTGATTTCACAATTTAGGCACTATCTTCTCAAAAAAAATCGGCCAATTTAGACTTTTGCTCGTGCGATATGATGTGCGCTCGCCTAGGCCTAACTATACACAGCCCCGTTGCCGAAGGCGACGGGGCTGTACTTCCACCACCTCCATTTACAGCGAAATAATCAGCGATGATTATACTAGACCACAAATTTCGTGTCAAAAATACCTTATTTGAATTCATACTCACATTGATCAAATCTAGAAGTCTTTTCCTTCGATATGGTGACCCCCCATCATCGGTGCCGAATGTTTCACAGTGATGAAGTAAAATCACTAATAATGTCAACGAAAATACAGGTAAAAGTTGATGTCCCATCAACGTATATTTTCTCCGTGCGTCGTTGTCCTTCGCGCATGTACGTCTCTGCAGCAGAATGACCGTCATAGAAAAATGGGCGTAACCGATCGGCACCAACACTAATGGAGAAGAGAAGCGAAGGCACAACGAGAAATTCAATTTGGTAAGTCAAGAGAAGCTCTTATATACTTTCATTTTAGTTCGTTGTTACGCCGGTAAACATCATAGAAACCTTACAACAACATTTTAACATTAGATTGATTAAATTGACCAGTATAATCACCTGAGCGCTCATATCGCTGATTATTTCGCTGAAATGGAGTGGTGGAATAAGCCCGTCGCCTTCGTCAACGGGGCTGTGTATATTAGCCTAGGCGGCGCACATCATATCGAGCCGAGCAAAAGTCTAAATTGGCCGATTTTTTTTGAAGAAGATAGTGCCTAAATTGTGAAATCAAGATGGTAATGATTGATATTATGGTGAGTATACTTCATTTTAATACTAGATATATGATACTAAGCAATCCAGTATATTTTGAGGGATTAAAATCGGTCAATACCATTACCATGTACGTGTACGAGTTCGAGTACATGGTAACAATAATATGGGGGTGTACATGACTTAATCGCAAATTTTGCAACATATACCTATAGAATAATGTTGACAATCAACATGCATAATTCATTATTTTTCTTTCCTCTTGATTGAAATTTTTTCATTTGTTGTCTCATGATACTTTGTTAGGCTAATAATATGTTTAAAAAGAGGGAGATAGCGCAAGGGGAAAAAAATCAGAGATTGGATGTGTGGCCTACATGTAATTGATTTCCCTCGTATATATCCTTAAATCAAAACTACAGTTCTAAGAATAGAATGAAATTGGGGAATTAAAACGTAAATATTACTTGCATGCAATATAATGCTCTTTAAATTGTATCCCTTAACCTTGTGCTGAGTTGAGAAGTTTTTTTTATTTTTCATTTCAATGAATGTAAGTATGATAAAAAAAAAAAACTTGCAAAGTTTATGATTGAACACTTTGATGGAATTATTCTAAAGATAAATTATATATTATAAAAATTAATCAAGTGTCCAATTAATATTTGAATAACTATAGTAATTCTGCGCTATTGACTCTGATATCCTCTGTTTTTTCCATACCTCACAGCCTGCGGCTACGTGGGCTGGCAAATCCGAAAGCCACCGGAAGTGGCAGAAGATCTGACCGTGGAGGAGGGAGATGCGGATAAGACCGCGGTATTCCATCAGATGGCCCAGGCAAATCAACATGCATCCTGAGGGGGAGACCAGTCTAATGGTAAGATTAACGAGAGAACATCTTGAGACTGTTAGAATTGTATGTTTATTTATTGGTTCATTTGATATTTTTGTGTTATCCATATTAATCCCATCAGAGACCATGCCATCAGGCCTCGTGCCAAGAGTTTGACCAAGCGTGGCGTTAATTGATAATTTAATTATGCATGTTCAAACCATTAATTAGGGTCCTATGCCTATTTCAACCATTAATATCAGTGCGTGTGATGCCATTATTTTTTAGTTTCACTAATTGCATTGATATATTGTTTATTTGTGCTTGTTATGGGAGTAGACTGAATTCACTAACAGCTAAGATTTTTTTTTCCTTCTTTTATTCAATAACTCCTTTCTTTTATTTGCTCCACTCTCCAGGGGTAGCAACGGGAAGAGCAAGGCATATGAGTCGTCAAGCATGGAGTAGCCCGCCTCCTCCTTGCAACTCAGGGGATGATATTAGTAACCCTTTCACGCCAGGAACACAATCCCATACAGGAACGTGTATGTTATCACATGAGCTGGCATTGAAAGGGGTTAAATTACTTCACCTTGGTGGCTTACCTATTTACATAATAAGTGAAGTTCAGTCTACAATTTCCCCAAGATGCTTTTGGCACCATCATACAACATATGGTATCCAGCATCGCTCTGACAAAGGATGTTAATTGGCCATGTACAGCATAAGTAGGTGCTGTTGTCCTAGACATTGGGCAGATAAAATCTTTGTCAGAGTCAATGCTATTGAATTGTCTCATTCCCATAGGGTAAATACAGGAAGTGCCCTGTTCCTCTTATTGATTGGTTAATATAAGCATATATCTCTACATGTAGAGATGCACACTGTAAAAAAATAATACAGCAAATTGGATCGCAGAGTCGCCATAATAAAATGTGATTTGAAATAACAGTTTTGCTGTAAATTTCTTCTCTAATAATTAATGAAAGAGAAGAAAAGAAATCATTAGAGTTCTATAGCTGAATATTTGGTTAAAACGGAACAAATAGTTACTCCTGATGTATATTTTGTTCTCCATTATCCTTATTTGCAGGAGAAATTTACAACAAACTGTTTTTAAATTACATTTTTTATGGCGACTCTGCTGACAGCAAGATTTGCTGTAAAAATACAAATATTTTTACAGTGTAGAAGGGCATTAATGCTATAAATGATTTAATGCCCTCTGTTCTAAACAATAATATCAGGGAAGAAGTAGGCGGCAGCCTAATTCAGTTGTACTTTGGAATGCCTCTCCCTTTAGACAATACTCTTGTTCTTTATTATTTAAATGAAATGGTCTTTCATAGAGAAAGAAAACCAAAGGTTATGACCTAGGCTACCTCAGCAATTTTGGTATTGTTCTTTCCCTGACCAAGACGTTAAAATATTGGTTGCATTTTTTAGGATACTTGTATATTAAAGTCATTTACTATACAAACAGAAAGGTTGATTTTGGTCATTTGTAATAGGGCACCTTACCTTTAATGTTTAGTATTCTTGTTGAAAATATGATAAGCAATAAATTAGATCCCTTCAAATATTGAATATAAATATGCCTGCAAAATCATTAAAAATCGAACACAACTTACAAAGATTTTATGCAACTAATGGTGCAATTGCTGAATCATGATCCCACCTTGTTGGAAACTTCACTAATAACTAGTAATCATTACACATTGTAGACTATTTTTAACAATTTTTTACCTGCCTTTATTATCAAAGAAATCATTTCTTTTCAAATATCCAGACCTATTGATAGCTTGAGACTGAAACTTTTCAAAACTGGGAGAATTAAGCTGGAAATGATTCTGGGAAGTAAAAGAAAAGTTTCTTCAGAAAATATGGCTTGTGCTTTCATACTCCCTTCCCGTATGTACTTTAGTTTTATGGTGGTGGTAATATACAGTGTGTTCCTAAAAAAGAGGACGCGAAGTTAAAGTCAGTCATTCCAAAAGTATATGGTTTATTTTGTGATTCTTACTAAAATATTAAGTAACTCATCAGCTTTAATTTGAGACATTGCTGACGTCTCAAAGTGTAATGGGTCACAGAGTTGGTCTTTGAAGGCGATAGGTACAACACCGTTTTTTCCAAGTTTGTGGTTTTTCGGTATGAAACAAACCTTTCTTAAGTATTGGTGTCATTGGATCTCTTTCAGCAAGTTTCAATGAAATTCATCTTCTTGCTAAAGTGGATTTCTCACTGGTATGAGATGCGTTCTTAATTATGAGTCTCTGGAGTCTCGGAGAGGTCACTGCGAGGATACCTGAGTCTCCAGGAGTCGCAGAGAAAACCAAACAAATGTCAAACATGTTCAATTATTTTAGTAGACTTCTTTCAGACGCAAGCAAGTCTCTGTGAACGTCTCGGTGGGTTGCCGCGACGTCCCCTAAATATGCACGAAAGTATAGACGACTTCTCAGAAACTTTGTCGGAACTTGCTAGCGATTAAAAGAAATCGAACAGGTTGACAATTTTTCAGACTTTTGTTCGATTTACCCACGACGCCCTGAAGTCTCAGGAGACGTCACCACGACGTCACCACGACTCCAGAGGCCCTATAATAGTGACCGCATCTCATTGCAGTGGTCCTTTGGAAATGAGATTGAATTTCATTGAAACCTTGTGTGAAAAATACCCCAAAACGATGATAACCAAAAACTAACAAAAATTTTGTTTCGTCACCCCAAAACCAAAAACTTGGAAACAACGGGTTTGTACCTATTACCTCAAAGGACCCTAACTCTGTGTCCCATTACAATTTAAACGTCAGCAATGTCTCAACTTAAAGCTGATGAGTTACTTATTATTCTAGTAGCAAATCCAAGAAAGATAACATATACTTTTGGAATGACTGACCTTTGAACTTCGGTCCTCTTTTTTTAGGAACACACTGTATATATATCAGAATTTGTAATAAGATCTTTCTTTTGGACAGAAAGTCTTTCAGTTTGGGATTTGATGATATATCACTATTGCTTTTGCTAAATCAGGAAATAATGTTTTTTTAATACTCTTTTGAAATAATAATTGGCTGGCATGAGCTCATGGTAATGTTCCAATTTTGAGACATGTTATTTTATGTTATGTTTAGTTTCTGTATGAAAATGAGGGAGGCAAAAGGAGTTACTGGAGGGGTGTATGATGTGGTCTCAACCATGGAGGGGGGGGTTCACTCTGGTATGCTCGGTGTTAGTAATTGAGGGGCATGTTGCATAGACTGGGAGGGGTTATATACATGTTACCTGGTGAGAACTTTTTCTTTTAATTTTCTTAAAATCCCCTTCTCACTTTTTAAAAAAAATCTTTCTATTCATTTTTTGAAAGGAATCCTACATGTATGTAGCTAACCAATTATATTATTCTATGAAGAATCAGGTGAATGGATATGTTTATTTGTGATCTTCTGTATATTTTTGTTATTTTGATATATGTATTTTTATTCTATGCTCAAAATATTAAATGTTAAATACAACTACAATCGACTTCTTTGATATTGTACTCATTTGTTATTCATTGAATATAATTACTATTTTACTTCTACATGTTCCTACAAATGTATTATAATGACGAGCTCAACATGCACAAAAACACTGAAGGTACATGTAAATGTCACTATAATTAATAATGCAATCATAATAATTAATGTATTTTGGGAGAACTACATGTACATGAATCTCTGCTTTAAAAGAAAACAAAATCTTACAGAAATAATTAACACACAAACATTTAAAAAGAGAAAATAAAAGTACACATTCTGGTATGGTAGTGTATGTTTTATTTTCCGTATAAATAAATCAACAATACATGTTGAATAATTATGTTTTAGAAAAATATATATAAGAATCACATATTACGAGTACTTAATATGATCAGAGTCGCTTTAATGCAATGGCTCTGTTTCCTCACGAGATCCAACTTATCCACTCTATTCATCTCGAATTCATCTTAACATTAAATGTAATATAAATCAGAATATATTCAAATTGTCAGTGTTTTATCTGTAGATCCTATTGATGCTGCAGTAAATTCATAGAAAACTGAACCTAACTTCTATTTTTTGTTCAGTCTGCATATGACATGAAATGTACTGGTTATGCTACCGTTATACAACTACATGTTGCTACTATGATGCTCTTAAAATCAGTTGTAATAGATAAAAAAAACATAAATAGAATGAAATGTATATTTTATAGATTTTGCATTTACATGAATGCTCTCTAATTATACACCAGGAAATAAGACACTTATTGAATTTTGAAAAATATACATGTAATATATTTTAATATATCATACTTGATAACATAAAATTATCTGACGTAAACAGATAACTGAACTATACTCCAATTTAATAAATAATAATATCAATTTATATTTTTGTGGGATTTTCCATAACATTTTGGTCATGTGCTTCCATAATTTATACATAGTGTAGATTTAGAAATTTTAGAATACGCATGGCATTTACATTTACTGAAGTTCTGAAAAAAAAAATAATGATCGATCCTCCTGACCTGTAGAATATATTCTTCTACTTAACGTCTATTATATTTCATATAGAAATGTGGAGTAATGGTTGGAAGTATAATAGCTGGCTCAGAAAAGCGGTAGAAAGGTCACATAAGGAGTGAGTGCAGGAGGGACTAAAAATAATTAGGGGACTACATTTGAGAGAGAGGGGGCGAATTATTTGATAGTGTAATGGTGTAAGCATAAGTCACAACTGTGGTAAGTTTGTTTTGTTTGTGTTTTTTGGGTGTTGTTTGTTTGTTTTTTTTTTTTTGGGGGGGGGGGATGCGTGTCCCGAAACCTTTGTCGATGGGTTTGTGAGTAAGCAGAGTTTGACACCTTGGCCTGCGTGCCAGAAAAAGTCCCCTTGCGTTTGACCGATAATTTTTTTCTCGTAATCTGACGATCCCAGACACAGGGGAGATTGTGACCTATGGCAATTTGAACCTCGTCAAGACATCTTAATTAAAGAGGGAGGAGGACAGGCGGTTGCAGCGACGATGCCAACCGTAGATGCGGAGTGAGCCTGAGCCCACCTCAGTGGGTGTCATTGTGGATAGGGGACGAAGGGGGTTAGTAATTGGGAGGAGAGGGAGACTTGAGCACAAGTGCGCACCAACCAGCCAATGATTCCAGCATCTGTATTCCAACGCATAGTGTAGTTTTGTAATTAGGACCAGAAACCATATATATACATCGTCGTAATATAGCATTTATGTTGTCGTTTAATATTAATAAAAGCAGAAATTTACAGTTCATAGCAAAGATTCTTTCAGTTCCCTTTGAATGTTACACTCGTTACAAAGGTCTTAGATTATTTCTGAATTATAAATGAATGTATTTTATGCTTCTGTAGGACTTTATTTAGGCAACATTGATGATCAATGGCAATATTGACATTGAATCAAAATAACCATTGCATGTTTCTCGTCTACATAATAATTTCAACGAAATAGTTTTCTTTAATCACAACAAAAATGAAAATATTTGTGAGCTGAAGTGTTATTTTATAGCCTTTGATTAGTTCAATTAGATACAGAGTGTCACCGTTAATGACTCATAGGGGTTGGGGCTAATAGGACTGACGCTCGTGTGAACGATAAGAAGATTTGGAGTGTGATCCTAGTTTCACCTAGGAGTGTTTACAGACGTTTGTAGGTTTACTAATAAGGTTTTGCAAACAACCGAACATGTTAGGTGCTATAACACGAATCAATGTTTAATCATTGAAGGCACAGGAAGGATCACAGTCGTTTGTAAAGTCATTCGTAAAGGCATAACTTACTAAGACTTGGTGAACACAGCCGTGGTATAACTAAAATTTTAACATTCTAACAGTGGAACATAAAACTAATCAAAGACTCTGAGCAGAAAACACTATTATTTATATATTTCATTGAATTTTGAGATATACTTTAAATCAGAAAAAATAAAGAAGGCTCTTAAAAACCTTTTGTGTGTGTATCGCGTTTGGTGGAAGCGGCAACTTATAGCCAGATGGGGCGGATGTGTGTTGAGTCATAAACTCCCTGCAGACTCGCTCATCATGCCAATCATTGGGTCCCTGGACGTGCTGAGCATGCGTAGTAGAGTTCTTGGGTGCATAGTCGGTTTACAACGGATTGTCAGTACCATCGAAAAAGTACTTGATTATTTGATTTTTAAAATTTGATTCAGCTTAGCACGAACTGTTAAGGACTCTCTACTGACATCACCAATACCCTCTGTTCATACCATCAATATTCACAGCCTCAAATAGGTTCATTAAACGCGCATCCCGCCTCTCCAACCCATGCCCCATGGCCCACCGCGGCACACTAATGCAGATAATGTAGGAACTACATGTCCCAATCACTCCACTCATCTCAATTTACACTAAGAATGGTCAACAGACATCTTCGTACTATTACTCTCTCAATAATTACGCGCCACACCTTATTTTGAATGTAAGCAGAAAACTAAACCATTTCACCATCTGCTAATTACTGACAAGCCAGTCCGACAGTTCTCAACTATTTCTCATACCATTGAATGCAGCCATAGATTAACATGCATTACGGTTAAATTTCGTATCTCTTTACCCTAATTTTCAACACAGCATTGCCCGACAGATAACTCCATTACGTAGAGATAAGGACGGCACTCTTCGTACCCTCTGTCTTAAATTACCACACTACTACGTGCCACAATCTCTATTTCGTATAGGAGGTGCAAGAAACGCACCTATCGTCACCCCCTGTTATAACTACATGTATTATATCCAC
>CALNVZ010002100.1:19537459-19571418 GCA_940671915.1 Paracentrotus lividus
GATATTTTCAAAACTTCGCCAAATATGTCTACTGGTTCGTCAGTTCCCGTCGCTTCGCGACGGGGGCTGGTCGGTTTAGCCTAGGCCTAGAGATATGTTTACACTTCAATATGATATTACGCAAGCACTAGACGTACATGTATGACACGCTACATGTACAATGGAGATCCGGTTTGCGGTTTTGCTCTTTGAAAGTGAATCATTTTGTTACAAAGAGTTTCAGATCAAATTTAATTGGCCCTTCAGGGCTGGCTAGCTGCGAAATTTCACGGTTTCAGAGTTTACTTTCAACAATCTTCAATCTATAATCAAAAATTCTCTTTTTGCTTGTCGATTATGTAAAAAAAAAAAAAAAAAAAAAAAACGAAGAAGAAAAAAAAAGGAAGAAAATAGTGAACACATCTTGCAGAATATAATAGCCTATATACCGGTACATGTAAAATGTAATAAAAAATGACTCATGGAAATAGGAATGACAAAATTGATTTATAATCAACAATTTTGTTTTATGAGCTTAGAAAATAATAAGAGCGTAAGGTAGTTGGGCATTAACCTGTCCAGGCTTTGCATAGAAATCAATTCTTAGCTGACCCAGGTTTGTTGGTCCAATTAAACCTTCACTGATTAAGATTTATATTATAAAGTATGAATATACAGTGTGATCCTTAAAAAAGGTAATCGAAGTTCAAAGGTCAGTCATTTCAAAAGTATATGGTTTATTTTTGTGATTTGTTTACTAAACTACTAAGTAACTCATCAGCTTTAATTTGAGACATTGCTTACGTCCAAACTGTAATGGGTAACAGAGTTAGGGTCCTTTGAAGGTTATAGGTACAAAACCCATATTTTTTTCCAAGTTTTTCGTTTTTAGGGTATGAAACCAACTTTTTATAAATTGTTGGTTTCATAGTTTTGGGGGGTTTTGTAACACAACGTTTCAATGAAATGCAATCTCATTTGTCAAAGGACCTATCTCAATGGCAATGAGATGTGTTCGCAATTAGGAGTCTCTTGAGTCGTGGAGACGTCGTGGTGAACTCTGTGACCCATTACAGTTTAGACGTAAGCAATGTGTCAAATTAAAGCTGATGAGTTACTTTATATAGTTTAGTAAACAAATCACAAAAATAAACCATATACTTTTGAAGTGACTGACTTTTAAACTTCGGTTACCTTTTTTTTTTAGGAACACACTGTATAGGCGAAATGAATGAAACAGATGACTCGAGACGTAGCTCTCAAATTCCTTTAATTCACAAGCTTTTGGCCTGTATATATTATATACAGGGTGACCCAGAAAAAAGGAAACCCAACTTTGATCAACAATAATTTCAAAAATATTCCAATGGGGATTATGAAATTTATATCACTGTAAAGTGCAACTCATTACCATTCTAATGATATCTCTCTCACCTCACCAATATCATGCTTCGCTAAACCCCATTGTTCTGAAAAAGTCTTGTAAAATTGTGCGTGGTTCACTTTCATGCACCTCGAGATGGTTTGTGTGAATGTGCCTGGAAAGGAAACCCAACTTTGATCATCAATAATTTCAAAAACATTTCAGTGGTGATTAAGAAGTTTACATCACTGGAAAGTACAACTCATTATCATTCTAATGATACCTCTCTCAGCTCGCCAATATCATGCATCACTGAACCCCATTGTTTTGAAAATTGTCTCGCAAAATTGGGATATGTTCTCTTTCATGCTCCTTGAGATGAGTTGCTTTTAAGGTTCCTAAAAAATCTAAGTAGAGCATTCCGGTGACTTTAATAAATGGGTTTGATAAATGGGTTGGAAATGTCTACTTATTTAGTCCGTTAATCTTACCATCCAGGTAATTTCATCATGTTACTGCTCACAACAACCCAGAGAACCTTCAGTTCTCCGTGGAGAATGTAAGAAGCATGACAGTGCATCAATCACAATTTTGCAAGATATTTTTAGAACAATGGGATTCAGTGATGCGTGACATTGGCGAGCTGAAAGAGATATCAATAAAATGATAATGAGTGGCACTTTCCAGTGATATAAACGTCATAATTACCACTGTCATGTCTTTTTAATGATTGATGATGAAAGTTGGGTTCCCTTTTTAGGCACATTGCAACAACCCATCTCAATGAGCGTGAAAGTGAACCACTCACAATTTTGCAAGACATTTTCAAAACAATGGGGTTCAGTGATGCGTGACATTGGTGAGCTGAGCAAGGTATCATTGAAATGGTAATGAGTTGCACTTTCCAGTGATATAGATCTTATAATCACCATGGTAATATTTTTAAAATTATTGATGATCAAAGTTGGGTTTCCTTTTTTCTGGGTCACCCTGTATATATATATATATATATATATATGTGTGTGTGTGTTCGTTCTTTTTGGAATTGTTCTTGTATTTCGTATTCCCATTAGATATCCATAACAAACTCAGATTTTTGGAACATTTGACTTTTTAAGGGACAGTGTGAAAAATATTTATAGAAAACAACATTACCCAACTTTAATTCCAGAAAATTGGTGAATTTTCTTCTGTAAGAGGCATGTTTAATAAAACAGAATTATTAAATTATTAAAGATAAAATGCGCTGTTATTTTCAGTATTGAACCCACAAGCATTCTGCACCACAACCATCCAATGGTCCTCACAGTCCACTTCCAGCTTGGTTATCAGGGGCCAAGCCAAATAGGCCTACCTTGTTTACCGAAATCTTATACTAAACAAATTAGGGACACATAGCAAAAATTAAATATGCATGTTTAAATTAGGTTCAGGAGAATTACCTCGTTATAACAAGATCTTCTTGTAGGCCTATCTATGCTCATCACAACAGGAATGGACTGTACTACACAATTGCTGTATTCTCAAACATTGAGGTAACATCTCAATTGCTAAGTGCTTTTCATTGACTAACCCCCTGACATAATACATCCTAACCCTAACCCTGTAGATATCAGTTATGGCAAAGGTTAGGATTATGTTCAGGTATCAGGGTATCAACAAGCGGAGACACCCCTTGACTACTGAATTCTCTCATTCCCATTGGTTTACAACAGGAAGCATTTGTTCCTGTATTGTTAAGACAACACACAGCTTTTATTCCAGTTTTTACTCCACACAAAGACACCAAGACAAAATAATTCATCAAAACACGCAGCTCGTTTTTATGCAGCTTTTTATCGTTTTATCATGGTACTTTCATCATGAAACCCCAACATAAAGCGTCACAGTCACATACGAGAGATGGAAATAAAAAGGAACAAAAGAGAAATTCCAGGGTAATGGAGAAACATTAAAGCACCATGTTTTCAACATTTGAAATGGATATAATATTTCTATTCATCCAGTTTCAAATGTTGAAAATCTGTGCTTTTGTGTCATTCCGTTACCCGTGGAATACTTGCCCCAAAATCAGGAATAAACAAACTACTCAAAAATAGCTAAAACCTCTCCTTAAATTCTCTACACTTGCACTCAGAAAGGGTTTGTATAATACACTTTGTATAAATGTACAAGATTCTACAATGTACATGCATTTATATTTACAGAAAAATAGTACAAACCGTCTCTACAATGTATGTACATTTGATAATTATTTGTCTGTACAGAAAAACAAAACAATACACAGCTAAGAGCCACAACAAATCAATTATTTGCAGTACAGTGCAAAAATGTAATTATGATTATGAAGAAAGAGGGAATAGAACTTGAATTATAAAGAGAGAAGAAAATACAGGGTGGCTAAATAGAAAATTATAACCTGAATTGAAAAATTTATGTAGGTAAATTTCACCCTAAACGACAATCACCTTAACGTACAAATCCTTGTTCTCTGCAAGGATTCCTCACTCAAATATACTCCTGTACCACATTGAAATTCAACAAGTTTAAATTTTACATAAAATCTTAGATTATCTCAAATATGTGATATCAAGCTACTATTGACTCTGACATATGGATTTAGATGCAGCCAATCTGAAACAGGATGTGGGCTACTGAAATTCTTAATAGGTGCCTGTTGTTTAGGCAAAGTGGCACATATGGCATACCCAATGATGTGCAAAGAGCCACCTAAAGGGTTCATAAGCTTCCAGCATTGTAGACCACTGAACACTAGTATTTTGAACTTGATGTATACAATTATGATTTAAGAACTTTGAATAAATGGGCCTATTGGACCAAGAAACTGCAATGAAAAGGTGGTATTTCAACATTGAAAAGTGGATAGATGTATTCTTCAGATATCATAGACTATTTTACTGGTAAAACTACCTTGTTCAACTGATTTTTAAAGTCTGGTTATCCTTCTTTTGACACCCTCAAACAAACCATAAAACCTCAGACATTCATGAAATGTACCTGAGTGGATTAATAAAACAAAGTAAATCTGAACAGGAATTGCTGAAAATCTATAAATAGAGCAATTGAAACAGTAATTCAACACAATAACATAAACATCACAATATTCATTTCAGTATTATTTTCCTTCAAAATTTGCTAATGTAAGTAAATATCAAGGCTTATAACATGAAGCTAATGGCTCCATATGACAAAATATAAAATATAAACAGATAATGCCCCTCAGATATTTAGGAAATGCTTGGCAAATAAGAAGAAAGAAAACAAATAATGATGTAATTAGTTTTAGGTGTACCTCATACAATGTTTAGTAATTTTGAATTTGTGTTATCAGATTTCACAATTCATCACCATTCTAATGGTCTGTAACATCTTTATTTATTAATTCTGTTCCATGATTCTAGACCTTTCACAGGACTACATAATACTGTTCAGTTATAGAATTTTTTAATACTCCCTTTCCAAGTCAATGAAATGATAAAGGTACAATGTGCCAGTTAAGGATCTCCTTTGTTTCTGGTTAAATGTTATTTTGATTTGCTTATAAAAAAAAAAAACCACCCAGTTTATTTATTTATTTATTTATTTATTATTTAATATTCATTTGGCGTCACCTGTGCCATGGAAGGGGAAAAGCGAACCAAATCACTGAAACCTGTAGGTCTCTCCTCCCAATGTCTGATTTGGGGTATGCAGGTGGATCACTACACCGGGGTTTCCCCCTACTCTTATACGAATAGTGCAGCGGGTTCTTTAACATGCAAAGGTTGTGACTCTCCTTTACACGGGACCTCCATTTAACGTCCTATCCGAGGGACGGAAAATTATGATATTATTACTTAAAGCTTTGCTTTGTGCTTGAGACAGATAATTTACCACTGGAAATTCATTGATGCTAATATGTAGCAAGGTGGCAGAGAATGATTAGTAACCTGTCTTCAAATAAGTGAGATTTATAATTAAGATGTTCTGATCAGCAGTGAAGTTTGAGAGAGTAGGCCACCATTTGCTTTACATCCAGCCCTCTTACACATATTTAGGTTTGTCATACATAGACTGAGCGACAAACAAAAAGCATACATTCCCATACAATGATCAATGGAAAGTGAGCAGAGGAAGGCAGTGAATCATGTGGTTTGACAACATGTAGTGGACAGCAACTGTCTACGAGAAGACCAGAGTAACAAACAGACATTAGATGAAGGTGGAGGTGCGTTGTAGTCGCAAAACCAAGCGTCTGTGTGGACAACTCTTTTCTACAGGGAGGGATCAGAATAACAACTGACTATAGATGAAGGTAGAAGTGCATCATAGCCACCAATCCAAGTCTCTGCAAAAGAAACTACATGATTTGACAACACCAAGCAGTAGACAGGACTTTGCTTTGCAGATGCAGGACTTTGCTTTGCAGAGCAAGAAGTGACAGTAGATCAAATTGGAGGTGCATTAGAACCCCAGCCTCTTGGTAGCAAATCATACTGTTAACAATATCAAACAGTGGACATGACTTTGCTTTGCAGAGCAAGAAGTAACAGTAGATCAAATTGGAGGTGCATTAGAGCCACAAACCCCAGCCTCTTGGTAGCAAATCATACTGTTGACAACATCAAACAGTGGACATGACTTTGCTTTGCAGATGCAGGACTTTGCTTTGCAGAGCAAGAAGTGACAGTAGATCAAATTGGAGGTGCATTAGAGCCACAAACCCCAGCCTCTTGGTAGCAAATCATACTGTTTTACTTTGCAGAGACCCAAAAAGGAATAATGATAGACAGAGGTGGAGGTGCATTGTAGCTGTAAAACATCTTGAAGACAGCTCCTAATGATTTCGCATGGTAGCAGATAACATGTTTAACATCATCAAGCAGGGGATGAAACTTTGTTTCACAGAGCCCGTAGCAAGAACTGGTGATAGAGGAGGTGGAGGTGGATTGTAACTGCTAATACTATCCTCTTGCCAGCGAAATCACATGGTTTGAAAAGATCAAACAGTGAACAGGAATTTGTTTTGTAGAGAACTGAATAAGAAATTATGATAGACAGAGGTGGAGATACATTGTAGCTGTAAAAGATCTTGAAGGCAGCACCTAATGATTTCTAATGGTAGCAAATCACATGGTTTGACAACATCAAGTAGTAGACAGAGACCATAGCAAGAACTGATGATACAAGGAGGTGGAGCTAAACTGTAGCCATAACCCTGCTACTAAAAGGACATCTGGTGATTGATTGATTGATTGATTCACACATGTTCTGATCCATTATAGCTGCTAAAACCCAGGTCCCGTTAACAACCCCTAATGATTTCTTGATTCCGACATGTGATATAGGCATTCAGCTTCCTTACATCCAGTCCATCCATCCCATAATAGTCACTCAACCACACTTCAAAGAATTGTTTGAAATGCTTTCAGGAAATGGGATATATATCCAGCTTCAGTGGATTGCTCTGAAATGTTGTTGATTTGGAATCTCATCACCATCTGTTTAATGTATCCAGCAAAGGAATAAAATATCTGTAGAAATGGACAAAGAGAAAAGAAGATGTTAGTAATCGTCTGTATTCAAGGTAATTTATTTCCCAAAGATGTAAGTGTACAGTCAAATTGTAATGGCCATAGATGCAACAATATCTGGCTACAATGAGGCAACTATCTCGGCCAAATTTAAAAAAATGTTCAGTATGACAAGATGTATAACTACATAGGCAATTGCCTTGCTCTGGGTACCTAGTTTTAATAGGAATGGACATTATCATATTTTCATTCTAAATTGGTTACTTTTCCTTCTTTTTTTTTCCCCTTGCATTTTTTCCCTTTTTGTCAATATAAATTTGAAATCTAACTAATCAAAATAAGCACCTTACAAGCTATGGATAAAGGTGCTTTATACATACACTTTACAGACTTTTCTCTTCATTAACCACTACCACACAGTGCAAACTTTTCAAGAAAATAGCAGTTGCTAATACCTTTTAACATTACTAATTTATTTTTAAGTACATATACTATTTGTCCTACTAAGTCATAAAAAAATGCAAATTGTATTCACAAGGATAATATTCTGTTGGTATGCAATTAGAAATACTCTATGAAACTAGATAGTCTCCTAAACATACCTGTACAGTAGAGGCAGTTCATCACATGATGATTCTTCCTCCTTTCTTGAGTTTCAGGATTTTACTTAGTCTCTGTTTAGCAGTTGCCATTCCTTTTCTTGGTTTCTTGTTAGGAGCTGTGTTGAGAAATGAATATAAATCAACAAATTCAGAACAATACCTCACTGTTATGATTCTTTATTATGAGCTGATTGTAACATATTTTACAAAATCACAAAAGAAATGAAATATTGTTAATTAAAAGAGTGCCATCTTCCAGCCAATATGAAAAACAAAAACTTAAAAATATCGCAGCTGTAAATAATAATTATTCATTACAAATCATAAATTTGTTACAATTTGGTCCTTTTTAATGGAACAACAGAAGAATAAAGTAATTTTCAAGTAAATTTCTAAAATCAAACCCAATATTGATGCACAGGTCTAGCATTGTGATGTCACAAAAAAAAAAAAAAAATAGACAAGGCCTAATAAATACTTACGCCTTCCTGGTCCAAGGGCAATTTCTGGCTTGAGCAGGTTAGCAGGTGCACTCTGGGTAAGGTCTATGTCCTCCACGTCCAAAGCATCGTGGAATGTAAATGGGTCATTTTGTGATTGAGCAAGAAAGGCGCTGCTGGTTGATGGAATATCTTCCAGGGGCTCTGCTGCTCTCTTTGGAGCAAGGGGTTTCCGCCTGATGTACTGTCTCTTCGGTCGTGGCTGTGAGAAGGGAGAGAAGAGAGAGAGTAATGGATGTGAACGGGTCGTTTTGTGATGGAGCAAGAAAGGCGCTGCTGGTCGATGGAATATCCTCCAGGGGTTCTGCTGCTCTCTTTGGTGCAAGAGGTTTCCACCTGATGTACTGTCTCTTCGGTCTTGGCTGTGAGAGAAGAAAGAAATAGAGAGTAATGAATGTGAACGCGTCGTTTTGTGATAGAGCAAGAAAGGCGCTGCTGGTCGATGGATATCCTCCAGGGGCTCTGCCGCTCTCTTTGGTGCAAGGGGTTTCCACCTACTGTCTCTTAGGTCTTGGCTGTGAGAGAGGATAGGATATAGGATAGAGAGTAATGAATGTGAACAGGTCGTTTTGTGATTGAGCAAGAAAGGCGCTGCTGGTTGATGGAATATCCTCCAGGGGCTCTGCTGCCCTTTTTGGTGCAAGGGGTTTCCGCATGATGTACTGTCTCTTCGGTCTTGGCTATGAGGAGAGAAGGGAGAGTAATGAAGAAATTGTTCTAATCAGGGAAATTGTGTGATTTGGCCAAGAAATTTTACTGAATATCTTCACAGGTTTCCACAACCATCTTTAGAGCATGATGTTCCTGCCTGGTGACAGAGAAGCATAGACAATTCAATTACGGTAATTCTCAAAATATATTCTTAACGCTCCCTTGAAAGCTACCTATTTTGGTGCCACGAAAAATTATATCAAATATTGTCAAATATTCTTGTCAAGAAGACAATTCAAAGCATTTATATAGTGGCCTTAATTAATTTACAATATATTTAAAGAAAGGTGCAGGCTTTAGCAATTAAGTTTTGAGAGATGATTTAGAATGTTCTAAGATGTCAAATTAACAGAGTAAGGAAGGGAGAGGGCCTTATTTTATTATTTTTAAATTTAAAACATAAGAAAGAACTAAGCAAGTTGCAATACTTCCGTCATTTTTGAAGACGACAGGTAGACAACATTTAAACGATAATAAAGAAAGGATGCATTGAAGGTAGTCAGAGGCGAGGCATACACAACCTCAGATGAACTAATGGCATAAAACAATTAACAGGTCTCTCCCTCCTCACAGCTCACCCCCTGGCTCAAGATAGAGTATTTGGAAAAACATCATCAACAGGGTAACAAAGATTCAGAAATGACCTGTATGACAATGATCGATAAATAAAATAATTTAATTCTGGTACCTTATTTGCTAATCTTGCAGCAGCGTCTGCTAAGCCCGTCTCAACGTTAGGTCTCTTGGCATTCTCCCTGACTGGTCTGACTAGCTTCTGGCTTGGGGTGGAGACCTTGGCCTTAGGATTCCAGGGCAGGTCCAGCTGGTCTTTCCTCAACATCTTGCTTCGAGACTTGAAGAGCGGACCGTCTCCGTCATCATCATCAAGAGAGGGATAGACTGTATATTTTAGTATAGAAGCGAATGTTATACTTAAAACAAATATAACATGCAGTGATTGGTTGGATTTGTACAATGTGGCATTAAAGATTTCTTTTAAAGTACTATACTGTAATATACATCTTTGATCCAGTATAAAATAAAGATTCATCCCTTCCCAAAGGGCACAAGTACATCAAAATGGTTTTGAATCACTGATCTCCCCCGTACGAGGCAACCACTCTACCAACTGAAACATCATGCCTCCTTGATGACAATACATCAGCATAACCTTTTCATGATGGCCTAATAATTCCTAATATTCCTTACCATATTTGGCATCTTGAAAGCAATTGGGCAACTCTTCAAGGTCATCTGAGTAACGTTTCCGATGTCTGTGTCTCGATGCTCTCCTCTCTCGTGAGTACTCGTCATCATTGCTGTCATCATCGTAGTCATCATCTTCATGGGCAAGAGTGGGGCTGGTGGATGATCGTCCTGGGAGAGAGATGGAGAGCATTCCTTGGATAGCATCTTGTGTGCCGGGTGATGCTGGTTGGTGTCTGATCAGGGAGGAGAGAGAGAGAGAGAGAGATAGGATAATATTTAATCTCATCAATGTACCATGTAGCTACAATGTACATGAATGAGGTTTTTGTCTTTGTTAGAGTCTTTGGCCAGTTATCTCCAAGGGTGACTAAAGTTAGTAGGCCTTGCTACTGTCTCCAACAATAGCAAGGCCTACTAACTTTAGTCACCCTTGGAGAATACCGGCCAATTACTTTATTTAAAACAAATAAAAGGTCCTTGGGGCTAGCGGAAAATACAAGATCTCCTCACAAGATGATTCTCCAATTTCAAACATGTATACATGCAGTAGCGGACACAGACCAGACTCACACAATTAACTTACTGGGCCCATGCGTAAACATAATAGAGCCGCTTTTGTCCCCAGACAATTGGGCCCCCGAAATGCATTCAATTAGATTTTCTTGGATCCACGCCTGACATGTGTCTATTTACCCACATGTTCAGTATAAGTGATTGGATTGGTTCTGTGCAGCTTGTTAAAATAAGAGTGGACTGTATTATCACTGATGTGTTCAGTAAGTGGATAGAGCTTCTGCCTCATAATTGGCCACGTCATACCAAAAAACGTTAAAAAATGGGAGTTGCTGCTCAACAAGAAAGGAATAGAGCAACGTTGATTTGGCGCTGCTCATTGGCTGCCGATCAATTGGGCAAAAAGAATTTCCGTTTCGGACAATAAATATCTTGAGTTTTTTTCTTTAATTTATGAAGAACCATCTTCAAGTACTTACTTGAGCTCAGCTTCAATGTCTGCCAGACTAATTGTTGGTAAGGGCTCCAGTTTAGTAGCTTGTAACAGCACATCTACGTTGCTTAGTGGAGGCGCCTAAAATGACAAAAGACAATAAATGATAAAAAAACTCAATTAATATGAACCACTTTTGACTTGGCAAAAAGCCTTCAAGACAATGATGTCCTGTTCCATGACAATTGCTCCGCTTCAAGTTCCATACACTAATCGAATGACCAACTCCAACCCTAGACTTAACACTATACCCTTCCCTAAACCTTACCCTTAACCTAAACTACAACCCTATTGCAACCCTAACCCTAACCCTACATCTTAGATGAAATGAAGGCGGGAGCAATTGTTGAAGGGGCAAATATCTTGTCTCCTGAAGTCCAGTAGTAAATGAAACTGGAAATCTATTATCGAAAAAGCAAAAAAAAAAAAAAGATCAATTCTTAGGTTGAGTCACCTTGCAATACCCGATATAACTTTGATGTATAAAACAGACTCACTCTTGGGCTTCTGTCTGAAGGTAAAACATCGTCATCTGAATCGAGAGTATCAGATGTATTATGATGACTACTATCCTGTGAGCTGCTAATACCGCCTTGGTGATTTGATTTACCATTGACTGTAAAGATAAGGTAAACATATAATAATGGTAGATAAGACATGGTATAATAAGGTAAAGCATCTAAATCAGGTGTATTAGGAAGTCAATTCATCCTAATGTAAAATGATGATTATGCCTGATAAATTGATCTCATGCAATTGAGTAAGACACTATCTCAACCAAGGTACCATTTAATCAGACCTGTGAAAGTGCCCAACAATGCAAACATAAAGGAGGCCAGTTAATCTTATTCACTGGGCATGAAAAATAAGCCGAAATAAGTGGTAACTCCACACATGCTGTACCATGAAAGCCTGAAATTGGGAAGATGTCAGGCCTGAACCCTGGCATCTCTGATAATTATCAGGTCAGCAACTCCTTGGACATTGACCCCCCCCCCCCCAGATATAGGTTTAAGGTTATAGGGTTAGAAGGTACATGTAGCTTTCTGGTGGGGGGGGGTTGTCTAAGAAGACTCTGAATCGCATGGATGTATAGTACAAATCCTTCCACCTCGTATCAATAAAGATTTTTTTTTTAAATATCAAATGTACAGCAGCTTTATTTATTTACATGATAGCCTGAGCTTGAGTGATCCCTGCGATGCCATGAGTTTCCGTCTTTCCTTGATGTCTTCAGCTGAGATATCATCTACGTTGATCTCCTCACCAGTAGGCTCAGGCTTGGACACAGGCTGGAAGCCAACATTCTGAACTGTTACAGGTGAACCACCTCGACTGTACATTAAGAAAGAAAAGTGATAAACAGTACTCACACGTCAATACAAAAACAATTTGATTATATGAAAAGTGAAGGGAAAAAAAAGGGCAAAAGTTTGAACAAAATAACAAAGTTTTTAATGTTCAAAAGTTGCAGTTTTCAAACTTGTCTTGTCTTGTCTTGTCTAGGTTGAGTCGGCATATGCAGGCTAGCTGTACTTCGCCAACTTTGTTACAACTGGATCGGCTTATAAGAAGGTTGGGTCTTACTGGGCTTTTTGTTTAATCAGGTGTGTTTTGAAGGAGTCCAATGTATTTAATGACTTTGTGTCGATATTGAGTTCATTCCAGTCCTTCGCTGTTCGGGGAAGAAGCTGAACTTGTGAACATTGCGTTTGATGAACTGACGTTGAAGCTTGATGCTGTTCCCTCTTGTTGGACAGGAGTTGACGTGGATGAAGTCATCAGGATTGATGGCAACAAGTTCTTTTATGATTTAGAACATTAGACAAAGTCTGGCATTTCTTCTTCTGTCATCTAGGGATTCCCATTGCAAGGTCTGCAACATTGTTGAGATGCTACTTGTTTGTCTGTAGTCCCCCATACAAAACCGAGCTGCCTTTCTCTGGATGGCTTCGACTTTCTGTTTGTCCTTCTTGAGGTGGGGATCCCATGCTGGGGAGGCGTACTCCAGGATCGGCCTCACCAGTGTTTGGTAGGATAATTGTTTAATTTGGTAGGATAGTTGTTTAACCTTTAAATTGATAATGGTTATTTGACTATTTCATATCAAAGGACAACTCTCCCATCCCATGTATTCTAAAATATCATGAATTTGAATTAAAAACCTAGGCATGTTTTCCCTCAGGACTATGTTCAAAATATACGATGGCTAGCACGTTGTTATACTGGATTCAACGAATTATGTGCAAATGCACTTCTTTAACTACTCTTAATAATAGCCCCCAAGACAACATACACTCAGAACTGCGATCAACTACACAGTCAGATGATTGCAGTCAGCTGTGAGGTACAGTAAGAGCCGTTAGACAACATACCTGACAATTTTGCCATTTGATACGACCAGCTTGAGCATCTGTGGATTTCTGGAATCAGTATTTCTCTTTCTCTTCTTCCGATGCCTATCGTCTTCGCTGTCTGACGTCGCTGTGGCTGAGGTGTCAAAGGACTCTTTCTTGGGAATGCGTAGCTTGATGGAGGGCTTGTCTTGCGCTTGAGCTCGATACTGCAAAGATAGCAAATACAGAAATCACTTGACTATATAAACTGAGGTTGCAGTGACTGAAGTGTGTCTTTGATCTAGGGTAAACACCCTGAGAATGCGTAGCTTGATGGAGGGCTTGTCTTGCGCTTGTGCTTTATACCGCAAAAGATAGCAATCACAGAAATCATTTTACAATATAAACTGAGGTTGTAGTGACTGAGGTGTGTCCTTGATCAAGGGACTCCCTCTTAGAAATGAGTTGCTTGATGGAGGGCTGGTTTTGACTGAGGCGAGCCCTTGATCAAGGGACTATACTTTGGGAATGCGTGGCTTGGTCCCTTTGGGACTGGACAGGTGTCAGAAAGACTTGCAAGCATCCGATCACTGGGGTAATTATAATTAAAATGCTTAGATATGAAATTGTTTTATATAAGGCACTATATAAATCGCAACTATTATTATTATTATCATTACTCACCGAGCCAGGTAGAGGGTTTGATATAAGAGCTGGTAACCGGTGTGATGTAGTGTTATCTTGAAGCTTATCTTCTGTTTGACTATGGAGCATCTCTAATGCTTCTGTGTGCTTACTGTCTAGTTGGCCTTTCTTCTTGGATTTCTTTTTGTCCTTCTTTATTGCAGTTTGTGGCTATGAAGAAAGTGAAAAAAGTAAGGTAATATAAGAAGGTGTTGGATCGCTAAATTGAGACCACTGCCTAAAAATTTGGTCGATTTAGGGTCAACATTTTTCTTGGCAACTTTGATTAGGGCCATGGAGTTTGAGAGGGTTAGAGAAAACTTTTTAAATGCATAAAAAAGCTTCTGGAAAAGTCTTTTAAAAAAAAAATCTTCTCCTGTACAAGGGTACTGTTCGTACGCCAGAAATTATGGTAGTCAATAACTAAAGCGGATTGTCAATCACGCGATAGTGACATATTCAGCCATTTCAAAGATAAATCATGTAGCAAGATGTAAGTCCACATTTGCTGTGTTGGAGCCAGTTGGGGGTAATCGGGCAAGGGAAGGAAGCTTGTCTTGAGGCTGCTGTAAGAGCTACTAAATTGTGACTTTTTGTGACATGTGCCCTGTAACATAAAGAGTTCCGATTAATTACAAATATGAAACAAACTTTCTGATTTGTATACATTGGGACTATTCATTAAAAAGTGCATGCAACAAGGATCCTGATTGGCTACTATCAATTTGCAATTGATTGTAACTCTTTAAAGGACAATGAACTCATATACCATCCCGACAGGACGATGTACTGAGATGGAGAAAGATATTTGATCATTACCTCACATGACTTGAGTTCTTTGGCAAGTTCTTTTATTAGTTGGCTGTGATTGACACTCTCTGGAATCTCCTTCTGATGGTGTTTGACCTGCAATGCACAATGATAAACCATAGGAATGATTTTATTATTATAACAACAACAAAGAGAAGATAACAATAACAATAACAATAGAGATAGCAATACTTTATACATGTAAACCAAAACTTTTGCGGTTTTGGACTAGGTGTTGAAATTCCTGATTCAAGATTTATGTGGTGTGTTAAACCGTTCTCAAAAGTTGTGAAAGTAAAACCCTCACAAAAATTTCAGCTCATACAGTACTCTGGATTTGAATAGAAATGTCTTATACACAAAAGGGCTGTACAGAAATTGAAACATAAGTCATTGGATTTATTAACAAATACAATGTGAGCATCATCTCTGATCGGAAGGGGGAAGGTAAGATTCTTTCCATAATCGCTGTGAGTCATTATCTCCCGGGTATGGAATGGCAATATCAATTAAAGTCTTGCTAAAAGGGGCTGGGCTTGGGCTTAAACCTACAACTCAAAACAGTCACTGTGTTACATATGTATATGAAATCATTGCCTACGGCACCTCCACGGATAGACATTATCAAATCTCACCAGTGTGGAAAATATAAGAGGAATAGAACATGCAGAGTAATGATTAAAGAAAATGTCATCATTATTTATTTGCATTTAATAAAGTATGACAAATTCAAAGGGACAAGTGAGGGTTTATTATTAAAGGCAGTCATCATAAATATTCTGATTTTAATATTTAATTAATTGCATTTTATGCAAGGAATAAAAGCATGATATATGCCTGCTAATGTTTAGAGTAATAAAATTGACATGTAAATATACATTTATGCACAATAGTTCAAAAGGGGTAGGTACATGCATATAGTAGAAGTGTAAATCCACTAAGAACAAAGCTATTCAATTCAGGTGATATTACATAATTATAATGTGAATTATTAATGTATCATGCAGGGAGTTAGGAATGATGAGCGAGTCTTTTAAGAACAATAAAAAAGAGCATCAATAAGTTCTGTAATAAGATAGGTTCATTAATGCTGAATAAAAATCTCAGAGAGCTACTTTTAAATTAAAATACCTCCTTCTTGGTGATGGATCAAGGATTTGAAAATGGGGGGGGGGGGGCACTGCCAAAATTGTCAAAGTTTAACATGTAGAGTTTGATAGTGTTTTTTTCAAATCATAGGGGGTGTGATGGTGTGTGTCCTCTAAGCCCTTCGGGATCTGCCATTGCCTTTTGCAACAACTCATTCACAGAACGATAGCATTTCTTTTGCTCTATGTGGATTCTTTAAATGTTTCAGGGGGAATGGCCCTCAGGTCCAATTTATGTTTCCATTATGATTTTTTCCTTTTTTGTTGCCTCTGAGAATTTACATACTTGCTGCCAAAGTAAATTCTGCAATTTAGTATTAAATTTGTTTGACATTGTGTTGTGTCAGAATACAGTGCATTAATAGTACACATGCAAAATAAACCAAAAATCATGGTTTGGGGGGAAACTAATATGCACACAGATAATGACAATACTGGTGCACGCTAGTTAGTTTCATGATGTGTGCTGAGAGATATTCCACCAAAACATGCACAGTTTATAATAAACTATCATTCCTAACGATTATATAAAGATTTTCTATTTAAAAAATAATAGTTTTGGGAACTAGTCTGCACAAAAATAATGACAAACAAAATTTTTTAGTTTCTCAGCGTCCGCAGAGATTCCACCAAAACATGCAGTTTGAATAATCTATCATTCATTATCATAAGAAAACGATTTTTAATCTGCCAAATTCTCTCAGTTCATACACAGACAATAATTGCTAATATGAATGTTAGAGCCAACAAAGCAAATAAGGAAGGATCATTCTATAATTAAAGTTGGCATGGGATTGCTGGTATAGTCATTTTACTTTGAATTCAAAGCTTATTTCAACACTTGCTCATTGGCCTTTCTTTGGTTAAAATCTAGAAGATGGCAAAGTGAGCATTATAATAATATTCTAAACATGAATTAAACTTGAAAGAAGAGAAGACAATATTTGAAACATGATAATTCCAAGGCAGCTTGTTTCTTTCTGCGCATTTAAAAATACTAATTGTTCTGCTAGTCGTATTCCTGCCTTGAAATTCACATACATAAATAGCGCAAAGTAAAAGGTACTACGTTTTCACACAGAGGTAACTGGTGTACAGAAAATACACTTACTTTCATAGATCTTGTAACTGCCTTTAGCAGCTTTATGCACAACATGAAATTTAAAGATTACAATTATATTAGTTGAATATTTGAATTTATTACAGCAAGATCATACATTATTGTATACTAATGAACATTGTTAATGATACATTCAATCAACAATGTGTAAATCCAAAATGGGAGTTTTATCAACTAGAAAACATGCAAGTTAAACAAAATTTAAATGACAAAAGAAGTTTCCATAAAATAAATTTGAAACTGAATTCTACACCCCTATCGATTTACTGCAAGAGTATAGTCTTCTTAGCTCATTTAACAGTAAATATAATTTTATGTTTCAATTTCAAAACTTGACTTGTGTTTTATGCTTTACTGTGTATTTTTGACAGAATTTATACAATATTGTTATTTAACTATTCTGCAAGTTAAAATACGGGCTAAAAAGTTGACACTCATCACTAATACATTCAAAATCAAATTCTCATATATTGTATTTACCAGTTTTAAGTCTTCAGTTTTTACATCAAACTATTTGAAATTTGTAAGTGTTATCTAATTTGACAGTGTTCAATTATTTGAATTTAAAGTACAATTTCACTTGACAGTATTCCCTACTTCATATTTTAATTGCAATCCCACTGATAGTACATGTATTCACCACCTTTAATTCAGCATTTTAAATGCATAGTCGCTGGGGGGGGGGTGCGGAGTGTGTGTACGCACCCCCCCTTCAGACCTAAAAAAAAGAAGAAAAAAAAGAAAGAAAAAAAAAGGGGTAGAACCTTACCCTACGTCTGATACCTCATAACTTTCACGATGATGGAGAAAAAAATTAAATAATCCCCCCCCCCCCGCTTGGCCAGCGTTACATGAACCTTTTTGCGTGCCCAGTGTGACTGGAAAAAAAATTGGGTGAGCCAAAATCTAAAATTCTAATTTCGCACGCTCCCTTGAAAAACGCTGGTGACGGCCCTGACATCGCAGTATTTGACAGTAAACATTCAAATGAAATTTTGCCAGCAACATTCATCACGTCAAATTAAAAATGCATTCTCTAAAATCTACCATCTGTCATTCAATGTGCTTTCACATTGAGAATATTCAAGAATCTGCATTTATTTGCAATACATCTACAGTACTAGTCATCACAAGCATTCAAATGCAATCTGAATGGCATCATTTCACTCTCTGCATTCATAATGCAATCTCAATGGCATCATTTCACTCTTTGCATTCACAATGCAATCTCATTGAAAGCATTCAAATTTAAAACGCACTCTCAATTCGAGCGACCTGATATAGTGCCAGTACGTTGAATTACCCAACATGCATCTCAATATCGTTGACAACTCCGCTTCCGGCTCCAAATCAGTAAGAGATAATTATGATCAATGGGCTAGCTTATAAGCTGCGCACATTGTATCTATGCAATTTTCTGGCACAAATTGAGCGGTGTGTGTGTTGTAATGAATACGATGAGTTCAGTCATCGCGTGAGAATAACTGATAAAAAATAGCGCAGCTAGCTGTGCGCGCTCGTGAATATTAAATAGGCCTAAATTAAATACGCGCACTAATCGAGCAATTACCATTTATTTGTCTTTATTAGGGGACGTCAAACAAAAGAGACATCTTTCATTAAGAACAAAAATTAAAGTCGATTTAATTTTTTATCTTTCGGCCTAACCAAAACATAAGTGCAACGCACATAAGAAATCCAGTGCAAATCAGCGCTCCGCTAAGGGTGAAGTTTGAAAGCAAAAAACGGCAATGACTTTCAGCTAAATCAATCCGTTGTATACATAATGGCGCTTACGCACGCATGCTACCTAGCGGAAGTGCAGCTGCCAACGATTTGACCTTTGACCCTTAAAATTTGGCGACAATATCAATAGTATCGAACAGTATCGATCAATTTTTGAATAGCAAATCACCCGAATTAATCGCACTAGCCGCAGGCAGGCTACTCTCTGCATTCAAATATAGCGGTCCCAAGCACAATTTTACACTTTATCTTAAACATAATTCCATAGAAAGTGGTAAAAGAAGAGGCAATCAATTAACCAACTCTGGATTGAAGTAATAATTGATTGCATTCATGATTATAAAGTAAAGGAAAGTTCATTCACCTCTCTCTTGTTTGTCCATGACTTGAGGGTACTACAAAGGTCTTTGACCCCACCGACAATGTGTGGTGACATCTTCCTCTTCTCCTCCTTGTATGCTGTGTACAGATAGGGAGAGGACGAGAGAGAGAGAGAGAGAGAGAGAGAGAGAGAGAGTGAGAGAAGGGGGGGCAGAGACAGAGGGGAGGGAGGATAGAGGGGGAGATAAAGAGGGAAGAAGGAGAAGGGGTGGGAGAAGGAAAGGGTAGATGTTACATTATAAGATGAATGTTTGCTTATGTGAAACTATTAAATACAATGTACACTATTTGACACTGAAGAACAAGCTGGCCTTCTAACACATGGTTTCAGTATTGCTAACGCGACCTATCTATCTTCAACTGTGCTTTTTGTGGGGGGAAAGTCTGTGTTAACGGAATGGGGATGAGTCACTTGCCTTATTCTTATAGAATGAAAGAATTTCAGTATTTAGGGATTACAAATAAAGTACCGGTAAGGTAACCACTCTTTACATGATAGAATCAGAATATACAGGATCATTAGCTAGGTTCTCTCAAATGATTTCAGGTACCCACCTTTTAACTTATCCAGGAGGTGTGTTGCAGCATACCACATAGTGGCTTCAAACCAAGGGAACTGAAACTTAGGTGGAGTCTTCACTCTTCTCTCTAACTCATGGATTCTAGTATAGAAAGAAGACAGAGAGGGAGTGGGTGGATATAAGAGGCAGAGGGAGGGAAAAGGAGAGAGGGAGAAAGAAAGAGGGAGAGAGAGATAGAAAGAGAGAGAGAGAAAAAAAAAAGAGAGAGAAAGAGAAAAAAAAAGGAGTTGAAGGACAAAAAATAGAAAAAGAAAGGTAGACAGAGAAAGAAGGAGAGAGGAAAGAGAGGGGAGTGTGAGGAATAAAGGGAGAGTGCAAGTGCAAGAGATAGAAAATGAACGGGAAACAGAAAGAGAAATAGAGATAAAGAAAGAGAAAGTAATAAAATAGACAGGTATATTGAGGGAAAAAAGAATGATAGACATCATTATTACATATTCTATTAAAATGTGTCCTAATCTAAATGTCAAATTTATCACAGCCCTCAAGAAGAAATGTTTGAAACACCGAAACACCAACTTTTCAATTGTACAAGAATACATACAACAGTGGTCATTTCATGTATTGCCAATATATCTTACAATATCATAGAATTTAATATATGGAAGAAAAAAGTGATGTATCAAACTAGTATCCAAAATATTGCTTCTGGTGTTGAAAAAAACTTAACAAAGGTCAATTTAGATGAAAATACAGTCTTGAGATGCATATATGAACAAGAAACAACTCAAAATTGGTATGTTTAGTCAATTTTGTCTAGATGATTACCACATGGAGGGAATAGGATATCTTACTTGATTTGTAAACCTATGCTGTACCCATGGAGGAAATTCCCACCAAAAACAAGACTGTCAACCGTCGTCAGCACTGCATGTATCCAACCTAAACGGTACATTGTATAATAGATATAAGCATGAGTTTAAAAGAAAATGATATAAGAACCATCAATCATTTTATTTTGAATGCATATGGACCGTCCTAAAGGTATACAATCATCAAATTTGGGACGTAAAGAGAGCTTTTTGATTTCTGTAGGGTTATTCTACAGTTTCACAAACAATCATGTTAAGGACTGGGAAAAAGCTAGAGTCACCAAAACTTTTGAGCCTGGAAGTTACATACGTACATGCATAGAGAGAATAAACCCAGCATAACATTCTTTACATTGCAAACTACAGGATCGTATACCTTTCAGAACAGAAAGTTCACAATTGGCATTGATACGAACATTCACTATCAAGGGAAGAAAGAAACACACATTAATTTTCATGTAGTTCTCGCATGTCCTACATAGTGTGTGAGTTCAGTCATTGACACATACATGTATGGCCCATGACATGATACCATCATACGGCTAACTGCAAACTTGCTTATTGACTTATGATGTATAAATCATGTATGTACATGTATACTGAAACAGTAAACCAATTATATCCAATCATATTAATGGAACGCCAATAATTGACTAAACATTACCAGCTCTGAAGAAAGAACACAAAACTAACTCCCTTTATCTAAACCCCTCACAAAAAGTTCCGCAAATCGACTTTGGGCCATGATAACTTTTCAGGTATGCTTTAGTTCATACCATTGGAAAGATAGTTTATTTCTCTTCTTAGTGATATCCTATTTGTAATGATTGTGTCATGCTTCAATGCACGGGATATCAGAATATGGAGAAAAGTAAAAGGTCAAATGTTGCAAAATTTGTTGATCAAATTGAAGTTCCGCAACTCTATTTTAGGCCCTAATAACTTTTGGGGTATTTTCTAATTTTTATTGAATTTTATACCATTGTCAAGTTCTTCTTTTCAATGATAGCCTAATTGTAACAGTGATGTTGTTCTTGCATGCACAGAGCACCTGTATGTTAGGACAAGTCAGAAGTCAAATGTTGCAAATTGAATGCCTATTGTGACTATTATTGAACAATAACAATACATTTCGCAACTGTTACTTTTTTTACTTTGCATTATATTCCTGAATTATGTGTATTCAAACATGATGTAACCATTGCAAATAGGGTATCAATAAAAATAGAAATAAAAGAACTTTTCAATGCTATAAAAATTGATAGTGATTAAAATCAACATTAAAATGTATCAATATTCAAAGTTGTGTTACAGAACTTTTAACTGAACATTATCTTTCCCTTTGCCTTGCATTCATGTGGTATTCAGGGCTTCTGTGGACCCAGGCATGACATCAGTTGATCACCATGACAAATTAGGTATCAATAAAAAGAGGAAAAAAATGAACTTAAACATGGTATAAAATTCAATGACAATTAGAAAATATTCCAAACTTATCAGGGCCTAAATTCAAGTTGCGGAACTTCAATGTGATCTATAAAAATGCATTTTGAAACATTTTACTTTTTACTTTTCCCCATATTCTGATATTCTGTGCATTGAAGCTCGACACAATCATTACAAAATAGGATATCAATTAAAGGGGAATAAATTATGTTCCAATGGTATGAACTCGGGGGGGGGGGGGGGGGGGCCATTTCACCAAAGGACTTGTCGGATGTTTTATCCGACAAACTGTTATAAGCTACTGAAACGCTTGCATCTGATTGGCTGAGAGCAAATTTGTCGGATAAAATGTCCGACAAGTCCTTTGATGAAATGCCCTCCAGGAATAACTAAAAAGTAGCTGAAAAGATATCATGGACCAAAGTCGATTTACCAATTTTTTTGAGGGGTTTGTAACAACATAACTAACCAGTTGGTATACACAGCGTTTGTCCCTGTTTGACCACACATTTATAGCAGATGTCCACCCGGTCTCCGAAGAAGGTCTCGCTCTGTTTGTCTTGGTCAAGCCTGCTCCATGTCTCATACGCTTCAAGGTTTTCTTCAGTCGGCTTCACAAAGTAGAATATCTTCTCTCCCTGTATAATTAATTTACAAACCGTACGTTATTGTAATTTCAAATATGCTACAATATTTGTAAAATTGTGAAAGGTTTGTGAAACAAAAATAATGTGGGTCCACAGATTGATCCTTGTGGCACACCACACAACATTGAAGATACACCAGACATTGGAGAATTAAAATCTGTACATTGATTCCTGTTGGAAATATAATTTGATTAGTTCTAAGTTTGCTATAAAGTGTATGACTGAATATCCTTCTAACTCTCTTCAAAATTTTGTCTCAGCTATTTCCACGAATTTAGTCTGTATCACAAATTTTTGGTGTGAGACACACTTTCTTTATCATGAAGTATCAAGTGCACTTGTAGAACTAAATATGATGGATGTGTTTATCATTACTAAACTTTACCTGCACTCAGAATAGTTAAGCGTTGTGTGACATTATCATGAGAAAGATTCTTTATCAGATATTTGATGAATAACAAATTCAAACTTTCAAGGATTCTCAAGCTAAGGGCCATGCTCATGTGAGAAGCATTACAACAAGAATTAAACTTTTTTTTTTTCAATCTAAAATGAAATTCATAAAATAAATTAACTGACAAATCAATGATAAAAAAAAATAGTAATAATAACATGCTGAGCACTTTACCACAGAAATGAATGTCAAATAAATATTTGTATGCGTGTATCATAACTCACTCTCAAAACATGATACCAAACCGAGGTCCCTCCAAAGTCCACATGGAAGTCTGTATAGCTATCTTTGACACTCATTAGGCAGTACTTGGAGACACGTGGCTTGTCGTATTCACAGTCCTCGGGCAGCTTGTCCGGCCAGATATTCTCAACCCAGCTGACCTTCCGCACAAACCTGGGAGCCTCGACCAGATCGGATAATCTAAAAATATGAAAAGAATCAATGTAGTTCTTAATTTCATTTCCAAAAAGCAAGTGTTCTGAGTAATGGCATACAGTGAACCCAGAGCAAGCAGCAGATCATGAAAGGGCTCAACAGAAAGACAGACGCCTGGTAGAAATTCACCCCCCCCCCCATTCCTGTCATAAATGTCAAAAGGTCATGCCATTCCTCCCATGAGAATAAAAAATACAGACCTGGACCAGTCGTTCATCAGCTATAACCAACTTTACGAAACAGCGGGGATCAGTTCATGTGCTAAATGGTTAAAAATGTGATTAATATAGCACCCAAGAATATGTTCCAGTTGTTTGTACAGTTACATGTATTTGTAACTTTAAAAACGACTTGGCGAAATACCCCCTAGTGTTGGTATATACCAACTTACCTTGTTTGTGAGAATTCTAAGCTGATGACATTGAGGATCTTGTCTCTGCTTGGGCTTGTGAAGTAATCTGACCAATCCCTCATCGTCATCTTCAACTCGTCCTGTTTCCTGACATCGATGACATCCATCTGCATGTCAGAGCCTAGCAGATGGAGTGAATTGGGGAATCAATCAATTTTTTGAGCGATCACTTTTTCTCGTTATCCCATACTCTTCCCATATTAACTTTTAATCATTTAAGAGAATGTGATATATCAATGGCACACAATTAAAAACAAAACACAACAAAAACAGTCAAATGATATATGTATCAATTTACAGTCAACTCTTTAACAATCTGAAAGTTCTATTGAGATTTGCATGATTAATTCTACTCGCAGAAACACACTTTGAAATAAAGAAAAAGATATTTTTTAACATCATCTGAGAGAAAAAAGGCTCAGCTCACACACTCTTGGTAGAATGCACAGAAGAGCAGGAGCGGTGGTTAGATCATGAATAAAATTCTTACCAACATACTGTTCCACATCTGAGACAGTGAATGTAGGTGGGGGTACAATGAGACCAAGCCCCTCCTTGTTGTCAATCATAATAGGAAACTGAAAGCCATTCTTGTCCAGGTACTCCACTGTCAGCTCATGGCCTCGAGGACACAGGAGGATTTCTTCTGCTTTCCGGAACGCTCTAACTTTCAGTTGTCTCAAAAAGACTGCTGTCCCAATCTGTACAGGCTAAGGATTGCAAAGGCATAAAGGCAGTATAAAATCAGGTAGCATCAAATGGGAGGGTAGAAGAAATAGTGATGCAAGTGCTGTTTCACACCAGCACCGATAGACTAGGGTTAAGTTTACTCCACCTAATCCTAATATTACCTAGCCTTAAAACCTAAACCTAACCCTAGAACTTGATCTAGTCCTAGTCATATGATGCAAATCAGCCATAGTGTCTAAGTAGCTTCCTCAGGAAAACTTTGATGTCTTTCATTGTCCTTCACACATACCATGTTTTGGGGGAATAAATTGTAGTTTCTATCTAATGATCATTAAAATATGTTACAGGAAGTAATAGTTACCTTTGTGGGGTCATATTCCTCTGTGTAGTCTTGTCTATGCCAGTTCTTCTTTTTCTTCACTGTGATTATACAAGTAAAAGAACGAAACAAAAGAAATTCATATGCCATAACATGTTAACAGTATCTTAATATAGTGTATAGGTCCTGTAGTAATCCTAATCTTCAGCTGGTTTTGGTACACTGTAGAATGGTACTATATGTTTTGGTGGAACATGCACGGGGGTATCAGTGCAGCATGAGGTGTTTGGTACTCCAGAAATTCTTGATGAGTTTCTTAACTAAGTAAAACAAAAACAAAATCAGAACCGAATTCTTTTCTAATTTTTTCACAACAGTATACATGACTTTCCAGGTGCATGCACACACACATCTCTGAGATCTTTTTATAAATGTGTATGTACTGCATTGTTATTGTTGTGGTGTAAGCAGGGAAATCCCTTGCATATCCCTGGTGTAGGAGAGTGTGTAGGAGTGCATTCCCTTACCAAACTTATGCACATCTTTATTGTTTGTGTATGACTTTTTTGAGGGTAAGTGACTTCTGTGTGTGTAAGTACAATGCAGTTGTGAAGAGCAACGGATAGCCTCTGGTCGGGGCCTGCTCTCCCCCTTGGATTGTTGCTGTTCTCAGGACTCTGCTGTGCAGTGTATCGCGTTTCCCCGTGGCTGTGGGCCCGCAGTTGTGGGGAGCTAGCGGGCCTCGACTCTAGGCTGTGTTTCACGCACGAGTGTGTATAAAGTGTGTGATTGAGCGTGTCGGTGCAGTGTTCGCCTGCATCTGGAACATCATCATGCCATCTCTTGTGTTTTCGGACTCATTTTCTTCTGTTTAATAACAACATCATTTACAGACCTATAATTTCTTAATTTCTTAGTCTCAGGTTGAATATAAATAATTTATGTATCATGTTTTGTTAAAATGTTTTATTTATTTTACTTTGTACATTGAATGCAATTCAGCCTGTGGGCTGCTGTGTTCGATTCTTAATAAAACCTTTTCAATTCAAAATTAAAAGTATTAATGTTGGATGATATACTTATGTATGTACCAGCATACAAATTTCTTTGCTATAGCTGTGATGCATTTGTGATTTATGAGAGACAGTTAGCTTTCACTTTATTACATGTAGGGCACACACAAACATTCATTCAGGAGGACCGAGCAATCTATTTTTTCTCAGTAGGTCAACATTTAAAAAATGTCATCAAATCATTATACTTTTCGCAATTTTCATTCCATATCCTAGACCTTACACATTCAAAAGTCATGAACATTGCTAATCTAATGTATTTGCTGTTATTTTTATTCGATTAATTTTTCGCGATGTGCGGTCTTAAAACACATTCACAGGTTCTTAAATTCGTGCCACATGAATATGAGCACACAGTTGAACCCATTCAAAACATGCATAAGAAAGCCCGCTCATATACAGTGCACCCCAGATAAAAGTAAACCCAACTTGGGGACCCTTAAAATTTTATTACTTAGATGTCATTATTTTAGGTTCTAAAAAATTTTGGTCAAAAATGAATTGTTCCAAGTTATATCAGAAGCAATCCTGGCTTTCTGATCATTCATTCTTTGTGTGAAGTCCATTCATAAGGGACAATGGATTTTTTGGTCTACTGAAATGCAAGGGCTGCTTCTCCTCAAACTTGGAACATTTGAATTTTCATGCTCGTTTTTTAAAGCCCAAGTGCTCAACCATCCATCACAACACAGGTATAAGTTTGGTATCATTGAATAGAAAATGAATTACTCTTCAATATGAATATCAAGTTTACATAAGCTATAAAATTTTAATATGAGGTTCTGAAAGTTGGGTTTATTTTTCCACTGTATTCGCACCTGCCGATCCCTGCACAAAATCTGCAAATATTTTCAGAAGTACAGTACTCACATTTTGTAGGTCCATGGACTATTGCACAAGATGGACAGTGGAATTCTTCTACATCTTCGGACTGATCCTCACGAATCTCCACGCAGCTAAAGAAGAGGAGGGAAAAAGAGGTATATTATTGTCCAAATAATAATTCTAGAGTTTTCAGCGTTTTGTTGTTGGATTGGTTTAACATCAAGCATTATTATAGAGTTATGAATGCAATCTGAAAATCTGCAATCTGAAAAAAAAAAAGGTCTCGGCATGCTAGCAGCATAACCATGTCAGGACTGTGGCGAGATTTTAGCGTGAAGACTTTTCAGAAAGTGAACTTAATTTTCCATCACTAAAATATATTTTTTTAATTGCCATTATTCAATAGGCCCAAGTGGGTGTTTGGATGTTCCTTTTACTATTCTTGCTGTTTTTAATTCTAAGGTGAAATATGATTATATTTTAAATTCATTTCATGACAAGTTCTCAAGGAATTTTTCCAGGAAAAAATCAGGGTGTATTTTTTTTCATGACAGTCTAATCAAATTTATTGAAAACCTATTCTCTGAAAAATATAACTGATAGGAGGGCTTTAATTTAGGATCAATGTCAAATGCGAAAAGTAGAAAAACCTTCGAGAAAAACTAATGGATAAGTTGCAAAACCTGCAATCCATAGTCCCATTTACACTACATGTACGAGGTCAATACTGACATATTGACATCGTAGTACGAGTGGATCTGGGCACTCTGTCTTTTTCGAGCTAAAGTAAAAGTCAACATTATAACCTCATACTCTCCTTGGCCTTAAGTTTAATATTTTTATAATTAATATGAATTCAAAGTCATACACACTTATAGCTCGATGTCAATACATTGGTATTGACCTTGTAGCCAAACATGCCAAATAAGAGTGGACATTTTCCAACTTTTTTTTCTCCAAGGTTTTCTGCAATACCTTTTAACTCTAAATTTAAGTAGAGTCTAGTATATTTCTATGTAAATATATTTCAAAGACAATAGGTTTGAATAAATTTGAAACCACAATCATAAAATTCACCACCAAAACACCCTATTGTTTTTCTTTTTTTCTTTTTTTCCCCCTGAAAATCAGGAGGAGAAATTGTCAAGAATTGAACTTATTATTTTTAATCCATGAAGATAGACAGAAAAAAAATAAAACATCAGGGATAGTAATAAAAGGAACATCCAAGCACCCAGTAATCAACTAATGGTAGTGAAAAATGTTATTTTAATTATGAAAAATAAAATTTGCTTTCTTAATTTTTGCAATTGTTTATATGTGCATGTGTAGGATGGGGGTTCCGTTGTCCAGACACTTAAGCAGATAAAAACATCATCTTTTGCTCTGGATTTTCTCAAAATTTGTGCAGTAAATCGCTAAATTATTTTTGAATATTTGTGCTTTGTTATATTGTCTGATATTACTTTCAATTGATTAATGAAATATTGATCACAACGTCCTAAAAATGCTGTCTTGTCCGGACAAACAACCCGTTTGGACACACAACAACTGGTTATACTGGTCATTTATGTCAAAATTATTTATGTCAATTTATGACTAAAGAAGAAGAATAAAATGTAGGCCTAAGTCAGTTACATGGGAGTCTTTCAGAATGACTTTCTCAAATAACAATTTTCTCAATACATGTATTTTTGGCTCGTGTTAAAAGTTTTTAACAGTCAGCATGGTCAAACAACAAAATTTCAACACCACAAATAAATCTATGCACGAAAATTGTTTGCAAACGAACGGCCTCATTTGCACACCCGGTCTCGCTCTGCACTGCCTGTGATACCCACGTTAAAATTCAGACTCGTCACTTTTTGGCGAGTCCTCATTTTTGCTAACTTTCATTTCAGAATTAGTGAATAGCACCATTCAACTTTAAATCGGTTTAAATCGATTTTAAGGCCTTACAGGGTAAGACCCCCCAGTCACTTAAGGGGAAATTCACAGTAATATGAAAACTTACCTCCTACATCTGACCATCCACCCACCAGAAGAACAAAAAAATGCTACTCTAAAAGATTATCAAACTCATTTAAAATATTTAATTATGGTTAAAAAAATATCGCGGATAGAATGAGGAGATGTTTTCCGCCCAGCAACCGGTTTTGCAGAATAGTATTCAAACGCGCGTGGTTTCCCTATGAGTTTTGATCGCGCCAACTGAAAAACCCGTGACGCAAAGCGTCACAACACAAAACCCCGATAATGTGTATGCGCCGCACTCAATATCTCGCTATGACCGAATTTTGGCTAGCACCCCCTCTTGACAAGGGTGTGTGGTTTTTTTAGGATAGCACAACATGTGGGGCGAGATGAAAAAATTCGCTGCGACCGAAGAATAAGTGGAAGTTCCCCGTCATTCTCATACCAAATTCATGGTGTCAGCGAACAGCATTACTTTACAACACAACCCGGAAGAGCTGCCAACCCGTTAACATTTGCGCTATGGAATGCATAAGTGGAAATATCTCCGTGATGACGTCCAATTCAGAGCACGCGTGGAGTGGAGCCGTTATGAACTTACCGAGACTAGCATAGACGGGACTACGTACGAAACATCAACACAGTCGTACTCAAAAGATTGAGCAAATGAACGATATGAATAAAACATGGAAAATTCACTTACCGAATTGTTTCCAATCTTCTTCTCCTTATTTCCTTTCCTTGAGCACTGCTCCCTTATGTCCTCAAAGTAGTAAATTTTAGTATTCAACCGCTATATCGTACATCTTTGCCACCGATTCCACTGACCAAGAGAAGCAAGTAATTCAATGGCGGAGTAAATTGTGCCGCCCTCTTTTGTCGAAGGTTTGCATTGTCTCCGTCACGAGTCGAATGTGACATGGCAACAGTAGTTACCTTGTTTGTTTAATTTGTTGTTAGGATGAATAGCTTTTGATTCACTCGCGAATAGAATGAAAAAAATAAATAACTAAATAAAAACTAGTAGGGCCTAGTAATAATAAAATAATAATGATAATATTAACAAAGTTTTGTTTTTGTTTTAAAGCTATGAGGTAGAGAGGCCCTGGTGAATTTCTAATTTTTTAAAGTGAGGGGCTGGGGTCACAGAGTGGGGGGGGGGTGGGGGCTGAACAAGCTAATCGTGAATGTATAGTAACTTTGTGTTTTGTACATGTTTGCTGAGAAAAGTTGCTGAACGCCCCCTCCCCGCCCCCTCATTATACATACTATATAAAGATTTTTTTTTTTTGCTTTTAGTCATTTTCATGTTTGTTTTGTTTATTTGTTTTTTTATTTTTGTTTTGTTTTGGTTTTTTTATTTATTTAATTTTTAATTTATTTATTTATTGTTTTTTTTTTTTATTTTTTTATTTTGTATATTATATTTTTTATTTTATTTTTTTTTTTTGGGGGGGGGAGGGGGATAAATCCAAAAATTCTATCCAAGATTACTCAATGCAGGTAATTAAGGCCCTGAATTTCCTGCCCCATTTCCCCCTCCAATGAATGGCTTAGATGTATATCTTGTTAAAAAGAAATAAATAAATAAACAGAAGCAGACAGTACGATGTATTTCATTCAAGCTTTTAATTTTATTAGCAAACACAGTGAAGAAATACAAGTTGATAAAGGAATATTAAAGTAAAAGACAACAGTCAATCAAGGACTAAGCTCTCCGGGCCCCATTACCAAATGATCTCGTCCAGCCCCAACCCAATCACCTCCAGTCCACCCTAAAAAAAGTTCAGTTAATACATCAAAAAAAAAATAAAATAGAAAAAAGACGCCTACAAGCGCGCGGCCCCATGACAAAAGGTATCTCGTCAACTCCGCCCCCCCCCTAAGAGAAAAAAAAAAGGAAAAAAATAAAAGGAAGACCAAGCTCCTCTGGGCCCCATGACAAAATATTCTCGCCAGCCCCCCCTGGCACCCCACCGGACCTCTTCTCACACCCTAAAGAAAAAAAAAGGGAAAAAAGTATGATGGAAAAAAAAAAGCGTAAGTACTCCTTCCGGCCCATGACAATAAAAAGTCTCGTCCAGCCCCCCCCCCAAAAAAAATACGATTGTCTAAGACAAGAAAAAGAGGTGGGAAGTTGACGGCAGGCAGATTTTAGAGCAACCCTCATATCCTACCCCTATGGCCGATACACGGGTGACCTTTCATATTGGACCGAGGGCGGGAAACAACATCTTCTCCATTTTTTTTTTTTTTTTTTAACTACTCAAGTGTGGAAGGTACGCGTTTTAACATTTTGTATTACGGCGGATGTCACAGTACACACCTCTCGCGTAATCGTGATTCACGCGATCGCGAGCGCACTTGTTCTATGCTCTATACTTAATCCATTTTCATTTGTTTCTCTAAAGCGACCATGAGACGAAATCGAGTGGCAGAAATTCGGGAGAGACTGCTGGAAAATACGGGTATTAGTTTTGCTCTCATTTTCAACCTTTTAGTCATTAAAGCTTGTCAGAGATGAAATATATTCAAGGGCGACATTTGACTCGCACAATTTAAACGTTATATGGATTGAAGTGTAAATTTCGGTTGAGAAATTATTTTTGTAACCACGCCAGAGTGTCGTAGAGTCAGAGGCACGAGTTTGATATATCAAACGAGTGTAGTGCATGAGTGATTCAGAGTAAGTTTGCAATCTCATTTTATCTTGTTGAGTTATTTTGTGGTGTGTTTGATGATTGTTTGATGATTGTTTTGTGAGAGTTTGAAGGCTGATGTGTTTGTTTTTTGTTCGTGACAGCTGTTGATGTAGCTGATAACCGAAAACTGGGTGGTGTTCGAATAATGGACACGCTACCCTAAGTGATTTTTAAGCCTTAAAACCGATTTTAAATTGATTTTAAATTTTAAAATTGATTTTAAATATTGATGAAACACCCCCTGAGCTCCCGACCCCCAGCTTTCTTTAGTTTTAAATTCAACGCATGCACGTGCTGAATAAGTATGAACGGGGTCATGAGCTTCAGGTCGTAACAAGGTCGCAATATTTCATTTTGGGTCAGTCAAATTCAAAATCAAATTTTCAAAATTTCAAGAAATCCAACAAATTTTTTTGCCTGTAAAAAAAAAGTCTATCATTTGCTCAGGAAGCACAAGAGAATGATAATTAGACTCTACAGTTCTCGATTATTATAAATTTGAATAATTAGGCTCTCAAATACATCCATGGTAAACCTAAATTTCTAAAAGGGCTTTAGTAGAGTCCATGACGGAGTCCATAAACATGATAAATATCACACTACAGTGAACCGTGTTGAATAATTTGTGCAGTCCCTCCCGTAGCTAATCACGTTTGCATTTTTGGTCATAATTACACGGCATAAAACTCCTGAAAATTCATATAAATCGCAAAGTTTCAACCATCAATATATTCGCATAAACTACATCAATGTACCTTCCGTGAAACCAGTCCTGACAGACATCACATTGTATCATAAAACGGGTAACATCGTAGACCTGCTTGCAGACACAATACACCGGAATGGACGCCATTTTCGCGTCGATTGTTGTCGAAAAATGTAAGACGTCTCCCTCAACGTTGCAAATTTGATTTACGGTATTTTACTTTTGCTCTTTATAATTATTATTTCTAACTCTATGTTGTGTTCTCGGTATCTTTCCTGCCTGTTCGGTTTTTGTATCATAACGATTAATTTCAAGACTATTAAGTTTTCCAAAAATGACAGAAACACTAACTCAGCCAGCTGAAATCCAAGAATCATGAGGCCGGAAATAAAACAAGTTGGTTGTTAAAATTTTGATAGATGACCGGAAATTGGCAAACATTTAAAAGCTTAAATATTTGTGTTCAAGCAAGTTAAGTTTTTATATAATTGCATGAAACCTATTCCAGGAGCAGTTTTATCATGATCCTTCAACTTTTAGAAATGCATTTTTTAATTCAACTTTTGAGTAAAAAGGCCTCACTGCGTTCAAATTCTTTAACCCCGATTGGGCCCGACGCCCCCCCCCCCCCAAGGGAAAAAAGGGGGAAACATTCATGATGGATGACGTGACACGAGCGACCGACTGAAACCTACACCTATTTTTATGGTCGATATAATTTTGTTTATGATGACCTATCTCGACCTTTCCCATTCAAATAATTCTCTCCTTGCATTCACCTTTTCTCTCTTACGTCTATTCGCTCTTCCCGGATGTCTCTTCGATCTCTTTCTCCTATCTCGTGATCTCCTCCCGCCGAGGCTCTATATATGTTTCCTTTCTCACTGTCCATCTCAATCTTGATTCCCCTATTTCTATTGCCATTGTTAGTTCTTTCCTTCTTCTCTATACTATTATTCTTTCTCCTTGAATCTTCTAGCTCTTTCCCCACCTCTCCTGTCGATTTCTTAATCTTTTCACTTTCTCTTTCCTTTTTCTTTACCTTTCTCCTCTATATTCCTCCTCACCGTCCTGTCCTTCTGTCTGAATCTCTCCACTCTATTTCATTTTTTATTTCCTGAAGTTCTTTCTCTCTGTCTAGTCTCCCTTTTTATCACTTTCCATTCCTTTCTCGGCCTCAGTCAGACTCCTCTTTTCACTTTCCATCTCTCCTCTTTTCTAACTGTCCATCTATTCTATTTTATTCCAATTTTCTGTTTCTATCTCTCTCTTCTTATTCTCACTGTCCATCTCTTTCTCTATTTCATTCCATTCTTTCTCTTTCTATATATTCTCTCCTCTTTTCCTCACAGTCCATCTCTTTCTCTATTTCATTCTATTCTTTCTCTTTCTGTATCTCTTTTCTTTTTATCATTGTCCACCTCATTTTCATCTCTTTCTCTGAGAATAGGTCTAGATCTAGGCATGCTACATAGTTTCTCTTCATGTAGCAGCATATAACCATGTCAGGACTGTGGTAAGGTTTTAATGTGAAGACTTTTGAGAAAGTGAACTTAATTTTCCATCACTGAAATATATTTTTTTAATTGCCATTATTCAATAGGCCCAACTGGGTGTTTGTGTGTGTGGGCTGTAATCATTGTGTCTTTCTCTTCACCCATTCTTTCTGCTCTTAAATACAATTAGGTGACCCTTTTTCTGAGAAATCGGAAAAAGCATGCTTGTACGGTTGACTGTCTGAGTGTGTGTGT
>CALNVZ010002100.1:19578170-19589621 GCA_940671915.1 Paracentrotus lividus
ACCAGTAATCATGTCCTACTCTTGCCATTTCAGTATTCCACAGATGAATTACACTTTTAAACTGTGTCAATGATAAAGTTTCAATAAAAATATACTTGACTGGCACATAACAAAAGGGAAAACATGAAAGAAGAAAATATAGACCCAGAAATAGATCAAAGTTAGAAGAAACCTCACACAAGCATTTAGAATCTTTAATTGGACGGTAATCAAATTTACCAAGAATTGCACTTAGTTGTACATGTATTTTGCCTCTAAACTACAATGCCTCAAGAATAATAGAACTTTCCTCCTATAATTTTCTGTTTTTACTAATACCACTCAAGCTATAACTATCTTATGGCCATAACTACTTTTACAATGCAGTCAACATCCCCCCCAGTAGTTAAGTGTAGTTTTCAATTCATTCAGATATAATTTTCACTCTTAAAGTTCCTCTGAAATTTCAGGCAATCGGACAATCCTAAGACATTGTTTAAATATAAATAAAACAATGTGATTTTCTCTGAGTAAGTGAGATTATCCTTTCGGTATTCTAAAAATGAATAATTTTCTCTGAGTAAGTGAGGTTTTACTTTCAGTACTCTAAAAATGAATAAAGGCACCCATGTTGCATCTTTTTTTTTTTTTTTTTTTTTTTTTTTTTTTTTTTTTTTTAGTGAGGTGATTCCTGACAGATCCACCTCTAATACCATCCAAGTTACACTGCCCTAACAGACTAAAAAACTACCTACAACTTGGCCATTCATGATCATGGTATAAATGATTTATTTTGTCTATATTTGGCCTTTTCTGTGTGAGCAGGTTTCAAACATCCACAAAATGAAGGCACTCTTATCGCCAATTAGAAGTTACCAAACAGGTAATGAAAAAAAAAGACCCTCCTGCTCACTTTAAAATCGATGGAGAGAAAAGAAAAGAGTCCTGTATTATCACTTTTCGTGAAGCATGTCATAATAATGTTTCTGAAATGCAATTTTCAGGGCAAAACCTCCATGAAAAGTTACTGAATTTCTTTTTAACTACGGGACACTAAGATGAGCCTTCCATTAATATTGTCATCCACTACAAGTGGGGTATGAACAGAGCTGTCAATCTCATCATGTCCCTAATCTGGCCATTCAAATTTTTCTCCACGGAAGACTTACAATGCCTCACAATTTGGATGCCATAAATAAAACACTTGGGTGGAGAGAGTCATTGTCATTAATTAAGACAAAAATACTACTTTAGGAATACACAAGTTGGTTAATTGTTGACTTTAAGAACAACAAAATGCAGTTTTGAATACTATTAATGATATTTTGCGCACCAGTAATAAAACCCTGCTCTATACACAATCTACCTCCAGCAACACTTAGTTTTGAAAAATCAAATTATTTATCAGAATTGGAATACTCTACTATACATGATAATGCCATTTTAACCATTCTGTTTAATACAAATATACAATTACTTTGCTCAAACAAAAGAACAGGGTATGTGACACTTTGCTTCTGTGACAATTGCTCTATACTTTATTTTGTTTAAAATGTAAGGTTAGGGTCAGCATTGCCATAGGCTTTTATGTTGGGTATAATGTACAGTGTGAAATCCACGAATGAAGTCAATCATTAGATCTGTATTTCAGGAGTAACCCCACAGCAATTGTCACATGAGCAGATGTGATGAAACCTTAGAAAGAACCAATCTCTTCTACATGTTTCATCTAGGTACTGATAGCATGAAGAATTGTTAGCTGATGTCCTTTCACACCAAGTTAGCTTCCTTCTGGTTCTCAACAGACAATCAATAGGAATGATTCAGAGAAAACTATTTGTCTTAAGAACATATTTCCTGTGGAAAGCCAGAGGGTTATTAGCTGATGTCCCTTAAAAAGGTACATGTATCTTCTAAATGCCTCTCCAGCTCTCAACAAACAACATGTAGGAATGGTAAAGAGTATGACATCTTTTAAAGGTAGCAATAGATATACATGTCAAAAGGTTTCAAATCTATGATTACCCTGAAAACAATTGAACTGGAATACGCAGAATTATTCTAAGAGTTGGATTCACGTCTTACTTTTGGAATTATAAACATTTGATACTTGACAGGGAGAATTAACCACATAGAAATAATCTCAGAATTGCACAGGAAATATGAAAGTGAATTGATTTGCACAGAATTAGAATAGATGATTGATTAAAAGGTGGGAACACTTATGAATACATTGCCTAACTGAGCTAAAAGGTGCATTTTTAATAAGTTGAATATCTTTACCAATCGGGATGGAATATGATGCGTTTTAATATATATAAACATACATTTATGAATGACTGTTTGGGAGTCATGCCAATGAAATTCCCTGTGCATCAGAGATAGAGGACAAGGGTTGACTGTCCAAGCCAGAGTCTAGTTCATTTTCATTTGGAAGTTTTCTTGGAATAAATCCAACACCAGCATCTAAGTGTGCTGCTTCCCTTGGCGTGGGTTGGGCAAGATCAGAAGCATCCAAACTTCTGAGGTGACCAGCCATCGAGGTACTGGATGCTGGTTGGCAACTTAAGCCAGAGTCTAGTTCACCCAAAGAATATTCCTCAGATTTTTGTGGAACAGCTCTAAATTGCCCACAATCTGGCGTGACGGGTGGGGTAAGTCCTGAATCCTCACCGCTATCGCGATGCACATCAACCTGATGCTGTATGCCAGTGCTTCCTTCATCCTCACTATCGCTGGAGTTGGAGAAGAAAAATCCAGAAGCACTGGCCATAGTCTCCTGCTCTTCCACAGGAATCTCTCTGAGAGCAATACTCTCCGCCGAGCCTTCCCGGGAGTTCAGCTCAAAGTGTCCACTGACTGACCCCTCAGATGGAGATGTGCTGTCACTGCTGGCTGATCGGCTGTACTGCGGCTGGAGTCCTGGCTGAGGAGAAGCTAAGCTATGTTTTAGAACCCTGATGGCTTCTAACAACGCCTGGCCCTCTGGAGACCTCTCATACCCCTGGATGCCAGGCATCTTTCTACTTGACAAGGGAGTGTGCTGCTCGATTCCACTGAGTAGAAAGCAAAGTTTCTCTACGTCTGCCATCAAACTAAAGCAAGGCATACCTCCGAAGAGCTCAATATCCTCCACCTTCTCCTTGCTGAAATAATCCTTGAAGAAAGCCACAGCAAACTTATTGAGCTTCCGTTCTCGCTCTTTGTTGGTGATGAGTTTCATCTCGGCGAAGGCATCTCCAAACTCTGTCTCCACCTTAATGGCTGTGCGTGGATCTCGGTCTCTGTCTCGATCTCGAGTCCATCGATCCCACATTCCCTCCGAGCATATGAAGAGGACCTTGAAGGCCCGTTTATTCTCAGCGCTAAGCCACGTTACAAGCGTTTGAGTGTGGATCTCCTGCTTGTTCTGAGATGGAATGATGGGGTTAAGACCTGCCTGGCACCGAAGGAAGTTTGCGAACTTGTGAACAACATCCCGATGTTCTTCCGTCTCTTCCGTGCATATTATAAGGATCCTCTTGTTCACTTCATTATTGGAGGGTTTGACTCCACCACCTTCATGGCTATTTGGGACAGGTAAGTAGACCCGCTCAGTAGGAGCTCCTGTAAGATAGGAATAAGAAAAATGTCAAATATAAAATTAACTAATTCTCTTTTCATTGTTATATATTGTATACTTGTATGTACATATTTTATATTATTTTCATGATTTTAGTTGGAACATTTTGTTTCTTTCATATTTAATTTTATTTTTTTATCTGAGTTCATTGACATATTTATATGATAGTCTCACTTGTCATGAATAACTCATAAACGGGGGGTGTTTCACAAAGAGTTAAGTGGACTAAGTTCCTAGTTGCAGGCAGTATATATTACCATCACCCCACTGGTCAGATCATGCTCAGCAGATGCATGCCATTATGATGTTGCGCATTAAATACAGGATGCGCTTAGAATTTAAGTGCAACTTCAAGTTTACTTTAAGGCTCTTTGTGAAACACCCCCAGGGCATGCTTTTGTAACCTTCACATATCTTCCTCTTTAGCAACATCATTCATTGTTAACATGGTCTCTTAGCAAATTTGACTAATCTGGGGGGTGTTTCACAAAGAGTTAAGTAGACTTAAAGTCGCACTTTACTTCTATGCGCATCCTTTTTTAGAACGCGCAATCTAATTGATAGACTTCTCCATGGCGCGCATACCCTGGGCATGTTCTGACCAATGAAGTGATGCGTAATATACCGCACGCAACTAGGCATTTAAGTGCGATTTTTAAGTCTCCTTAACTCTTTGTGAAACACCCCCTGATCATACTAGTCACATTAACTCACTGTAAATTAAGAACATATCATACTATGAGCACAAAGGATGTTTAATTCTACTTCTATAACAAGTCATGAACACAATGTAAGGTGATGAGTGAGATCTGTATTAATAAAACCCATGAATTACATGTAGTTGCAAAATAATATAAAAGTTTTAAGATTGAAATCATCTTACCCATTTTTTCATACACCTCAACCATATTTTCATTTCATGGAAAACAATTTTTTCACTTGATGTATCGTCTTTTGTGAAAATCAACTTTTTGAGGTAATTAACTCCAGGTCATCAGTCATGTGATATCCTGTCTAAATTCCTGTTCTCTTACACCCAAAATGAAGCCAACATAGCAGAAAGGAAAGCTGATCTAATAATATATTAGTGGGTTGGCCGCCATGTTGTTTTTTTCTGCTCTCCTGAAAATTTCATTTTTAGAATATTAAAACCACATACATGCTGTACAATAAAATGCCTGAAATTGGAAGGAGTTGGGGCTTGAGATAAGGCAAAAGCCTGAAAACTACAATATGTGATGCATCACATCGAAATCAGACACAAGTCGCCAAACAAATTCAGCACAGTGTCGAGGAAATTGGCAAAATAATAAAAATTGTCTTATTTCAGTGGAAATATTTTTTTGATTTTCTGAATTTTCAATGTTTCTTGTATGCTCTGTAAAAACAATGAGTAGAAATGATTAGGGGAAAGCTTTTAAAAATGGATTGTTTTGTTTGAACCTTTGACTCTTTTCTGGCGACTTGTGTCTGATTTCGATATGATGAGTCACATATAGCATCCTGCAAACGCAGAATAATAGACTCCCTTATGCCAACTGCAGTATTTTGTAGGACTTATGTGTGCATGTTTGTGTTTTATTATAGCTATGTCATCATCTTAATATTCACGTTAAACATTGTAAAAAGGAATCTCTCATTCATACCCAAAGATGCCAATCCTACAGAATAATTATAACGTTAGAAATTAGAATGTGAATAACTTCTCATGAGAGAAAGCATGAATAAAGTTTTGCTCTTTCATTCAATTTTGGGAATGTATTAAAATGAATAGATTTCTTTCTCTTGTGCTCAAGACATTTGTATTAGATGTTTCAACACTTTTGCATTATTTACTTTCTAATTTCTAATGTTATAATCATTCAGTAGTGTTGGCATCTCTGCATACCCTATTTGTAGCATGGCTAACATAGACAATATACACATATACAACAGGTTGTCAAGCTTATTTCCTCCTGTGTGGGTAAAAAATTTGATCAAGAGTTGGTACAAACAGATTTTCAAGAGAAATCTTTAACTTCTTAACAAAATTGTAGCACACAAAGAAAGTATAGATCTTTTCATTCTCAAACTGGTAGGAACAGGTCTTGCTAGGCGGGGATACTAGAAATTACTCCACAAACATGATATATCAGGTAGTATTATTGACTTTTGGTTCAAAATCCTGGAACCAGCATTTAAGAGAAAATGAATCAATCAAATTATGATTTTCTAGTCAATTTATACGATTGTGACCAAATTTTACAATGACAGACAAATAATTATGGGGCACTCATTAAACTATTTGATTGTCTCTATCTCAAGGATTTATATGGCTTTTACACCCTTTCTATTCAATAATATGACATTCTCAGATCAGTTGTATCTTTTTAATGCAAAATAGACATTCATCAAATGATATGTGAAGCCAAACCAATTGATACTATGATCCAGTGAACGGACTAAGTGCTTTGAGCCTTATGGGAAAAGCGCATTATAAACAAATTCGTATCATTATTATACTACAGCATTTGAAATGAAATGGGGATGATTTTTTTTATATTTATAGATACATTTGTAGAAGAACTAGATGTACAGAGAAAAAACAGTAAAATGAACACATAAATGCACTCATCTATTGGTGAGAATATACAATTATACACTGTATATGGAAATGGGTATATCAGATTTTACTCAGAATTTATACATTTGAGTGCTTGAAATGCATGAGAGTTACATTGTCAAGATTCTATAATATTGTGGCACTAATGAAAATAAGAACTCTCTCTAAATGCACATGAACAGGTAACAGAAATAAAACAAAATCCATGAAATATAACATAATTATATGTAAATATGCTGAAATATAAAAAGATTGAATATATGTATCAGCCTATATATACATCATTACATACATGTACTTGGCTTACTAGAATATATATGGGTATTTAGAAACATTTTTTTCTAGTATTGTAAAGAATGTTTAGTGCTGCTTTTTGACTGGTTAGCTTGGACAGAATAAAGAGCAAGTGACAAGTGTGCATTAAGAAATGAAGAAGATGAACCAGTAGAAATGTATTCATAATAGGAAAAAAAGATGACAAAGATGATTGCAATCTACTTCTTCATTTAACAGTAGCCAATATTATTCTGCAGCTATTATTACTAGGCTTTGGCAGAGCTAAATACCAAGGGAACATCGCATATCTTGTGCTGTGGTAGAGCGCTTCTTACTATCGTGATAATTTGATCAGTTTCATGCCAATTCTTTTTTTTCAACAAAACTACCTTTGGCAGTCCTACATGTACCTCGATGACATAGAGAATACAATATCGAATAGGGGTGAAAGTCATACAATTTTATTTTTCATGGGAAATGTATGGGTGCATGATTTTAGGGTTAGTATGATTTTTGGGTGATCGTGCATTTGTTGCTGTTGTTTTTGCTTGTTTTTGTTTATTCCAGTGTGGGGTGGTACTTAATTGTAAATCTGTAAAAAAAAAAAAAAAAAAAAAAAAAAAAAAAACAATAACAAAACAAAAAACCACTAGATAACAACAAATTCTGGGAAAGTGAGTATGGTACGACAGATAATCTCAGGTTTCAATTCATACATTAATGAAAACTACAAAAGAGTTTGCTTGCAGATGGCCAAAAAAATCCACCTTTCTATTCATAAAAAGATGAAAAATGAGTTGTTTTACCACATTTTGTACATTGTATCTATGGGAAAGTGATATTAAAATATGCAAATTGTTAAAATCGCTTGAGAAATCTAGGTTAATATTCTTTTTTGTTCAAAGAAGGGTACCTAAACTGGACAATGGTCTGACATCAAAAAGTTCAATTTTATCAAAAGTGGATTTTGGGCCTTTTTGAAATTAAGCTCATTCTGCACTACTTTATTTGCTGGTTAATATACAAGGGCTAAGAACTATTGTGTGCACATTTTTTTATATTAATTCTATCATTTCCTTTCCATATACTGTTGTTAAATGAAGACAGTATGCATTTTTTTTTAAATTTGATTTTGACCACCCCTCCCCTTTGGAGAATTAAGTATTTTTATTTCAAAACACCATTCTCGATAGAGTAAGAAAAACGGAAGTGGCAGGGGAGGGGAAAAAATGCTCATATGCGTCTACGAAACAAATGATAATGCCCAGCAATATAAAGGGGAAAAATTGCGCTTTTGGGTGACTGTGACAGAGTGTGTGTATGATCAAAATGAGCAGAAAGTGGAGAAATTGCACAGTAATTTACCATCATGCAGGTGATTATTTTGTACTGGTGGTGTAGGTGGTGATTGGCTTATGTCATCTGGAAAAATCAGGCAAACAAATTAAATAAAAGAGATAATCAACTTCATAAGCCTCTGTTCCTAGTTGTTGCCTGGTGCACACGTCTGTCATATTTTCCAGGGTGTTTCACTGTGATGTTTGGCAAAGCTTAACAGATGACTTAAATATAGGGAGCTAAGTGCGATGTTTAAAATTCTTCCTGAAATGTTACTGTTTTCCACAGTCTCAATTCTATCATTAAAAAGTATATCTACAGTAAAGCATTGAAAATTTTGTTAATAATAATGCTCAGCTAATGTGGTTTAAATTGCTTTGAGCATTTGGCTCTTCATATTAAAGCCATTTGTAAAGTCATCTATCATCAACCTGTTATCATTCTAGCTTCAAAGCATGGCTAACATATGGCACTCTGGCATATCAAGGAATTAATTCTTGATAGTCTCTCAATATACCTCACCTGGGTCGAGTGAGGAAATTGTAGACTAATGTCTTGCCAAAGGGTGTTAATAAGGCTAGTGGCAGAAGTCAAAACCCGGTACTTTGTAATGGATAGTCTGGCGACACTAGCCAATACCTTTACTTGTCAATGATTATGATTTCTTATGTCGTCCCCTGAAGGCCACGAGGGTGATAGCTTATAATATACAGAGTTAGCCCACTTCAGGCTCTTAACAGACAATATATTAATTTTCTCGTTTCATACAAAGTCATCTAAATCACTGACGATTGTGTATATGTATTACTCTATCACCAAAGTTCATCATACTCATCTTCCATAGCAGAGCAAAGATGTATTTTTGAAATGATGCAAATTGTAACTTTATTTTACTGTCGGTGTTCATTCAAATCTGAAATATAATACACGTTGATACATGATATCATAAATATGGTTTATATAAAAGAAATGAAATTGAGCAAAGCAACTGCTGATGTAAGAATCAGTTTAAAAACATGTTTTTTCTGCTTACTCTTAAAAATGGGGATTATACATAATATATATTTTCAGAGGATGCATTGATGCAGATTGATGATGATATAAAAATGTCCTGAAATATTTCTCTTTGTCCATATCTATCTCATCTCATCTCATCTCATCTCAACTCATCTCATCTCTCTCTCTCTCTCTCTCTCTCTCTCTTTCTCTCTACTCTACTCATCTCTATTTCTCACTTTTTTCACTTTGATTTTTCCTTTCCTTTGTATCTTGTGTATTTTCAGATGTTATTTCTGTCAATACGCATACATTATATATCGTTTTCAGCATTACATTACTTCATATGAGCCTCGGAGCATACTGGAGATGGATTTAATGGAAATATGTTATTTATTAATGTCATTTATCATTATTATCTTTGCATGATTTAATAAAACAATTCCATCTCTCTTTTTCCCCTCTGTATTTGTTCTCTCTCTTAATACCAAGCTGGGCCAATTTCACAAAAATCCATAAGTTCAAGCTCAGGGACATCCACTGAAACCAATGTTTGATTTATAACACAGTTATCACTGGGTATAATGATGGTTCGTGATATGCTACCCATGTGCACATGTCCCTGATATATCATTTTACCCATAAAACATGGTTTTCCCAATAACCTACCAATTAGGGTTGCTATTGAGACATATCTTATCCGGTCTTGATTTTGATGCATGAACCTCAAGAGCGATTATCAGTGCAACAACCAGAAGGGAACCGCCCAAGTGAACAAATCACCCACAGAAAGCCCATGATTTTTCTTTCTGGATACAATTAGAATGGAAAGAGAAGGGAAAGAGAAAATGCCAATTTTTTAATGAGAGAATGTTGCAATTAATTTTGTATTGTAAGAATAATTATAAGGAAGTCAGTACAGGCTCATTACTCAAAATCCTTGTTATACTGAACACATAGGCTTTAACATTAGGCTAAAATCCTGAATTGTTTTTTTTGCCACTTAGTGACAATTTCAAATAGGAGGGTTGTGTAGGTCAACTTCCTTTTTTTTTTTTTTTCTAAAAAAGTTATGGCATATTCATGTGCTGCATGCATGTGATTGCTTTAGTCCCAAAATTTATAAACTTAGGGATTTCAAACCATTGATAATCTTGTTGAAGAACCGAGTTTTGAGGGGAATTTTGGGAAAAGAATTAGATTAAAATGTAACCCACTTTTTCACCAATTTTGGGTTCGGTTGGGAAGGGAAAACATACAACCATCTTTTTTTTGGGCGGGGGGGGGGGGACGGAGGGGGGGGGGGCTTAAATCGACAGCAAGATAATTTTGTTCTGATGAAATCTTTTGCATCATAATTTTGTTATAATGGGAGTGGACTGTTCCAATCCAAGACTTCGACTATTTACTTTCACACATTCCAACGATCATTTGAACTTGTAGCCTGGTACACAGGAGCAGTGTTATCTCACACCCCTGGTACAATCAAAGTAGTAGCAGAAGGTATTCTCATCCAGCTGCTAGCATCACATGTACCATCTAAATAGAAAAAAAAAATATATATATATATATAGTGTATAGTAAATAGTGGTAGTATTTTATGAGCTGTGATTGGGTTGATTTGTTTGATGTCACATGTTGTTCAACATTCTTGTATACTGAATGACTTTGAATGCATATTAAAGTGAAAGGGATGTGGTCACTTGCTCGATTCTGCTTGTACATATAAGGGTCTTGCGAACAAGCAAATAACAATGGATACGCATAGAAACGATATACATCATATAGGCTAAGCACAAGAAATGAAGTTGAAGACAATCTATTATTCTTAGGGAAATGCCACTAGATCGAGGAGTCTATTTACTATTAATAGATATTGCATGTTTCATTAATACAAACATTACTGGACTATATGAACTTCAAATACTAAATGATACCTCATGCATTATTTCTCCTTGGCCTAGGCCTCGATTTAGTAGTTTGTCCGTGCACATAATCAAGTATGTGTGCATTCTAGACCATGCAATCTTCTATTATATAAATAGTGTACAATCTATTGCCCCAATATACTTAGATTATAAGTACGACAAATACTAATTATTCCCGAGTGCAGATTTGTTTCTCCGAGGCCGCAGGCCGAGGTGAAATAGATCTGCAAGAGGGATCATTTAAGTATTTGGAGTTCTTATAGTCCAGAAATGTTGCAAGATGGAGCATTCACTAATTTATCATAGTAAATAGACCCCTAGATCTTTAACCTTGCCTAATCTGGTTTTCTGTTTGCCAATTTTTGGCGTGCCAAATTAAGCCTATTGCTGGACGAATATTATCGTTCCACGTATCCATTGTTATTAACTTTTTGGCGCACCATTTTACTGTTATTACGCGCTAGCGCAACAAGGCAATCGACAAAATCAATACTCTCCCCATTCATTTAACACAGGCTTTACCCCCCAAACACCGGAAGTTATATTGTACATATGTACCATATAACAAATAGAAGGTAGGTCATGTGGTAATGACCTAGCCAATGGCAATGCGTATTTTTCTACCACTGTTTACTATATAACATATATTTAATGAAGAAATTACCTACTGCAACGATATGAATTTCTGAGCAGTAAAAAAAAAAAAAAAA
>CALNVZ010002100.1:19603445-19649242 GCA_940671915.1 Paracentrotus lividus
TCACTGAGTACAAAGACGGATGTATAGAACCTCGCCTGGGTACATGGAAGGGTCACAAAGTCCTCTCCACAGCCCAACAAAGAGGACTACAACTGAACTGTGTGAAGATGAAGGCGCGGAACGGGAGAACAAAGGCCCCGCACCAAAGGGTGTAGATATAAAGAAAACGTTACGTCAATGATATGTCAAAAGCTAGGGAGAAGGCGCCGTACATCCAAACAGAATTACTCAAAAAACGGCCCTCAAAAAACTCCAATAAAATGGAAACAACACATGACCTACGGCATTGAGCTAGGACAACTAGAGGCAAGACCCACAAATTAGGATCAAAAAAGGTATTCACAAAAGTGAAAACACCCATTATTGCCGGGAGCAAGTTCTCAAGAGTTACTGCGTATCCAGAAAAGAACGTAAAAGGAGCACCGATGAGAAAGGAGAAGTTTGTTGGGAGTGTTGTGGCTGGTGCCCTCATCATGAGAGGGCGCCCTTCTCAGGGGAGGGGAAGATGAGGATGACAATAGAGCAAAGTTTTTCGGGGTTAGAAGTATCGGTATGTTGTGGCCGATTCGAGGACGAATGATCAAGGAGTAGGATGGCAAATTATATCATGTCTTTATGAAGTATAAGTTAATGTTTTGGATAACTTCCATAGAAACCAACTGTGAGTCTTGTGAATTGGTTCATTAGCGAATGACGTAAATTAAAAGTAAGAACCCAAAAACAAACAGCGACTGGCAGATGACATGTAAAGTACAACCAACGTAATTGGACTCCCTTTGTGCAGGAGAAAACAGACGAAATTGACTGAATGAAGATGTAGATTTTATAGTATACCAAAAGTCTTAAGAAATGACCTGTTAGCATAACATCATCAGTTGAACAATTTTGCGCCAAGTTACAATCTTTGCGTAATTTTACCATACATCCTCGTACTGTCTTACACTGAGTCAACGTGTGCTTTGCATTATCTTTAAACGTCATTAACAACGTCGTTTGTGTGTCCTGTAGTTTAGTGCACTATTGTTGTAACCTGCAAATAGATCCCGTCCACATAAACTATAAACGACTGGTTTATCGTACTATGAGTTATGTAGTAGCACGATGCTAGTGTATCCATCTATCGCACGCAGAGTTATGAGCGATAAGGAAGAAAGATATAGCAGGTCTATGTGTATTTAGTGATATACACACACACGATATAGCAATTGGATACGATAGCTGCCCCTATGCGATCTTTCATCGCAGCGTGCGAAAATAAACACACATTCACCCTTAGACATCCTATGCGCATATGCACTCACAGGACTATATAATAGATACAATTGTAGTAGATCTGATCTCCAGTCGCCTGTATATGCATTACCATGTCCTGAATTCATGTCTGACCGTAACAATAATTAACCGACAAGTGACTGTTTAAATCACAAAATTGACTATACTATTTTGAAACTGTAAGTAGAGAGAGATGATTAGATTATGCATTAATGTCAATCCTAACGTAATACACTATTCTCATTTCCTTCATATACGAATTAGGAATATTTAGTGCAATATACTTCGGCAATTCCAGTGCAAGTATGTGTTGGCGAGCCAGTCTGACTAGCGTGACTCAAGCATAGCTTGACTTACTTTCACCAACTCCAAAAGCTTCAAATCTCTGTTTGAAAAACGATGTCATGCATAAAAGTAGGCACCCTAGCATCCTCAAGTGCTCTTACTACAACCTATCAAACACACAAATTAGAAAATTTATTAGATGAATCAGGTGTCAAAATTCAACATTCTTAGTGACCAATAGGAATGTAAGAAAGCACAGTAAGTCGTGAGTGCAACGGTGACGCATGAGGCATAGGCGGCCTACGCCAGCTCAGGCTCCCTGCCTCTAAGTATAACACACTGTACTGGGTCACGTGGAAGCTAAGGCTACCCTAATACGTACAGTCACGTGATTCCACGATAGTCGCTTCGATGAAGCTATTAGGGGCGAAGCTTAAAAGCATGCGGGAAGGGCAGAGTTATTGGCTTTTCACAAATGATGTATCATTAATTAAACCAAAAGTGTTGAAAAAGAAATGGGATTGGTAAAATTGTGACTCTGAGGACTACCTCCTTAACAGGAAAAATGCATTAATGTATATTATATCTAGATTAAGTAAACACTTTAAAACAATAGTATATATATACAGAGATGAATTCATCGTAGAAATACCATGTGCTAGAGCGCGGTACCGAAATATTGACTCCGCATTGCGAAGATTCAAAAATATCGCACATTCACACCTATTCATTTTGCTTAGTAAGAATGTTCATTTTTTTAATTTGACCTTTGCCTTGTGACCCCAGAACCTAATCAAAAGACCATAATTCCCCTCAGTCGAGAATAGATACTACCAACTTAAAATTTCATTGAGTTATATCTAATTGGATTCGCCTAGATAATTACGATGAAAACTCAATACATGGTTTTTCACATCTTTTGAATCCATCTGTGCCTGACCTTTGGCCTATATAATCATAACTAAACAGATCATCATTCCTATATAGTCGGTAATATACCCTAAGTTTGAAGCTCATATTATGTTTTGAGATAATCGCGAATAAACGAGCTCAAATAACATAGAATTTCACTTATCTTTTGACCTCTGTGACCATTGACCTTTAACCTACATACTCCAAAAATCTAAACATAGTCATCATTCTTATGGTCGGTACATACTATCACCAATGTTATGAAGTATGATATTCTCAAATGGTTCTTGAATATCGGCGATAACGAAACTCAAAACCATAACGAATATCACTATTTTTGACCTCCGTGAATCCTTGACTTTGACCTAAATAATCCATAATTAACATCTTTCTTCTATAGCGAAATACTACACTAAAAGTTTAGAAGCACTTCATATCTCAAAATGGTTCTTGAGTACAACGCGAATAGAGCTCAAAAGAATAGAGTATTTCCTCTTTTTACCTCTGTGGACCTTGCACTTTGACCTAAGCATACTACCAACATCTGAATCAGAATCATCTCTTATGGTGGTACATGACATTCACCAAGTATTGAAGTTGATCACATCAACATGAGTTTTGAGATATCAGCGATGAACGAGCAAAAGCGGAGACGTAGTAACGGACGGACGGACACCCGAAAACATGATCCTCAAGCACCACCTTTCGTGGGCTGAGGCATAAAAATTGTACAGATTGAATAATTTAAACTTACATATACATGTACGTCTTCTCTATATCATAAATTGCCACCTTTGACGAACAGTTGCAGTAGTGGTCGGTGTCTACAACATAACAGGATTCCAGTTGACCAATAAGGGCAGGGGTTGCTGTAGACATGGACTCCTCTGTGAAAAGATGGGAAATGATAACATGATAATTATAGGTATTTTCATATATTACATATACACTGTAACCCCTAGTGCCCCAGGACATGCAGGTGTGATTATGACGTCATAAATAATGCTTTTCGATGTGGAAGAAGCGCGCTGTGGCTATAAAATAACGCACTTATGCGCTGCAATAAATGAAACAGGGTGAATATGAGCTCGGTGGTAAAGAGTGCGTTTCCCGTGTAGAGCTTAAAAATACTAACACTAAAGTCCGAAAATTTTAAAAGTGAAATTTCAACCCTGACTGGGTTTGTCGCTGCAATTGACCAGTATTTATAGGTTATAGCGGTTGTGAGTGAAACTTTTTTTTATTCGTTTCAAAAATTTGTCTATTTTTCCTCGAATTAATGTATTTTTGCTGTAATTTAAGTATTATACGAGGGTCGATGACGAGAGGTGTTCCTCCGTGACTGCTCGGGCTCGCGGAATGACTATCATTTGTAAAGAGAATTACGTCAACTTTTTCCGTGCATCTGTCGTAGAAGCTGGGCGAGAGACTGTTTCCATGCCACTCAGACGGAAGATAGACCCTGATTTGATCCTGTTCAATGCTGTAAATATCAATTCAATGGATAACCGACCGGGGCGGGGGGGGGGTGGGGTGTAACCTGTATTAAAATTTTCCCGGCATGCAAAGTATAATGTAAGACTGGAGATCTAACAAGTATAGAGGCCCTAATCAAAATACTATGATGTAGGTTTGAATAATGATGATCATGACGATGGTATATGGGTGATGAGATGATGATCGATGATAGATGATGGATACGATGATGATGAAGTCAGAAATAATGGAGATCTTAATCAATAATATGCTAATATTGATAGATATAAAAGAATAGCTCTGTGATTTTAGCACCGTACCGCCTTGACAGTAACAAAACAAGAACAAAAAAGAGAAAAGAGAAAAAGAGAGGGGTGCGAAAAGAGGAAGGATGAATCGATGCCACAAGCTTGTTTCGTAATACCGGCGTCTGTCAAGACCATAGCACGAATTCAAGAACTAACTTTCCTAGATCATAATTTCCCAGCAGCAATTTCATTTGTGTCTTTGAAACGCTCGAAATATTTTTTAAATTTTTATTTTCATGTATGACACGGATCTCTTTTTTTTTTTTTAGTTAAAATTCAGTGAGTGGACAGGCGCAGGAAGCGCGCCCCTCTATAATTTAACAACCAGACAGTAGACTATACATGTATAAAATTGAATTTTTGGGGGCTATAAGTCCTTATTGTTATCCCAAAATTTTGGGAGATGCGCATGTAATTCCTAAAATTAATGAATTCCGGCACTGGATTACAAATGCAATATCAATAATTCTTAAGAGGAAATTGCAATTCTTTAAAAAAGATCCAACGCTTTTTGTATGATTAGTCAAATTGTGATAGCCAAAATAATCATCAATTTTTTACATTTATTTAGTGAGGAGACTGATTTATAGTACAGTTTAGCCTGAATAGTCATTATAGTCGTTTACGCATGGTATTTCCTAAATTATTGGAAATCCGCACCACGTGGAATTACAAATGAATTTGATAATTCTTAAAGAAATTGCATTCTTAAAAAAAATCAAGCGCTTTTGTATGATTTGTCCCAATTGAGTATCCAGAGAGGATAATCATCAATATTTTTTTAGGAGATGGAATTTATAGTCAGTTATGCTGAATAGTCAGTTAATAGTCGTATAAGTTTAAACTCAGCCCCTGCTTTCAGGTCATTACACAGAAGTAAAAACATAGATGACAGCATATAGTCATAAATCAAAAATATAATACGCTTTAAACTTGTACATGATGATTAATACTATTGTTTTTCAGTTTCTATGTGAGGCCTACCATTTATATATGGATCTAATACATAAATCCAAAACCGACTATATTGCTATAGACATCATACATAAACCCTTAATTCTAGAATTGAACATTGTTTACTACACTATACAGAAAAAAAAAAGATAAAAAAAATAAAGACAATATTGTGTCGATATTCTGTCAATTAACACATGACGGCATCGTAGAATGCCGTCGTGTAACCAGGTCTTTCGTTTGATCACATCCAACCTCAGGGTGTCAATGAACTTACTTCGCTTCCGCTGTATCCGGAGCCGTAGAGATCCTTCCTACATTTTACACCTTCGATCAGCGAGTTATATTGGACGACCGGAAGTCTCAATCAGCTGACTCATCTTGGCCGGCGTGTCGTTGCTACGCAACCAAGTGTCGCCGTATGATATAAAGTTGAGAATTAAATAGACTGGACAATAGTCAGCTTAACGGCACAATAGTTCCTACTTTCAAATTTCCTTATGACCAAGCTTCAATCCTGGAAGAACAAACTACAACCTATACCTTAACTAACACTAAGACGTACCTACTATATCTCTTAACAAAAAAAGCACGAGCGATTGTCGGAGCAGCATACATGATCACTGCATCATGATCGCATTTAGCATAAATTTATTCTAGAATAAACATTGTTTATACACTCTTACAAAGAAATAAAAAAATAATGACATATTGTGTCCTTTTCTGTCCAATTCACAGTGAGAGTGATTGCCAAGTCATGTATAGCATGGTCTTTCGTTGATTCACATCGCACTCGGTGTCAATTGGCCCCGACCTGACTACTTGAGCTACGCTTGTATCCAGGCAGCCTAGAGATGCCTACCTACAATCTTTGCGACCTCATCAGCGAGTTATATTTGGACGACCACGAAGTCTCTCAGCCCTGATCATCTTGGCCGGCGTGTCGTTGCTCGCAACCAGTGTCGTCCGTAAGTTGGAAAAATAATAGATGACAATATTGCTCCGGCGATAAGACCCTATTCCAACGTACCCTAACCTATACCATAAATATTAAACGAAATAAAGCACAGAGCGATTGTCGCAGAAGCAAACGTGTCACTGCATTATGATGTATTTTACATAAACTTATTCTAGAATAAACCTTGTTTATATCCATTGGCCAAAGAAATAAAAATAAAATGAAATTAAAATCCCTAGGAGAATTGATCAGCTTCCCTAAAAAAATACCATGACAATATCCATTGGAATTTTATTTCTGCTTCCAATTAATCATTATTTCTGAAGTGTGTTTGGACGATGATTATAATGATTATTATGATTATCATGACAAATATATGAATATCTAATTTATTTTAATCAATTGAAAAATTCAATTTCCTTTGCTCACAATTAAATGACTAAAAATACTAAATTCTTTATAGTATTACTGGAAAATAGATAACTACTTGATGTGAGAATAAATTCTAAACCAAATATAATTTTATTTATATTTTGCAGTCGGTCATTTCCTATTCTATCCATTTTGACAGTCCTGAGCACACCATCGAAACCGACTTTAGGGGGCGTTTCATGAGAGGACTTGTCGGACGTTTTATTTGCTCTCAGCCAATCGGATGCAAGTATTTCAGTAGCTTATTAACAGTTATCAATGAGTACCAGTGTAATATTTGCTTCATAAAATGCCCACTCGGGCTTCATTACTAAAGTTTTATCGATCATTTGCAAATTGGAATAAAAAATAAATTTTTATTGGTCACTGATCAATTTGGACTGCAATTTTATGTTGCAATTATATTTAATGGCCATTATGCAATTGATTCCAAATAATCCTTTTCTAAGGTAAAATCCAACCACTATGAATAATCATTCGCTGTTTTTATTTTGTTCCATGCAGCTCTTGGTCCAGGAGTGGTCACTGTCGCTATGATAGGCAAATTTGGCATTGCAGCAGCATTTGCAATCGTCTTTCTCTAAACAGTTGAGCTGTACCCGACTGCATTCAGGTAAATATAAACATGGTAAACAATATAAATGATTGTAATTGATTTGATTGATATGGTAATTTCAAGAAAATATTCCCACACTCTCTCTCCCTTATTCGGTATAACAACCCACAATGTAAAATCAAAACAGAAAGGTTCTTGCTGCAGGGCTTCAAGAATTCGTTTAATCTTACTGCACAATTTGCAGTAAAATTACAGAAAATTGGTATACGGGATATTAAATTTTACAAATTTCTTGTAATAAAGATTTTTTCTTTATAACAGACCTGTTCAGTTATATTGCTGACAACTTCAGAATTTACCATTGTTCTGTAATTTCACTGTAAATTTGGTTATCAGTTGTGTAGTAAGCTTAAATGTGTTCTTGAAGCCCTGCTGTGAGAATGTTTTTTCTTGTTGTTGTTGTTGTTGTTGTTTTTTGTTTGTTTGTTTGTTTTTTAGGAAAATCTTTTTGTAGATTCTGGACATTTTCTGCACTAAACAGAACACGTCTGGTATTTAAAAAAAGAAAAGTCTTTTAAAACAGGAAATTTGTAAAATTTCATACCCCACTGATACCAATTTTCTGTAATTTTATGGGAAGCCCTGCTTGAAGAATTTTTTTTTTAGGAGAAATTTTCCGACAATGCAAGTGAAGGCTGATCTGACCCTATCCCATCCCTGCCAAATCAGGAACTTATGTTTAAGTGTCTATTGAGAAAAATATCGGTTGCACTTAATAAATGTTGGGTGTACAAAAACTTGAAATTAGGTAATCTCTTCCCCCATCCCCGCCCATGAAATTCTTCATCCACCAATGTTTACGATTAAATATTGATTATTTGAATTAGCAGATAGACAGGAAAAGATTTCTCCACCTACTGTGCGCTCCCATCCCTCCCACATAGCGAGTTACCCGTTCTCGCAAGAGTGTCGCCCTGTTTCCTAAGGTAGGCAATTTCAAATCTCTCTTATTATACTAATTGAATTGAGGATTAAGATGAAAATGGGCTCGAATTAAATTTGAATATTATGAGTACGATCATGTCTGTTCCATCTTTTTGCAAAAATTATAAAAATGTCTAATTGCAAATTGTTAAAAATCCACAGACATTTCAACATTATATTTCTGTGTCCTTTACAATTTCTTTTTGCACAGGATGTCAAAGTCCAAGCAATGGAAGCAGGACCAGGTGGTGGCTGCCATTCGTAGAGTGGACTTGGGCGAGCTGTCCATACGGGAGGCTGCAGCCATGTATGGAGTGCCCAAGTCCACTCTGCACGACAAACTAACGAAGAAACACCCTGTTGATAGCACCCAGGGCCCCAGCCCGTATCTCACCAAAGAGGAGGAGCAGCAGATATGTTCATGGGCCATGGACATGGCTAGGGTTGGCTTAGGACAAACAAAAGATGACCTGAAAAATGTAATTTTTTTATAGTATACAGTGGGTTTTGAAAAAGAAAAAAGTGATTAAAAGGCAATGTCCATTTTGAAAGTTAATTTTCCATAAGTAGGCAAATGAAAATAAATGTCATATGAAACTCTAAGTGTTACTCTGACTAAATGGGCCGAGAGGGCCTTAATTCACCCCTCCCCCGCCTGTGAGATGGCCAAAAATTAACCCGGCCTTAGGAGTTAACAATCCATAAAGCTCAAAAAGTTCAATTTCATTGAATTGAATTGCAATCTGTGTTTATAAGAACAGCAGATTAGGGCTACATGGTATTAATGCTTATCAATACTCCAACTGTAGAATCGGGTGATGGTTGTTGGCGAAGGGTCGGGCTCACCAGATGAATACATTAAAGCTTAATATACGTTTTGTTCCTTACTCTTGTAACTTGAAATATCTATTCAGTGTTTATTTGTGTTTATTTAGACCACTGTTCGGGTATGGCATTTTCCTGATCCCTCTTTTTTTTCCTTTTTTTTTTTTTAATCCTGGCAGGCTGTTAAAAGCATCCTCGACAAAGACGGCACGCCCGAATTCATTCCCCAAAACAAACCAGGTACGTAATTCTTTATTCAATGGGATATAATTAGATAAATAAACCCAACGAACGCGGTATTTATTTCAATGGCTTATTAAGGCTAATACTCCAGGTGGGGCATAATGGCCCTTGTTCATTTTTGTCGCATGAAATTGCGAAAAACGTGATTTCTTCTACAAAGTTAATTCTAAATATGTTCAGCTTCAATTCAACAAGAGTATTATTTTCACTTTTCTTGGCTCAAAACAGTATTTTAAGCATAATTTGCTTCAAAGTTTCGCAATCATTTGAACCCCCCCCCCCAAAGATAGAAAAGAAGTCGAAAAACAAAGAAAGACTTAAGAAATATGAAGATATAAAATACTGAGAAAAATGATTGTGATACAAAAGTTACAATTTAGGGAATGCTAACAGAATGTCTAGCCAAATTAGCATTTTTAGGGAGCTTCATTTAGTAAATTTACAGATCAAAAACTTCCGATTTCTATGATATAAATTAGGCATAATTATTCATATAAAATTAAATATATTAATTTTAGTGGAATGTTACCTATGCAACCCTCTAGATTCATGAATGCCCCCCCCCCGGAAATGACAAGGATCAAAATACCCCGGGAGTTATAAAGGTTAAAAGTACGATTTTTCCTTAACTATTGAAGAGCAAAGGTACTAAATAGATAAGGTGAATTATGGATGATTTCTTTTTTGAAAAAAAAAGGTCGGATGTTACATGATTTATATGTTTTATGCTTCAGGCTATAGTTTACATTCCTTTTTTTTTTTTTTCTTTCTTTTTTCTATTCGTTTAAATTTCTTTTCTTTCACGGTACAAGTTCTGATATCACATCACAACTTCTTTGTTTGTATCTTTTGGTGTTTCTTCACTCTTTTTATTCAGTTAAAAATATATAATACATAGTTTGTAGCCTTTATCCACTATCTCATTTTTCCTGTCTGTTATCTATTACAGGTCTAGTCCGGATGTAAACTGATTATTTTTATCCGTAACCTTTTTTTTTAAACGTAACTATTCTTTTAATTAAAAAAAAAACATATTATTGTCCCTATATATTACTTCCCTTTAACAAGTAAATACTACAGGTTCAGCTTTATATATATCTATATTTTTAATCCATATTTTTTGTCCTTCACTACTCTCTTGGTTAGGCTTCAGCCCTGGTTGCTTGCCTTCAGTACCCAATATGGATTCTGCCAGTTGTCGTCTCTCTTTTTGTTTCGCGTTCCCGTATCGACTCCTCCCCCACCCCTAATTTTTAAGGCCCCGTTCTTGCTAGATCTACCAAGTGACTCAAGAGACGTAACCGCCCCCCGAATATCAAATACGCATCCTCTACAAGCATTAGAAAAACGATCAACAATAACTTTGAGCTTCATTATATTGTTTCTTTAGGAGATAATGGTTACTCAGCGCGGATCCCCAGGGCTCGTTACCCCCAGAGTAAAGAAGGCCTTGTTACACCACACAATTGTACCTGGTTCAGCAATGAAAATACCAGCCAGCCGCCATACTGCAATGAACCAAGACGAATAGGAGGAAAGGGTTTGCTTGTAGGGCCGAGGGTATTGGCAGTGAGAAAGCCACCATCCACACAAGTGTCTGACAAAAAGCCAGTAACGTACTGGCCACAGTAAAGTGCCGCTGGGGAGTTCGTCCTCCGTGATAGTCTTACCAGGTAAACGGGCAGAATACCACATGGGCAAATGGTGGGAGCCCAAAGGCGCTGCCTTTCGCCAGAAGGAGGTGGGTGGATGAATTCTATACGTTCTCTAGGTTTTTCAAAAACTTGTTCCTCCCTACTTGATCCGCAACAAATTCCGCGCCCGTTCTCCTTTTGGTTGATGGTCACTCGACTCACCAAGTCTAGAGGTTGCGAAATTCTGCACAGAATGCATTTATCCTATATCGCTACCACCACACGCTACACATCTCCTTCAGCCGTTGCGACGTTTTCCGTTTTTCGATCTTAAAGTCGAGTTGGTACAAAGCGAAAGGCTGTACCGTATCGATACCCTGGGACAATTCGTCAAAAAGGACTTTTCGCAGGAGTCCTTTAATCGCATGGACAAGTCACGCAAGTAAGCCTTGAATCAATGGTTTCAAGCGGCAGGATTGTACCCTTTTACCAAGCAGATAAACAGCGCACCTTCTGCCATCACATGGTATAATCGTGACAAATTATTCCAAGTGATGAGTGATACAAGCGCCTATGCCATGCATGACACACCGACATTACTCAGGACCTCACGATGAGACCAGAGAGGTGAACACCCCCCAGATGAGACTGCGTCTCAGGTTTCATGTGGAGCATCCGCCACTCTAGTAATACAGGAGTTGGGGGGGTCCCAGAGGAGGTACAAGCGGCCTTATGCGACACGGGCATTACAGATCTTCATGTGAAACCGGGAGTGTGAACACCCCCAGAGAGACTGGCGTTCAGGTTCATTGTGGAGCATCCGCACTGTAGTAATACAGGAAGTTGGAGGAGTTCCAGAGTAGTACAGCTCTATGCGGACACGGGCATTACAGGATCCTCATGATTGAAACCAGGTGAGTTGTTGAACAACCCCGAGAGACTTGCGTTCTCAGGTTCATGTGGAGCATCCGCACTTGTAGTATACAGGAGTTGGGAGGAGTCCAGAGTTAGTACAAGCTTTTATGGGACACGGCATTACAGGACCTCATATGAAACCAGGGAGTGTGACAACCCCAGAAGAGCTGCGTTCTCAGGTTCATGTAGTAGCAGTTCGCCAATAGCTTCATACAGTGATTAGTTTGTGGTAGGGAACTGAGAATACAGTTTCCTAGAGGTGAGTACAGCCTTTATGCGACTACTCACCATTAGAGGCACTCCCGTCATCTGATTCAGATCAACGTGAGTGAGTGGGTACTACATCCCCAGATATGGTACTGCGATACTTCAGGCTCTCTGTGGGATCCAGACTATCGCATGTAGTAATAAGGAAGCTGGAGCTGAGTCCAGAGTAGTACATAGTTTTCTTGCGGACACGGGCATTACATGGATCCTCATGAAGAACAGGAGTGTGAACACCCCAAGAAGAGACTGCGTCTCAGGTTCATGTGGAGGCTTCCGCATTCTAGTAGTTACAAGCGCCAATTGCGATCATACCTCGGCAATTACAAGATGCGCCTGGACGATTGATAACAGTGGCGATGCGGAACACCTACAGACCTTCATGGAGACTCACTGAAATCTCAGTTCCATGAATTAGAACGCCTCATAACCCCGGAAATGTTCTCCCTTGCACTTGGGAAGCATCTTGTGTACCAAGGTGTAATAGTTTTTAAGACATGGGAAGAAGAAAGTGTTCCCTCAGTAGTCAGTGGCGAAGGTTCATTAATGAAATGGAGAGAAAGTAGCAAAAGAGAAGAGATTGGAAAGGAAAAAAGAAGTCGGTAAAGAAAAAAGGAAGGAAAAGATCGAGAGAAGCAATCAAAGACATGAAAATATAAAGAGCGGAGGAGAACAGGAAAGAAGAGAAGAGGGAAAGGAGGTGAAGAAGGTCAGAGAAGGAGAGGAAAAAACGGAGGGAAAGCGAAAAGAGAAGAAGTAAAACGACAATGAAAAAAACTGTACACAAGAAGTACACCGGAAAGCAAAAGAAAAAAGCATGCGGGTGGTGAGGATGATACGAGATTGGTAGATCCAAATATTGTTACAATGCAAGGGGTTAACTACAATATTAAGTGAATGTTGGCGGGATGTGATTTCTGCGACAGATGGTTTCATCTCAGATGCCACAGAGGCATACACTCTAAGCGCAGGATCAGCTTGACAGGAATATCCTATAAGTGCAGGATATGTAGAATGCGAAGGATAGGAGAGAAATGTGTCAGAATGAATCTTAAGACTTAAATGCTGTTGGATTTAGTTGACAAAGTGCTGTTCTCGTTGCCCACGTTTTGAAATGTTAACGTTTGTACAGTTGTTTCAAAATATGTGATTAGAAAGAAATTTAAATATAAATACAAAATAAAAACCTTACATTTTAAGAGAAAGGTTGTGACAAAAATATGAGAAAGATAATCTCGTGAATGTCTACCAAGGATTTTTATTTACATTTTGATTATGTTGACATTCTACTACGGAAAAATTACTCCATTCTATAACGTATTATCTCATTTATTTATTTCACGATTAAAAACTAACAAATACTAACTTACCTATATTTACCACGAGTCATTTTTGGGGAACAAGACTTTTAGGGATCACAAGAATGAAAAGGGGGGCAAGGGGGGGAATGGACCATTTTGGAAAAACCCAAAATTATTTTCCTTTTTCCCCCCAAAACTTTTTTTTTTTTTCCAAAAGGGTTTTTTTAGGTATATATAACTTACTAGTTACCTATATACGGTATATTTAACATGCTACACCATTTCTTTTATTTTTTCCTCCAGGGAGCTCCAAAACTATTATTCCCAAAAATTGCAAGATTCTCGAGGTTTAACAGGTATTTCGCAAGATGGTTAAATCTACCACTATTTTAGCTACCAACTATTTCCATTTCCATTAAAAATTATTTTAGTAGCTGCGATCTGTAGGCTTTACCATCTTGCCCAAAGTCCTGTATTATTCGTTTATACTGGTAAAATATAGGCTTAGGACCTGTTTACTGGTCACTGATGAAGAAAAATATAGATACCATTTTTGATTAAATAAGAAAATATTCAGAAAAAATGAAGTTTATTCGATTTTAAATAATGATTGTAATGTTATGAATGGATTAATGAAAATATAATATATTGGCTGCAAAGACCTGCTATCTTTGAATGTTGTTTAGTCTGTTTATATCAACCTTTATGCACCATAAAAAGATATTGAATAATTTTGTATCGAATTGGTTTTAACTTTGTGCATTACTTAATCTACTTACTTCAAAATCTCTTGCGATGATCAGTCGCATAAGTCTCAAGCAAGTCTCTGAGGATGACTCTGCCGACTTGAAAATTTACCAAACCGAGCAAAGATATAATTAATTATTCTTTACGGCTTGTAGTGTTAAGAATATATTTTCCAATTAAACCTCTTGTTTCGCATTCAAGACGTTTGTATGTCATGGACTAAATTACATTTTTTTATTATCTATTTTTTTTTGGGGGGGTGGGGCGGGCGATAAAATGTAAAAAACGGAAAAGTTGACTGTCCCAAAAGCATTTGTAGACTTTTGCCTATTTATGGAAAAAACATATCATATATATCAGATAATTCGATGAAAATTAGTTTCAAGGTCCCATATGATGAATAGAAATAAAGTAGGAAGATAAAAGGCATTCATCCATGAGTTTATTTACGCCTGTCAAATAATAGGGAGAAAAAAATCTAGCCCATTTGTTTCATGTTAGTTATCGCCTTACATGAAATTAATCCTTTAGTTTCTGATAGTTTTTAAATTTATTACTTTATATATCGCTACTGATGACAAGCAATTCCAAATTTGGACAGATTGACTAAAAATTAATTAAATGGCCTCGATCCTGATGGAGGGGGGGGGAATCTTATCTCCCTATCGATTTTTGCTCGATTCTGGGGATCGTCCCCCCTCGATTTTTAATATGTATTGTTTATAAGGAATCAGAGTTAAAGGATGAAGCTGTGAGAGGAAATACAGATATGTCAATTACAATAGATAATGATTGTTATATTATATATGATAATAAAAACGACATTTTCCGTTTCAGCCCTTTGAGGTCGCTAACGAAACGCACATCAAGAGACAACGAGTTAAAAGTGGACCTTTATTACCTCATCGGTCTACATATTCATGATATGTTCCATTAATTATCTTTCCGACGCCATAGTCAAATTTTAAAGTGACCCCCCCCCCCATCGCCCCACACTTTCAATTCGTATCCGCATCCTTAAATATATGAGATTTTTGGCGCATTTATTCCTCTATGAGATTGTATTATAATTCTACCTTCCAGGTTCACTATTACCCCCCCACACCACCAATCCCCAGTACGTGAATTGAAATCGCACGCCAATTGCACAACCGGGCAATGGAACGGAAATTAGAGTACAGGGAGAATCCCATAAGCGTGATGGATCAATTTTTTTTAAGTCCAACGACGGCCAAGACAATAAAGACTAAAGTTTTGTGCACTTCAACGATTTACTTTGGAAGTTCATCAAATCCATGTGTAAAAACATATGTGGTGACTACGGGGCCACCCCCCCCACTCACACGAAAGACCCGAACACAAAGGCAATACATCAAGTGCACATTTACACTATACAAATTCACAGCAGAATAAGAGACCGAATATTCAAGAACTGCCCGAATTGAAATCCAAATAAAATGTAGACATAGTTAAAAGGTCGAAAATAAGTCTGCCGAATTTAGGAATCAACAGCCAAAACAAGAGCCAACAAAACAAAGAGCACATAAGTCATACCACAAGGTCTTTACCAGATCATGAACAAATCGAACAACTACAAGACCTACAACAGAAATGGCCCGATGCTTTCGTCATCGGAAAAAATATGTAATTTTCACAATCGTGATTACCAACAACAAATGACACAACATATCGGGACAAGTTTGACGCGAAAATTCATTCACAGACGGATAAGATCAGTCCAAATTATATCTAATACTTATTGCTTAGATTGATAACGTCGTAGACGAATTATAGCGACCAGACGGAGATCAAATTAGTATTAGAAGACGTAATATGTGAGAAAGGGCATTAGTAAAGGATCGAATATTAACAAAGCTCCATTGGGGGGGGGAGCATGTCGTCGGAATTATTTAAATGCTCTTTAAATCTCTCTATTTAGTTTTAAAAAATGGCATGTTAAGCTATAACCAGGAGAGACCTTTTAATTCATTAAAGGATGGCTTTTCAGAGAACGCATTTCAAAATGAGACATTGTGCCCCCTTACCACCGCCTCTGATTATATTTAGAGGGCACGCATCAACACAAGCAAAAAAGAAAAACTCAAACTCAACAAAGGGCATTAGCGCAATGTGTTATTATTAAAATATGAATCTGCTTCTATACCAATTGAAGTCGTACCATAGTTGATTGACATGACGAAATAAATAAAAATATAAAATACACTTATTAACGATAATGTAACGCACTTTATTAAAGGAGTGTTTGGCCAACTTTGAAGGCTGCTGAATTGATTTTATCTTTATATTTTTTTTTTCAGGTACATTCATTTCTCAACTTTTAATTAATTTTGTACTATTTACACAATGTCATTCGCGTTTTTATGTAATAATATTTTGTTTATTTTCCAAATACTGTACGTGTCTGTCTTTTCATGTTTTTCTGCAGTTTAATTTATTCATTTTTTTTTTTTTTTATATTTAGGCCTAATGGTTACATGTGATACTAAACTTTTAACTAATATTCATATAGATGTTATTAATTATATTATTCTTATATTTAATTAAATTTCCGATAATGTACACATTCCATTTCAGCCTAAGTTTAAAGACTTATACATTATATTCATAAAACATGTATTTACATCATTTCTTGCCTTTTCAGTTACATCACGACGTCGATATAGTTTCACCTTTCTGTCATATATTAATATATTTCGTTGTTTCTTTAATTATTTTTCTTTCAAACGTTAGTTCTATTATTTTCAATTCTGTATAATGTATATATATAATTATATTGTCAGTGTCATTAATTTCTGGCACTTGCTATTAATTCTTATATATATTTATTATATTATTTTTTAATCGTATGATAAATATTAAGATCTTCAAGTAACATTTATTTATAATTTCTTATCTTTTGGTAACCCTATTTTTCAAAGACTTACAAGTTCTACACTTACTTTATTCTTGTATATTTAGTATTCCTATGTTAAATAGTTACATACTTATCAAATTATGTAATATACATAATAATGATAGAATATATAATTATTAATATAATATAGTTAATGATATAGATATATAAATATATATAAAAATAAAAATATTACATATAATTTAAATAAAACAAATTAAAACTATATCAATTCATGTACATAATAATATTAAATAATTATTATGTATTAATGAATAAATAATAATATAATAACAATTCAATCAAGTTATATATAATAATTAAATAAGCATACAAAAAAGATAAAAATACAAAAAAATTAAATTATATAAATTAATTATAAGATATATTTTGGTTAACGCTATTCACATACAGACCTATATAATTATTTGCACTTTAGATTGTTCTTTGTTTATATTTATTACGTTTATGTATACTAAGCCTGTTACTTATGAATTCTGTATGTATTTAGGTTCAGGCATGTATGCTCTATTAGTCATGTGTGGTAATTCTCATTATGTATGATATCATTATATTACCTCATTAATTGCGTAGGTAAACTATTGAAAGTCCATATGTTCTTGCATTATAAAGTTAATTGATGGAGGAAATGTGCAAAGTTATGAAAGAAGTAATCGTTTTACAGTCATTGTCTAATTATTATTTTTATATGCATAGCGCCTTTTGTGAAGTCTCTCATAGAACCAAGAAATAACAACAACAAGATTTCAAAAAAAAAAAAAAAAGAAGAAAGTTTAAAAATATAGGGCTACTACTGTTGTTAAAGATCTTTTTCAAAACAATCGGCTATCAAGTGTGTATTTACTTTCAAAAACGTATCTAACAACTAAGTATTGCTTTTTTTAATCTGCGTATATATACTTCTATTTAAAAGTCTGCTATTCAATATTTCATAATTCAAGCTTAAAGCATTGGAAAACAAGAAAAAGAAAAGGCTGCATTATTATGCTTTATACTGGTAAGACAAAGCAAGAAATATTGTACTGTACAATTACAAATATAATAAATAAATGAAGAAGTTCAGTATAGCCGTACATGAATATGTAGATTATCTGTGCTTTATTTGAGTGTGTGTGGTCAGTAGATGCAGCAGAATCACTACATGCCTATTCCCGTACACTGGGAGGCAATCCTGTGAAACTATTCAAGAGTTATCGACCTAAAATTTTTCGAAGATATTATCTTTTTATGTTTCTTTAAATTTTTAAATTTAATTACTTTTGGAGGGGGAAGAGTGGGATTCCAATGCACAAATATTAGTGGCCTTACAATATACTACTATGACTACTTACTAACTGACTTACTACTTACTATCTAGCTACTACTACTTAACTGACTACTATGTATTGATGGTTATGATCGAGTGATGAGATGTGATGATGACAATTATGCTATGCTAATGATGATGATTATTGGCATAATGATGATGTAATAATTACATAGTATATATAATAATGCCTTATCATGACTAAAAAATAATAGACCAAAAAAAAAGAAAAAAAAAAAAAAAAAAAAAAAGAAGGGAACACATTTTTCAATTGGGTAGGGGGGGGAATAGATGCGCCCCTGTATTCTTACTCCTATCACCTCAAGCATAATTACAACCAAGCGAATTCACATCAGAAAAACATTGATTGATAAGAAAAAGATGGAAGTATGATAGATTTAGGTGGCATTACGAAAAAATTACAAAAAAAAATGATTTGCATTTTTCACCTTCATGTCTATTTTTCCTTAAAAAAATACATCGAACATAGGAACATTTTTTTTTTTGCGAGAAATTAATATTCCATTAGATGCACCATGTTGTGAAAAAACAAAATCTTAAATATATACATGAAATATCTTTACAGATTACCGGTACAACGTATTTTCATTAAAAAAGACCTACACCGTCGACAACCCATCAACAAAAACCGACGAAAAAAAGATCGTGCAGATCCATTTTGCAATATTACATCGGGGGGGCATATTTAATTATTTCTATAGCTCTGTTTACGTGGCCTTTATTGATCCGATTTGATAACATGCTGTTTGTCGGCCACTCGGCAGAGCTCGTCCGAAAGACCGAGCGATTGCCAAGGTCCAGCGAAATCCGCATTCCACGCAAACTTCGAACTGGACCATGACGGGAAATAAACGCTGAAATAAACCGGAAGGAAGATTGGCGTACCACTCCCGAGTAATTAAGCGTGAAGAGTGCTTTAATTAACGTCGTAATTTTGATAAATCGTCGAAAACGTCAAAACTGTCCGGGCCTGGCGTGTATACGGATATCACCGTTCGCATGCAGTATGAGACTGTGTCCACTAAGGGTTTATTTATAAAACAATTTCAGGAAAGTGGATCATGATATAGAATGCTTATTCAAAACATAGTCCAAACTGTCAATTGGTTTTACAGTTTTTTTCTTCTCAATGTTGATTTACGTAAATCCCAGTTTGACGACCTATCAAAATCTCCTCCTTTACTCCATTTTAAAATGGAGATCTGAAAGGCATTTAAATTTAACTTATTTTTTATTTATTTATTGCATCTTATTTTACCAGGGTGACTCTGTCAGTGGGTAACACTGTTATGCTTGGAGGCCCTGGAAACCAAGAAACTCATTTACATAAACACAATCATATGTGTATAGACCCACAAAGAAAATTGTTTTATAAATGCAGTAGCGGACGCAGACCGATGTCATACAATGAAATTATCGGGGCCCATGCGTAAACATAATAGAGCTGCTTTTGTCCCCAGACAATTGGGCCCGAGATGTGCATTCAATTTGGTTTTCTTGGATCTGCACCTGAAATGCACTCCTTCATGAAGGTTGCTACAAGGATTGCTGTTAAAAGGATTATCATCATCAATGGGAACGGTCTATGATGTGTTTATGATACATGGATTTATTAAGAAGTTGTTTTACTGATTAGGTATTTACATGTGTACCATAGCATTAAGTTGCATATTTAAATGTATACTAATTTATAAGTATTTCGGGCTGGTTCGATATCTAAATACGTTATAATAGCATCAACAGTGGAACATTGAAATACACATTCATTATTATTACGTCTGTCGTTTTGATAAATTAAGGTATTTTAGAACTTTATTGCCATTTCATACTGAAATTATAAACCCTGAATAGTGAGGAGAGCTTTTTAACTCTTTGTGTGCCATGAGCGCAGAATTGCACGTACGTAGGGGTGCCGTGAGCGCAATTTTGCACAATAGTACACAAGTCAATTAGACATTCATATTACCACTCGTAGCGGGCAGCAATTATTCGCGCTCTGTATTGTTTGCATTGTATACAAGTCACGCTTTCGGATAAACTACTTTTTGTCATACTGTTACATTTGAAATAACAGCGTATTTATCGTTTTTGGTTTTGTTTTTGTTTTTATGTGTTTTTTTTTTGTTTTTTTTTGCTCTTGTTATAAGTCCTCATATACTTGTGTACATTTGGCATTACAGTAAACTGTACTTGTACACATACACTGTGGAAAAAAATCAATAAAGTTTTTCATTTCAAAGGTTGATTTATGGCAACAAAAGAAGGAGATCCCTCTGATATTCCCTTTCACTTCCCGCTTAGCCGGATATCGACAATGACCAGGACCAGTGTAGTTTCAATGAGGAGATCACCCCCATTGTCAAGGGTAGATGACCAGGGAGGAAGATTTCTATGGGGGAGATTACCCCATTGTCAAGAGTGGCCTACAAGGCTAGGGCTGGGGGGGGGGGATTCAATGGGAGGGATTACCCCTTTGTCAAGAGTGGCTGAGAGGGACACTTTGATCTTTCTTTTTCTTTGAACTTTAAAAAAAAAAATAAACTATAACCGTAGTATTTTATTGTTAGTATGAGAGTATGATATTACAAAAGAAAGCTTAAAAGTTCACCTTGCTAATGCATTTGGTTTGGAAGTATATCTTCATTGGTAAATAAGACATTTTGGAGGAATTAAAAGTTGTCATAAATATAACAAATTAAACAATATATATTTATGATTATTATAAAAATGATAATAAATAATGCCACGAGTCTGGCATCATCAAAACGGAAATTTTATACTCTACAACTTTGCTACACAATATTTTTTGTTAGGTTCAAGCAGTAAAAAGTTATAGCAAGTTGATTCAGCACACTCTATAAAGATTGGCTTTAAATGCGTGTCTCTGAAATAATGTGGCACAGGCCGGTTTTTCAAGTGCCGTATAAAGAGTTAAAGAAAGCAGTTTTCTTTTAATAGTCATCCTCAGGCACTAGTCAGTGGCATTTTCTATCTCATGTACTTATATTCATGTTATCTTTTGGGCAGGGAAAAAATAAATATGTAGTTCATATTCATGCTGGCACCCTCCTAACCCAGAAAGCAACATTCTAGATCATGAAATCTTATACTCTTTTCTCACGATGGTTTCTTTACCCCGTACTATCCTTAACCCCATACTTTCCTTTACCCCATCCTATTTTTTTTTCCTTTTCTGACGAGCTAAATTATCTGGCTCCCAGGCTAAGAAAATGCACGCTGTTCTCACACACAATTTGTTACCCCGGTGATAGAGCGGTTTGTTGCTTATCTTTGATTGGACAACAGCTGCTGGCACCTGTGTGTCTCAGCACCGCTTTTTGCTTTAGCCAGGTATAACTTTCGCTGTTCTGACGGGAGTTCTTAACCCCGGCTTTTACCCCTTAGCACCACAATTGCCTCGCTAACCCTGCTATTTTGCAGGGCCAGAGATTCCTGTACTATAGGTGGGGTTAGCCTACTTTGAAAAAAACGCCATGGGAACAAAAAGTGGAATAAGCTTAACCCCGTACTATAGGTGAGGTTAAATGGTAACTTAGTACTAGCTATAGTACGGGGTTAAGGAAAATTTGGTACGTGAGAAAAGGGTATTAATGTATATGCCAATTTAAATTTTAAAAAAATTATCTGGTACTCTTTGCAAGATTTTTTTTTCTTCAAACATTTTTCTTTGGTAATGATATGAAAGTAATCGGCTGATTTAATGATTCCATATTGTGATTTTTTTTTTCTTCAAAAGGTATCTTCAACAAGACTAACATTTGAATGGTTGCCCTTAGATACAAGTTTTTTTTTTTTTCCTTGTTCAATTTCCATCACTTTTATTTCTAAGGTCATAAATCTGTTATTTTCAAAGACAAACCAGATGGGAAAAAAAAAATTTGTTTACAATATAAGATCTACCCTATTACAAATTCCACAACTATTTTACCAGCAAATATTATTGAAACTTCATATTACAGGTTAAATGACCTTGACTACCAACGGAAGACATGCTAGACTGCAATAATAATAATTAAAAAAATTATATACATGTACTACATGTAAATGACCTTTTGAGAGAATGAACGCCCTTTTACAAGTTCAGTCTCATCAAATATTAAGGTTTTTTTTTTTACTATGCCTGGGGTGGTGTTTCATCAAGTCGTTCTTTCAAGGGGAAGTTCACCCTGGAATTTTATTGGTTTAAAAAATGCAGAAAAATAAGGAAAGATATTAGTAACAGTTTGAAGAAAATCGACCAAAAAATAGCGAAGTTATGAATATGTAAAGTTTTGATTCTGTGACGTCACGTGCGAGCAGCTTCTCTAATGCGTTTGTGTATGTAAATTCCATTAATTTGTCTTTTTTATGGTTCTTGATAAAGGAATGGGTCAATTTGATAGAGGCATGTTACATTGTTGTATTATGAACATTTGTTTGATGATATAATCGACCGCACAGATGACATAATTAATTTTCTTTTGAAAAATGACATTTTATGGAATTTACACTACATAACACATAGGAGAACTGCTCGCACGTGACGTCACAGAATCAAAACTTTGAATATTCAGAACTTCATTATTTGTTGGTCCAATTTTCTCCAAACTTCACTCTTATTTTTCTTTTATTTTATGCATTTTAATAAACCAATTTTAAACTCAGGGTGAACTTCCCTTTAAAGTTAAAATGACTTTACAAATGACTGAAACATGTTCTTGGTGCCTGTACTAATCATATACTCAATCAATTAGCACAACAACTCATCACCAGTTGTTCGTAAGGTTGTTTGTAACTTACATAACGACTTGGTAAAACACCACCCTTATATTATATTTCTACATAAAAATGATGTTGCCACAAGCCATGTGTTTTTCAAGTCTTATACAGCGCATCCCAAAAAGAACTATACACTTTTGAAATGGCTACCAAATAAACAAGATATAATATAAAAGCTCATATTCTCAAGTATAATTATGACACAAAAAATTCGAAAAAACCCATTCTTTCAGTGAACAATGCCCACTTTTGAAGTAGGACAAACAAAAATTAGCCTGCGCAAGAATTCTGTATTCATTTTATCACCTTTGTATGGCACGCCAAGATCGATTCAAGCAATAATGAGATTAAATCAACCAAACAAAGACAAAATATAAAAATAAACTGAATTCAAAGCAAAAATCAATGATATAAAAACAAAACGGTGAAAAAAAAAATTTGTATAATTTGTTATTGTTTATTTCTCTTTCGGTATATCATTTACTCTGTTAGCTGAATCATTGCATTATTCTTTGAATCCTTACTGGCGTGCCATACAAAGGTGATGAATGAATGGCGAATTCCTGCGCAGGCTGTTTTTTGTGTCCTTCACAAAAGTGGGCATTGCTCACTGAAGAATGTGTTATTTTCTGAATTTTTGTGTCATAATAACAGTTGAGGATATGAGCTTTATATACATGTAAACCTTTTTCCCAAGAATCATATATTTTTTGTATTTGATAGCCATTTCAAAAGTGTATAGTTCTTTTTTGGGATGCACTGTAGAGTCAGAAGCTGCTGGTACATCTATGATTACATTTCAGTGATTTTGTTTATCAAAAAAAAAATGATAATAAGTATAATTTTGCAAGAAATTTGTTCCCATGTAGAGTTTTAAAATGGGATATTATCATCACTATGCATGTATTCATATTTCTAAATAGTGACGTTTGCCACAATCACCATGTTTTTCAAGATTCGTACATTCAGAAGCTGTTGGTACATGTATGATTATATTTCAGTGGCTTTATTCAAATTTTTTTTATAATAAGTAATTTTGCCAGAAATTTGTTTCCAGGTAGGGTTTTAAAAATGAGATATCATCACTTATCAGCCCTTTATGACTAAATCAATTTGCCACCTGTTTGCAATGATTAATGATTGTCACAGCTCACAAGCAGGCGCTTCGTGAATCCGGCATATACAGAAGCAGGCATGATCATAAATCAGCAGCTTTGTTAATTTTGCTGACCAGAGTTTGTCCAACAAAGCATTTGATAAGAGTTTAATAGATGCCAGTCACACTATTGAGGTTGACTTCAAATTGTCAAAAAAAGTTATTATTACTAACAATGGAAGTTAGTGCTAGGTTTTGTGTTGTTCACTTCATTGTGACCGAGGCAGGCCGTTTATATGTGTATTTAGTTGAATGGAATCCTCGATTTGACATTTTTTTTATCAAGTAGCATGTCAGCAGCTACTGAATGAAGCTCTCCCGTTTAAATTAATCACTTCTTAAAAGCAAAGGATTGTCAATATTTACGTACACACTTCAAATTAGAAAGAAATTAAAGAGGAAAGCGAATGATTATAGGCCTACTGTGTTTACACATTAACAAGGCTCGCAAGTTTTAACACAATAGCTGTGTTGAACATGGTAATTTCATATGCGATAGTGAGCTTTCGCAAATCAATCGCGGACAACTCAGAGAAAAAAGATGAATATTTGATCTTGCAATTGCGCGTCCATGCTTCAATCACCAACAGGTTTTGGCCAATTTCACATTGCTGATTTTAAATACGCAAGGGTAACAAGAGGTTCAGCCAACCAGTACTCTTGTCCCTGAAACATTATAGCTTTCAGACCTAGCTGAGCCCCCTTCATTGTGACATCATGTCATTGATTTCTGTATTTTTGTTTGAAATTATGCGCACGAGGGTAATATCATCAGCAGCCTTCGTTACGTCTTCTCGTTACCCGCAGGCGGCATTGAAACTGCCATTTTGGTTAAGTATTAACATGATCGCAGTTGCCCTCGTAGCAGTGGCTACACGTTTCGACACTCGACCCGAATCACTGTGTAAACATGGTATGATTGCTGATGAGAATGGCCCTTTAATAAGTGAAACGGTAGCATTTATCTCATACACTGCAGCTGTTGAATATGAACAGGTGGTTAAGAGATTAGGGAGAATGTTCTAAATTCAGTATGTTCACTATGATGCGATCTATGAAATTATATTTCTGGGTTCATTATGAACATATCCAAAAATTATTTCACAATATTACCTATAACAATAGGCGCTGCTGCACTAGCTCGAGCTATAAAATAGCGCGCTAATTGGCGGATCGGGAAAAAAGCCTGAAAAAAAAAACCGGTCCTGCACTAGCTCAAGCTATTTTAAAATTTCGCTTTAACGACAAGACCCGACCTTGAACAAACAAGCCCGATGTGTATTGCGCAACTGGTAACTACCGCTAGCTTCTACACGTACAGGTGCACGATTTCAAAATTAGCTTGAGCTAGTGCAGCACCGCGCAAAATAGCGCGCTATTTCGTGCTGAAACCGCAAACCAGCTCGAGTTTTTTCAAAAAAACCTAAACCCAGGTTTGAATTTTCCTCCAATTAGCGCGCTTTTGACCACAAGTCGGATCTGCTTCTGAATCGCGCTAATTCATCAATCACAATTAGCGCGCTACTTTGAAATAGCTCGAGCCTAGTGCACAGCAGCGCCTATTTAGATTTGTTAATAGAATGGTTAAGATATAGATAGCTCATGAAAATTTATTTTCTTTTGGACGAATGTTCACCTTGGCACAAGGTTATTTGGAGGGGCATGCCTATATACAGTAGTTAGTTTGAAAATGCCGATTAAGAAAGTAGGCAACACATAGAAACTAACTAGTTTAACACAAATTGAACTTAAATTAAATTAAATTCATATCAATTATAAAAGGGAATTCATAATAAAAAAGAATAAATGTCATCTTGAATTTGTTTACATCATTGATTATTTTTCAATGAATATATATATATGTGCGTGCAATATGTCAATCATATGGCACTTGGCCAAAGAATACCAACTGAATGATAGGACCTATGTGCATCTGAAATGTAATTTTGAATCATCATTTTTCATTCTGCGCAATATTATATGAGTGCCAAATGGTGCAGTAAAGTGATGTACATGCATACAATAGCCACTTGCCTTTGAACCGAACTACATAACTCCAATTTTGACCATTCGCATTCTCGTGCATTAATGACTTTCGTAAGTGAAAAACCTAAAGGTAGGTTTATCAAGCGCGCAGGCATACATGCACGTCGTAATAAGGATGTTCCTTGATATCTTAAGGTGGTGATTCAAAATGGTCACATGTCTTCAACGATTTAACACGGCCAAAGGATGGATCATCGATAGACTAAACAAGGAGGAGCATCAAGACACGCGATCAGTGCTATACACGCCGCCGGTTCAGCATGGTCAAAATTAAAGAGCACGCACTGATTGTATACGTCATAGTGCGTAGAGGCTTTAAATTCTCCGCTCTCGAAAAACGAAACACGTGAGATTTTTTCACTTGCACTGGAAGCTTCCACTGCGAGAGCACATTTAAAGACGTTTGGAAACTCACTAGTGTTGTTTTGCATAGCCCATACGCAGTTCACAGGTGGTTTTCAAGGATAGTGATTGCCGTGCTGTCGGCGGTCGCTCGTGGGATGGCACAAGCAGGCCGCTACAAAACGCTATAAATGCATTCACAGTGGAGAAATTTTATCCGGGGGAAACAGTCCCGGGATAGATCTCATATCCCGCCTTCAAAATGCAGCGTGTGATTTTTATGACCTCCGTAAACAAAACTTCCATCTCTTTTTGTATTTCTTTTGTTTTCTCCTTCTTTCATATTCTTTCTCATCATTTTCTATGTATTTCTTTGTTTTTTCTCCTTTTTTCTAGATCATTTCCTTATGTATTATTCTTTTGATTTTTCTGCCTTCTTTCGTTTTCGTTTTCTATCATCTTCTTATATATTGTATTTTGTTTATTTTCTCCTTCTTTTCTTTTCTATCATTTCTATGTATTTCTTTTGTGTTTTTCTCGCTTTTCTTTTCTATCATTTTCTAAATGTATTCTCTTGTGATGTTTTTTCGTCTTCTTATCCGCGCTTTTACTTTTCTATCATATTTCTTATATAGTTTGTATTGTTTTGCTCCTTCTTTTCTGTTTCATATCATTCTATGTATTTCTTTGTTTTTTTCTCTTTTACTTTTCGTTACATGTTCTTACGTGTGTAGTTGTCTTTGATTTTTTTTCTCCTTCTTGGGAGTACCTATTTCTTTTCTATCATGTGCGATTCTTAATAGTATTTATTATGTTTTATTCTTGCTTTCTTTCCTTTTCTTCTATATTTCTTTATGGTATTTTCTTTTGTTTTTTCGTCCTCTTTCTTTTTTTTCTATCATTTCTTATGTATTTCTTCTGTTTTTTCCATTCTGTTCGTTTTCTTTTACCTTTCATTTCTTTATGTATTGTTTGTTTTCTGCCTTCTTTCCCTTTTCTTCTATCATTTCCTATATATGTTCTTTTTTTTTCCCTTCTCCTTCTTCTTTTCTTTTTCTTTCATTTCTTATGTATTTCTTGTTTTTTCTCCTTCTTTCCTTTCTTTTCTATCATTTCGCTATATATTTCTTTTTGTCTCCTTCTTTCCTTTTCTTTCTATCATTTTTATGTATTTCTTTGTTTTTTCTCCTTTTTTTTCTGTCTTCTATCATTTCGCGATGTATTTCTTTGTTTTTCGCTCAATTCTTTATTCTTTTTTTTCTATCATTTCCCATGTATTTTCCCCTGTTTTATCCTTCTTTCACCCTCTTCTCTGGAAATTCTTATGTATTTCATTGTTTTTTATACCGGTGCTGTAGCGAGTGCCTCACACTGAAGGCACTCCGCGACAGTCGCGGACTGTCCCGGTGCTGTTACTGATAGTTTGAGCGGCGATAAGTTTATGCGCGGTGTTAAGCGGGTGCGAGGTTATGCCGGGAATAGTTTAATAGGCGGGTCGAAGCATTCCACACTAGGGCAACACCGCTACAGTCGCGGGACAGTCCCGGGCGACTTAGCGGTGTTGAGGCACTGTGAATGGGGAATAGTGTTCACATTTTGTTGCATTCGGCCGATGGCTCAAGGGGTCGTAAAACTGAGCTGATTGTGATTCAAAACGCATCTTTTTTCGGCATTTCAATTTTTTCTCTGAATAAAGATCTGAAACACGTTTACTTTTACGACTGGGAATGGGGACAATGAACACCACTTTGTTCTCTTTATTTCAGCGTTTTGTAATTGCGTTTTGTAATCATGATTCATGTTGGCGGTTTAAATTTGAAAATTGAAACCTTGAACACCCCAAATAAATGTATCCTTGATGATTGTTAGAGAGCCTCGAGCCCTGGCATCCATGAGTGCTCAGATTTCCTAATGTTAGCATTGTTTAATCCAAATACAACCAAAGGACTATAATCATTCGGATGGTGATACAATTTGAATTTGATTCAACCATGCCATGACATCTCCAACTTTGCTGGAACACACTCTTGAAATTTCCATATGGTATAGTATCTCTTTTTTGGTAATTCAGAAACGTAAGGTCAAGGAATACCATGTCAACATAACCTTCAAACAATCGTAACAAAAACAGGCCTTTATTTCTAGCAAATAATTAAAAAAAATAATAAATAGATGTTTTAAAACACACCATGAAACCAGCAAGCAAGAGAGAGAGAGAGATAGAGAGGAAAAGAAAGAAAGAATGTACAGTGGTAGCAATTAAAAAAAGCCAAAAAAACTTTACACAAGTATCATAACCTTGACAATCAATTTTTGTTTTTTTTTCAAGTCTATATGGATAGAGGGTGAATTTAAGGTTATTTCCTTCCAATCCAAATAACACAAGCCCCAATCTCTATCAGTAAAATTTGCCTGTACTGATTAGACAAGAAAATTCATTTTAAGAAACTTAATGAAAGAAAAAAAAAAAGAAAAAAAAAAAGAAGAGAGCATGTAAAACAGATTGAACTTCGTTCAAGAGGGGCCAATAAACCCACAAACTAGTCAATATTCCATATAGGGGAGAGCGGGTTATATTGGAACATTTCCACAAAAATGGCCGTAAAACAAAAAGCGGATTTTATTCAAGAACAAACATCAGCTGGAGTGGTATATCTGTATGCTAAAAATGTACCCATAAAATTTCTTAAAACTTATACGCGTTTTACGATTGAGACTCGGCTTCTCGTGTCGAATCCACTGGAAGGGTCGACACTTGCAAAAGTGAACTGTGATTCGGTTTTATACACACAAAAAAGGCGAGTTCAACACGGCTCCCAGATCATGAGCCGGAAAGTAAAGGGACGTCATTATGTGTGTTTGTGAGTGTATAGCCAATTCCATAATCTCTGAAACCTCAAGGTCATCGACTTCGACGCGGCTTTCTGTTAACACATAATAATTGACGTGTTGAAATGCCTCCCGGATGGAAACTACGATTTTGGCGGAGAAAAAAGGCGTGTCGAACCGCGGGTCGCGGATCACACTGAATCCGTTTACATGGCATAAAAATTCCGTGTCGACGCCGCGGCCCCGAGTCACAGTGGTAAACGAGGTATTAGTGATGGTTCCGGAAAATTCCTCTTCAACATACAAATGTCAAGTGTTCCAACTAACCCCACACAAGCGGGGTTAGTTGAAACATGGTATTTTTTTTCTTCATGTTTTGATAACATTGATAAGCATCCACTCACCATATGATACTGTGAAGTTAAAAATTCTGCAATTTTTTGTTTCAACAACCAAAATCAAATTGTCCAATGTGGGGCACTAATATATATGTATAATGGCAATATTTCGGAACACTTCAGTGATTATAATGATTTTTATTTTTTTTATTTCAGCTGAAACCTATTTACTTAGTACATGTTTTGCCAACTAACGGCGTTCAAAATGTTCAACTAACCCCAGACGCCCATTTGACATTTGTAAGCTTACAGCAAAAAAAGAGGGACAACAAGCAGGCCATTTAATTTAACCTTGTTTTGGTAGCTGGTATACGTTTTTTAATACTCAAAAGCCTGGCCACTTTAAATTTATGATCTTCTCCGAGATAATAAACATTTTGTAAAAAGTGACAACATTTTATCAGAAAGGTGAACAAAATTGCTTTCTAAACTGTCACGAGGCTTGAAGCATTGTGTGTCTAAAAATGTGGTGGATGGCAGTTATTAATGAACAACCTGAGGGCAGATTTGCCATAAAATATATTTATAGCCGTTAAAGAAAATTACAATGTTCCACTAACCTGGTTTCGCAACTATTAAACCGCCACTCTCGTCCCTATAATGGAAGTACATGTATAAGGAGTATTTGCTGTTAAAAAATTTTAATGTAGGTCAAAAGCAACCGTTTATTCCATGTGTACCAGGAACACGCACCTCAAATCATCAAATAAAAAGCATATATAATGGTACATTGTAAAAACATCATTGAAGTGTACCAGAAAAAGTAAACATAGTAACACCTCATGCAAGTTTTATCTTGATGCATCATTGCCGACAAATAAGCACATTTTTATGAGGGGGCTGCATGGGTGACAATAAAAAAAAAAAAGTGATGCATAGAATCGATTTTAACAAAAGGGTAATAAGCCACTTGCTGCTGACCACGTAATATACGTGCTTGGTGTTTGTACACTTACCGCAGACCCCACGTAATATTACGTGATCATGGCTTTGTCTGAGCTTTGTCTGTTTTAAAAGCGCCAGCAACATCCTGGTCATACACCATAGTGTTCAATTAGCACAATGCAGGCACTTCAAGTGGTTACCTTTTTCATCTAAATGTACTGAGTGATTCATGTTCTATAGGAAGTAGAACATTGAGTAGTCAATAGGTGGATTCACGACCTACCCATCAGGGAAAAATTCTCGGTAATTTAACGAGAACTGTATCAATCACGCAAAATACCCGTGAATTTATTTTTTGTGTTCACACCTGCCCGAACTACCGTGCTTTAATCCAGGGAAAATACCCGAAGTTATAAACAAGGGCAGAAATGGAAAAACAAAGAAATACACAAGAAAAGCGGGGAAAGAAGGAAAAAGCAAAGAACTACATGAGGAACGAAAAGAAAGAAGGAAAAAAAAGAAATACATAAGGAAAGCAGAAAGACAAGGAAAACAGAGAAATACATAAAGAAAGAGGAACTGAGAAAGAACGAAAGACATAGAAATACAAAAGAAAAGCGGGGAAGGAAGGAAAACAAGAAAATAGCATAAGGAACGAAAAGAAAGTAGGAAAAAGAAAGAAATACATAAGGAAAGAGAACGAAAGAAGAAAAACAAAGAATACATAAGAAAAGCGGGGAAAGAAGAAAACAAAGAAATACATAATGAACGAGAAAAAGAAGGAAAAAAAGAAATACATAAGAAAAAGAAAGGGGGATAGAAAGTTCCCCGTAATTTATGTTCACACTCAACAAAATTTTTCCCAACGACCTTGACGAAACTAGCGTTAGTTTCGATCGAGAAGTACCTACTAATTTTAAGGAATTTAATGCCTTGAGCACTTTATGGGTAGTTTGTGATCGGGGTAAGAACACCGATCAGAGAACTTTCCAGATCCGGGCAGGTGTGAATCCAACTAATGGTTGTTAACACTGGCACAATAATGTCTAATCAAAGTTTCACTAGGCTCTACTTATTATTACTGATTGTTACTAATGGTACATTCATTTTAACATTGAATTTAATGACAGAGTTATGTTATATCTTTATTTTTATAATAGGACGTCTTTTAGGATTATATGGCGTCGAATTATGCACATCATTAATTACTTGTTAAATAGGTTTCTTAACCACGCACACATGAATTGTGATGAAGATCTAACTATGTCATAATGATATCAATCTTGGTTAAAAGTAATGAGCAAGCAATAAAGAAAGAATAAGAAAAAAAACAAAGGGAGCTTTAATGAACACGAAGAAGCAAGAGCATATCATGTGATATGTGTCAATAAAAATTATTATATATCAATTATATCATTAAAAAATTATCATATCATTATTATTATCATAACTTTCTGATGCGGATATGTTCCTCTTATTGAAATCACTCTGTGGCCCACAAGATTTACAAGTAAAAGAAATTTACAGAGCATATCATGCTCTGATGAAATGCTGCCGTTCTAATTACACTGAACTTAACTATCGATTTCATCAGCCTTTCTTTTTGAACAACGGATGCTCTTATAGTCCATGTTTTCTGACAAACCGTTATACATGTTATTGCCCTGGAAATTCTGTCCTTGCTCTGTAATACAAATAACAACTGCAATTATCAAGCAGTGATTTTCATTGCTCTTCACTCAGCCCCCATCTATTGAATTTCTTTGTTGGGTTCTTCCTCCCTTTTTAACAATACCGATCAAAGCTCGAGGATGATTGACATATATAACAAATTACCAAAAGAGCAACACTGACGATCGTGCGCCTCCCTGGCCTACATGCACATGTATAGCATAAACAACATACACTATCAAGTGCCAAATCTTATCGGGTGTATTATATTCAGCACATGTTTTTGCAAGGTGACGATATCTGTGATGTTAAATACATCACTAGCAACTGGTGGATCAATGTTCATTACAATTCAATTCCAATTATTCCACCCGGTCTTCCAATGAGGCACATGGAAAATGGTATAAAGTCATCAAGAGATCTGTTTTTCAGTGCATGTACTTGCCACATGTTTGCTTTACCATTTAACTGACGCTAATTTGGCAACATTATTTTTTAAAGCTACTGTCATGTTCCCTCAAAGAAATTACAGAAGCTAACATTTATAGAATAAAAAGGTGGTAAATAATTCAATACGAGATTGTTCAACTAATTTTCAAAAAACTTGGGGTTTGAAGATATAAAGAGGGAATAAAGAAAATAAAAATATATTTTTTGTTTTATCAAGTCAAATATCAACAACTACATTGTAGTTTCCAAAAGAAGATAAAAAGTCCCATTAAAATTCCAAAGTTACAATAACGATGCAGAGCACCAGCACTAAACATGAGTTATTAATTTCCAAAACTTCTATGCACCCACTTCATAAATCTTAAGGAATGAACGATGCTGTTGGTTTTAGTGACATGTGTTTCCTCCCACCCGTGGGTATATGATGTTGTGATTGATAATGATACTATGTTTACACAGTAAGCCTCTGTTTCACATGTTGAATTCTCAAAAGTGTCCGAACACTGCAATTTTGTTATTCATGTTAAACGGAAGAAAAAAGGAGTTGAACCACGGCTCGTGGATCACAAATGGAAGTAGTGACATCACTGATGTGTTTGTGAAACATGCGTTATGAAGGAGCAAAAAAGCTGTGTTTTTGATCTTGAACTCGCTGATCACATGGATGGTCCTTAATATGACATAAAATTGCTGTTGTTGAACACAGCTTGTAATGTTTTAAAAACCAGAACAAGTCAAGTCTAAAACACGTTACTAGCAACCAAACACAGCCAGGGGTGTAAGACTTGATCACAAATTTCGCAACAAAAAGAACAAGCTAATTTATCAAAAAGGTCTAGGTAAAAAAATTATAAAAAAAAAAAATACAGAGAGAGAGAGGGGTCATATACATGTCAAGATGGGTACAAATATAAAAGTAGAAGGGAAAAGAGTGATAAAGGAGGGAGAGAGAAAGAGGTACATGTAAGTATAACAGGAAGATAGAGGTGGAGAAAGGAGGAGGGGGATGGAGCAACCTATCACACAAAATAAAAATAGAGAAGGAGGGGGAGATAGAGAGGGAGTGAGATTGGGGAAAGATAGAAGGTATGCCATAGGGTGAAGGAGAAGAGGAAAGAGATCGAATGAGGGAAGATATATATCTAGAGAGAGAGAGAGAGAGAAAGGGGGTTGGAAAGGGTAACAGAAAGACTATAATACAATTACTATTTTATGACATATAATATTAAATAAACGAGCAGATCTCTTTTCGTACCCTGGCTAACCTTTTTAATGTTGCATAAGGTAAGCCTGAAGGGTCTGTGTCCTCTTCAACCCACCGTTTGTTCACTACCACATGTCATACTTCCCATCATAATTAACTGATTGACAACTTAATTTTCTCATTTCAGTAGGATTAAAACAGGCCTCACCCGGTTCCCCGTCTTTTACGAGTCGAGAATCAAACTAGCATTCCAACGTCCCAACGATCAAATACCACCTTTGAATCCACAAATATGATGAATAAATATTAACACAAGATGTTTGCAGCTCTGCAGTGATCATCTGCACGACACATGGTTTAGCTATGTGTTACTAATGTAATCTTGTTTCAAACATCTAAAACAGGCTTTACCTTTTAACAGCAGGAGCTAAGAGTCCATTGGAGACCTTTTCAAATTCATTTATGGATACTTCATGTACTATGAAGTATTATGCAATTCTAACAGAATAAATTATCATTGATTATTGTTATTCCACTCTGTTTTTTCAGCAAATTAGAGCTTTACAAGGGGAAGTTAAGCAACTTATGTATCTTCCACTCAAAACATTTCACAATGTAACTTAAATCATTAATTTTGTTAACATTATCAGGGAAATGTTGACATTGCTAGGCGTTTCAGTGGGTAAAAATGGACTCATTACAGGAAAGTTTGTTGCTATCTTGACAAGGTAGGTGAACTATCAGAATCACACATAGGAATGTAGCATGTTTATCTCATTAGTATTGACACTAGCAATGCTATCCAGGTTTGGATGCGTGAAGTTGAATATTAACCTTTAAACTGATTATAAATTACATGGATATCCTTGCTTCATTTAAAGGCATTATACCACAGCAATCCTGTAGAGCATCACCCAGGGTCCTCAAGCTCTTAAACTGTGCCACATCCTCACCCAGAATGCAACATAAAATGTTATGATATATGCCCACTTAAATGGTTAAAGATTCATCCCCTATTCTTTAAAACATTCATACCTCCAAAATATGTTAATCTTGCCAGTAGTGCAGGCTGTATTCTGGGGGGGGGGGGGGGGGGGGGGGGGGGGCTTTACGGGCCCGAGCCCCCTGGGTAGGCACCCAAAAGGGGGCCAAAATGACCTCAAAGGGGCGCCATATTTACCTTAGAGGGGCGCCGAAGTGAGCAAAATGTACACACACAAAAATATATATATATATGATATATACCCCTACAGCTGATATTATGACCTTATGGTTGGCCGAAGGCCGAAAAACTCAACACCGACCCCCCCCCCCTTTATCGCTAGGGCAGCGTAACGTGAAAAAAATTGCGTGTACCTTTTGGCTCGCCCGGTGTAACAGGGATATATACCTTTCTGGATCCACCCCTGGGGGGCGCCAAAATCAAAATCACATCGGGCCCCCCGGGTCGCCAAATCCTGGATACGTGCCTGTAGTAGATCCAACATCAACTCTTAACAAAGAATTGTATCAGCCCATGAACAAACATAAAATTCAGTATTCCCCCCAGACAATTGGGCTGATAAAAGACTTTGTCTGAGCTAAAGCTGGATCCGAGCCTGCTTGCTAAAGCCAAAAAAAATGCAAAATGCACAGATTCACGGGAGTTGCAAGCAACCTGATGCAGCAAGCATCATGAGCTGTTTGAAATAATTTTTTTCCATCCAAACTTACCTATACAAGTGTCTCCATCTAACATATGATGCCTATCCAAGATGGCGTCCTCATTGCACTGACATGTATACTGGTCCACGTGAGGTGCACATACTCCAAAGTCTCCACATGGTTCCCAGTTGCATGGATTTTCTGTGCAAATATAAAACAAGAAGGGGATTAGATTTTGATCAGGCTTTTTCATGGATTGTTGTGTCATAGGATAAAGATTGTGTCAGAAGTTTCTATTGTACATGGCTCACATCATGGTGTTTATTTTTGTTTTTAAAAAGCACAGAGTATTATAAGGACAACATTTATTAAAGACCATAGTAAAGAGAGAGTCATACTTTGAATTGAATATACCACTAACAGAAAGCAAGCATTTCTCGATGCAAAATCAATCAAGTTTATTTTCACAATGTGATAAAAAGAAAATGATAAAAAGAGACCAAATGCGAACAAATTTAAAACATACCCATAACGAGTACATCATAATCAATAGCATTGACACAAGGCATACATGCTTTACATTTGCCAATCCCTATTAATCTTTTTTAATGACTGAACCCTGGCCCCCCCCCCCCAAAAAAAAAAACCCCAACCACCTTGGTTACATTTCTGAAGGAAGTGCCCCATCTATAAGATCAAAGAGAAGAGACATCTTGAATAAATGATGTACCCTGATCAAAAGCAACTATTCACTGGAGGGTCTACGATATTCAGGCGATATTGATAATTATTAGTGAGTCAGATATTAAAAGAAGGGACTTGTCTTCCTAAATGCTGACCTGGATAAGCTTGGATATTATTAACACAAAATCCCTGGTCCCCTGGATACTGTAGACTTTACCGCTTAGTATGATTAATATGCCCTTGACCAGTTAAATAACTGAGTGTCATGTGTATGTTGTCTATCATCATAACCACTCTAATAAAGCAAATACAGGTATGTATGTTTTTAATTAGCCATATTAAGGCGGGCTCACACTATGCGACTTGCTGCGGTGCGATTTTTCAGGAAAACTTTAATATTATTTGATACAAACATTTAAACAAGGAAATTTATAATGTACAAAGTTGTGGGTATTCCTATGAACATCAAAATTGAATTTCAAGGCGATTGCGAACCCCCTTCTATGTATAAAATTGTTTCCAAATCGCAGTGACGTTACTGCGGTCTTGCGATTTTTAGAAAAATCGACCTTTACTTCTAATTAAAGAATCGCATGGGAACAAAATTTTGATTAAACTGTTCCTTTACAATTTTTACATCTCATAAGAGAACTTTTCATGTTTCAAATGTCACATTAATAATGCAAACTTCCATTTGTTTAAAAAATCGCACCGCAGCAAGTCGCATAGTGTGAGCCCGCCATAACCCTACCACTGATGCAATCTTACAGACTCAGGCAGTATTCTAGATTCATTGCATAAAACTTGCTAGATGTAACTTTGCCATCAATGGTAACTTTAATGAAATACAAGCTCATTGAATTGGTTTTAAACTTGGCACCATGCTCTTTCATCAAGCCAACATGCGTTGGGTTGAATTATATGTTATAATTTCAAACCACTAGATATTCTTCTGTAAATATTTAGGGGAATGCTTTTGGTCATGCCTGCTTACAACAATCTATATGAAAAATGGGGGCAAAATAAAAGAAATACTCTTAGAAAACTAATTGTGTAATAAAGAAATCTACTTCCAATGTTAAAACTCTTATAATTGATAATGTTCAACCTACTTTAATAAGAGCATATTGAAACCTACTTTCTTTTATCATTTTACCTATTTCTGAATAAAATTAGGAGAGAGAACATTGATAAAAACAACTATAGATGCATTATTATCACTGAAAGAGGGAATATTTGTGTCTTACTGGCCTTTACGTTAACTCAAATAATCACAGTCTCAAACATTTTCAAAAATTTCTAGTAGGCTGTTAGATATCTTCTATCATTTTACCACAATTCTTCAAAGACAAACTGGAGAATACTGATACAAATTTGTAAATGTATCACCGGAAACATGAACTATTCGTGTCTTTAATCACCACGACTTCAAGGCCTTGAAGAGAATTCAAACAAGCACAACTTTACAGCTTCCTCAGATTCCTGTGAAGATTACAACCACTCCAATTTGTCTGAAAATACTTCATTGGATCCACTTTGAAAAAAGATAATTATTAACTGAACAGGATTATGTATTCATCAAGTAGCCAGAACTAGAGGAAATCAACATGGCTTAAATATAATCTTGAGTTCTAATTAAAATGAGGAAAAAACATATAAAAGATAATCAAACTAAACTTGCTGTGAATGCTCGAAACAACAAGTACATGATTACTCCAAAGCAAATTTTGATAGAAAACATAAAAGAGCTGCACAGTAATGAGAAAAGAAAGATAGGAAATTGAGGAAGACGTCACATTACATGTGCTCATCGCTTGGTGTCTCTTGTTAAAGGGATTAAGTAATTGTGTGGAGGTGGAAGTTTGCAAAAATCTGAGCTGTTGGGCCCTACATGCTGTCAGTGCTTGTGTAATAATGTGTCAAGAATAAACCATGACAATTTTATTTCCTTAACATCATTACATGCTTCACAATGAGTAAAAAAGTTATTTTCCCCCTCCATAGACTGCAACATTAACTTAGGCATACCCAGGTACGCTTATTACTATGGTGATTATGCAGTTGTCAGTATATTGGCAATTAAACAACCGATAAGCTTCAAAATCTCAGGTGATTCTTGTCTGACCTAAAGGTTTGCAATTATGGTTACAGCATTAGCTGGAAGAATACTCTTTTAAAGATCCTGAATGAAGTTTAACAATCCCTTTAATATACGAGTTGTGGCTTTCCATAAGCTTGTCTTCTAGCAAGTTTCCAATAAGCTTGTTTATTTATTTTTTTCTGTTTTAAATAACAAATCCACTGCAGGATACACATTTCAGAATCAATTTAACGTTTCTTTCAATTTGCAATTCCATTATCAGAGCTCAAGATAGGCTTTGAGTCTGAAGCATACTTGTCTAGTACTTGTAAAAATGAATTAATCCTTACAGGTATCTGCGTCACACAGATAAATGTCAGTCCATCTTCCTTACAATATTGCACAGAGCTGCTTAAAGGTGCTATTCCCCCCCCCCCCCTTTTCAAAATTTAATTTTAAAAATGGGTATATTATGAATTAATTTGTCGGACAATTTGCTGTAGAAGGGAGAACACTCCAACTAAAATTTTATGTTTACATTACTTCTCAGCATGTTTGTATTTGATGATGGTGATGATCCACAGCATTTGTATTGTGCCATATTTCTGTCTAAAAGATTCAAAGGCACAGGCTTATCCAATTAAGTTAATAGTCAATTGAAAATAATATATAGATACATGTAACAAAATCATTTGATAATAATAGTGATTAATTGTTGATCAAAACAATCGTAAAGGAAATTAAAAGGAAATCGACCATTACTCCTAGGAATTAAAATAATCAATGTTGTAATACATGTACGATAGAAAAGGAAAAGTGGGGAAGGTATATATAATATATAAATAAAATATATAACATATATAGACATATAACAAAAGTATAATGAACGAGATGTAATGACTCCTTTATGACTTCTTTACATTAGGTTGAAAAAAAAAATCTTTACTAAATTTTCAGATACTTGTACTTATTAAAATGCATTGGTGAAGATCAGTTATTACCTATAAATTTTATGGACATCATATTGTTACCATGGCAATTCAGTCTTTGCACAGCAAGATTGGTATTGACCCATTAATATCTTTTTAAATTCATTTCACAACTGTTCATGTATTGTAAATTCAGCTGCTAATGCCAGGCTCAGATATTTATTAGTCCCCGAAATATTTGCTTCAAGATGAAGCATACTAGCTATGACACATGCCACATATAGTTTAAGTGATTGTTCCAGTGAAAATAAAATCTCAAGCCACTATGTACAATCACTGTGAGATTTTAACATCTATTTGAATATCTATATTGTTTAATTTATATACAAGTAAACTCAAATGCCCCATACAAAATAAAAACTACTTATTATTCTGTTGAGATATCGTGAATATGTTCTTATAAGCATTTAAAGAAATTCTACCTACTTCAGCCTCATTTGCTTGTAATTGATATTATTGTATTTGCAAATCAGTTCAATACTACAGACCATATAATGTGAAGGAACAAGGTAAATATTTGAAGAATTTTGTTTGTTTGATTCATTTCTTTTTGGAAGAAATGTCCAATGGCGGAACCAGGCGAGGGCACAGGGGACGTGCCCCCCCCCCCCATAAATTTGAAAACCACTCATTGAATGTACATGTTAAAATCAGAAAATTTTGGCAGCGCCCCCCCCCCCACCTCCTATCCTGAAATCCTGGATCTGCCACTGACAACTCACATCTCACCTTAACAAGCATTTTTCAAAGTCTGTAAACACAACACCAATATCTCTCGAATTCGTGTGTTTCATAATACAGGCATGTAAACTACGCACTTATCGTGACCAAATTCTACTACCTCCTTGTTGTGACGTCATACATTATTCCTCGGCATTAATCCTGAGAGACTGGTCAGCAACTGTGTACTCAACACCATGCATTAATCAATGTGCTTCTCTTTTAAAGTGATTAAAAGCCTCATTTAACCTGTTGTATACTGAGCCCGCATATATGCAGGATGGTGAAACAGAGACTACCCCTCTCTTTGACCATATATTTCGCTCATTATTGCACTAAGGCAAAAAAATAATGGATGATTCCATTGCTTAGATATTGATGATTGAATGGCTATCTTTGTTTCACTTTCAAATTCAAATGATTTTTGGAACCATGATTGACAAACATGCCTCATTGGCCTTTGTGAAAATAACCTCAGTCTTCAACTGGTTAAACACTAGTTTTCCTGGGGTTACACTTGTAGTTCTACTGATTAATCTTTATTCTTCCCAGCACTTGAGATTTACCATTTAGTTTAAACATTTCTTCCATTCTCACTCGCGGTGCATGATATAGGCCTATAGGGAAAAGTAAGTTGTCGACCCAAAAGGAAATGTAGGGCCTGTTTACGATAATAAACACTGGTGGCGTATGTAATGTGAAACACAGAAATTATCTGAATTTTGCTATTAAAATGCAAATGAACACAGACACAAAATATCAAAAGTGTTCCTACCTATGATTTCCACCTTAGCATTGTTCTGATGTGTTGCGGTATTGCACTCCAGTTCTCTAGGATCGCATCTTGGAAACATCTTAGAGAAACACAAGAATTGTACAACAATATAAATAAGTTATATAAAAACTTATACCAATTCATAACCAAATACACATATTTTAAACTTAAGGCGTGGTCCCACTGGCTTTTCAGGATGATTTGCGTATGAATTGCGGATTGTTTGTTTTGTTTTTGTTTTTTGTTGCGGATGAACGAAATTTGTGTACGCAACTCATTCGCAATTAATCCTCCCGCCAGTGGGACCAGGCCTTTAGTTGATTAAAGTTTAGAAAAAATAAACTAAACCCCTCACAAAAAGTTTCGCAAGTCGACTTTGGGTCATGATAACTTTTCAGGTACGCTTTAGTTATTCCTGATTTTCATACCAATGGAAAGATAATTTATTCCCCTTTTGATTGATATCCTATTTGTAATGATTGTATCATGCTTCAATGCACAGAATATCAGAATATGGAGAAAAGTAAAAAGTCAAATGTTGTAAAATGCATTTCTATTGATCACATTGAAGTTCCGCAACTTGACTTTAGGTCCTGATAACTTTGGGGATATTTTCTAATTTCTATTGAATTTTATACCATTGTCAAGTTAATTTATTCCTCTCTTGATTGATACCTTATTTGTCAGGATGATGTCATGCCTGTGTCCACAGAATCCCTCAATACCACTTGAATACATGACAAAGCGAAAGATAATTTTCAGTTTAAATTTCTGTAACACAACACTGAACCTTGATACATTTTAATGTGGGGATTTAATCATGGTCAATTTTTATAGCATTAAAAAGTTCATTTATTCTTCTTTTTATTGATACCCTATTTGCAATAGTAACATCATATTTGAATGCACATAACTCACGAATATAATGCAAAGTAAAAAGTGAAAAGTTGCAAAAAGGAATTGTTATTGCTCGCAACAGACAATAATACTCACAATAGGCATTCAATTTGCAACATTTAACTTCTGACTTGTCCTAACATTCAGGTGTTCTGTCCATGCAGGAACAACACTATCGTTACAATTAGGGTGTCATTGAAAAGAGGAATAAATTATCTTGACAATGGTCTAAAATTCAATAAAAAATTAGAAAATACCTCGAAAGTTATCAGAGCCTAAATTCGAGTTGCGGAACTTCGCTTTGATAAATGCATTTTGCAACATTTGACTTTTTACTTTTCTCCATATTCTGATATTCTGTGCATTGAAGCATGACATAATCATTAAAAGTAGGATATTAATGAAAAGGGGAATAAATTATCTTTCCAATGGTATGAAAATCAGGAATAACTAAAGCGTACCTGAAAAGTTATCATGACCCAAAGTCGACTTGCGAAACTTTTTGTGAGGGGTTTAAATGCAAATATGCTTCCTTCAGCTTATATTTGGTATATCTTTAACAACATGAGATGTCAATTTCAAATTTTAGTGAAGAACAGAAATCTAGCAACCGTCCCCCAATCTTAAAGACATGCTTGCAGAGGCGTCAGAAGCCCATGCGGAAAGAAAGCATGGGGGGGGGGAGCCATTGTATGTTTACAATGGCTTGCCCCCCCCCCTAATGCCTTGCATTATCAGAGCGTTCCGATGCCTCTGCATGTCTGTTATAATGGGAGTAGATTGTATCTTTTAACATACAAAGTATGTGGGATGTACTCACAGAAGCATGGACTATTTTGCCGATATCCCCTTCTACTAGCGTGAAGACGACACTGCTGACATTCATCTCCAAACCATTGACCATGGTAGGAGTGGATGACAATGACTCCTGAAAAGGAATACATTGATAAATGAACATAGTAATAAAAAATACTGATAAAAAGAATACATTGATAATTAGAATAAAAAAAGACTCTACTGATAAGAATTACTCATTAATTGATAAACAGAAAAAAAAGATAAAGAGAACAAATTGATAAAGAACCACATTAAAAAAAAAAGAATAGAATGCATTTATAATGTAAAATGACCCTTCTAAATGGGTTTATTGTGTATCTAAATAAGAAACAATACTAGTAAACTACATTACATGTTTACAATTAGGTATTTGAATATGAGAAAAGCTCAAGCCCAGGGTGGGTCATTTCGAGTACACAATAATTGTAAATCAATTTAATCTTTGACTATGGAAGAAAGCAACATTGTAAATGTAATTTTTAATGTACATTGTTATCATAAACATGCAGGTTCTCTTGTAGGTGGTTCAATTTGTTTGGTGGACATGGGTTATTCTTTGAATCATAGGAACTGGAACTGTTTATACTAATAGAAGACTTCATTGGTCCAACTGATGAGAGAGGATGCTATGAAATGTATGTGACAATGGTGTCCTGGAATTAATAACACAGCAAAACACAGCACAACACAGCAATTCAAGAGACCCACGGAAGCCAATTAGTCAATGCATAGACCTTATTTTATCTATTTTTATTTTGCAATTGAACATAAAGCATACTAGACATCTACTGTTGGAAGCATCATACCACTAACCCTCATTCAAATGCTAAACAGGCTTAAACAGAAGTAGAAACAGAAGTAGAAACAGAAGTAAAAATAGAAGTAATAAGTAGAAGAAGAAGTAGAAGTAGATGTAGAAGTAAAGTGCAGTAGTAGCAGAAGAGGTAGAAGTAGAGGTAGAAATAGAAGTAGAACAAGTAAAAGAAATAGAAGAAGAAGAAGAAGATGAGGAGGAGGAGGAATAAGAAGAAGTAGAAGAAGAAGTAGTAGAATTAGAAGTAAAAGAAGTAGAAGTAGAAGTAGAAGAGATAGATGTAGAAGTAGAAAAAGTAGAAGAAGTAGTAGAAGTAGAAGTAGAAGTAGAAATAGAAGTAGTAGAAGTAGAAGAAGAAGCGGTGGATGTAGAAGTAGAAGTAGAAGAAGTAGAAGAAGTAGAAGTAGAAGTAGAAGTAAAATTAGAATTAGATGAAGTAGAAGAAGCAGAAGCAGAAGTAGAATTGGAAGTGGAAGTAAAGTAGAAGAAGAAACAGTAGAAGAAGTAGAAGATGTAGAAAAAGTAGAAGATGTAGAAGTAGAAGAAGCAGAAGAAGTAGAAGAAGTAGAAGAAGAAGTAGTAGAAGTAGAAGTAGAAGTAGAAGTAGAAGTAGAAGTAGAAGTAGAAGTAGAAGTAGACGCAGAAGCAGAAGTAGAAGTAGAAGTTAAAGTAAAAGAAGAAGAATTAAGAAGAAGATGATGATGAGGAGGAGGAAGAAGAAGTAGAAGAAGAAGTAGTAAAATTAGAAGTAAAAGAAGTAGAAGTAGAAGAAGTAGATGTAGAAGTAGAAAAAGTAGAAGAAGTAGTAGAAGTAGAAGTAGAAATAGAAATAGTAGAAGTAGAAGAAGTAGAAGTAGAAGTAGATGTAGAAGAAGTAGAAGAAGCAGAAGAAGTAGAAGAAGTAGAAGTAGAAATAGAAGTAGTAGAAGTAGAAGAAGAAGAGGTGGATGTAGAAGCAGAAGTAGAAGAAGTAGAAGAAGTAGAAGTAGAAGTAGAAGTAAAATTAGAATTAGATGAAGTAGAAGAAGCAGAAGCAGAAGTAGAATTGGAAGTGGAAGTAAAGTAGAAGAAGAAACAGTAGAAGAAGTAGAAGATGTAGAAAAAGTAGAAGATGTAGAAGTAGAAGAAGCAGAAGAAGTAGAAGAAGTAGAAGAAGAAGTAGTAGAAGTAGAAGTAGAAGTAGAAGTAGAAGTAGAAGTAGAAGTAGAAGCAGAAGTAGAAGTAGAAGTAGACGCAGAAGCAGAAGTAGAAGTAGAAGTTAAAGTAAAAGAAGAAGAATTAAGAAGAAGATGATGAGGAGGAGGAGGAAGAAGAAGTAGAAGAAGAAGTAGTAAAATTAGAAGTAAAAGAAGTAGAAGTAGAAGAAGTAGATGTAGAAGTAGAAAAAGTAGAAGAAGTAGTAGAAGTAGAAGTAGAAATAGAAATAGTAGAAGTAGAAGAAGTAGAAGTAGAAGAAGTAGAAGTAGAAGTAGATGTAGAAGAAGTAGAAGAAGCAGAAGAAGTACAAGAAGCAGAAGAAGTAGAAGTAGAAGAAGTAGAAGAAGTAGAAGTAGAAATAGTAGTAGAAGTAGATGAAGTAGAAGTAGGAGTAGAAGTAGAAGTAGTCGAAGAAGTAGAAGAAGTAAAAGAATTAGAATTAGAAGTAGAAGGAGAAGAAGTAGAAGAAGTAGAAGTAGAAGAAGTAGAAGAAGTAGAAGAAGAGGAAGTAGAAGAAGTAGAAGTAGAAGTAGAAGAAGAAGAAGTAGAAGAAGTAGAAGAAGTAGAAGAAGTAGAAGTAGAAGAAGTAGAAGTAGAAGAAGTAGAAGAAGTAGAAGAAGTAGAAGTAGAAGAAGTAGAAGAAGTAGAAGAAGTAGAAGTAGAAGAAGTAGAAGAAGAAGAAGTAGAAGAAGTAGAAGTAGAAGAAGTAGAAGTAGAATTAGAAGTAGAAGTAGAAGTAGAAGAAGAAGAAGTAGAAGTAGAAGAAGTAGAAGAAGTAGAAGAAGAAGAAGTAGAAGAAGTAGAAGTAGAAGAAGTAGAAGTAGAAGTAGAAGTAGAAGAAGTAGAAGTAGAAGTAGAAGTAGAAGAAGTAGAAGTAGAAGAAGTAGAAGAAGTAGAAGAAGAAGAAGTAGCAGTAGAAGAAGTAGAAGTAGAAGAAGTAGAAGTAGAAGTAGAAGTAGAAGTAGAAGTAGAAGAAGTAGAAGTAGAAGTAGAAGTAGAAGAAGTAGAAGTAGAAGAAGTAGAAGTTGAAGAAGTAGAAGTAGAAGAAGTAGAAGTAGAAGAAGTAGAAGAA
>CALNVZ010002100.1:19656869-19725519 GCA_940671915.1 Paracentrotus lividus
GCTGAATTATATATCATTTCATCAATTTACATTCAAAGCACAATCTGTCCAAATTGTCATTCTTTATTGTTATTTCATTGATAAGGTAAACAAAAATAATAATGTATACCAGTTCTCAACAAAAAAACAAAGAGAAAAAAAAGTGAAAGAAAAAAAAAAAAAAAGTTACTCTCATTGTCCAAATTAAAATTTTGATTTGCTGGCTCAAAATCATCACAAAAAAGCCATGATGATTTATTATTTTAATTTTGTGTGTGTGTGTGTGTGTTTTATGAGAGGAGTCACAATCTACAAGCAAGCTTAGTAGATGCAATTGATCTGTAAAATATATGAATGTGAAGTTGAATTTACTACAAGAGACTAATATTGGCTCATTGATTTCAGGAATGTTCAGCAGAAAAGCCATCAAGCGACTGTGTAAAGTGTATCTAGTTTAATCAAACATCTAATTTTTATGCATGAAATTCCTACATGAAATGTCATTCTGGGAAAAGGGGAAAACCCCCAAATTCTGACATAAAGCATGAGACAAATTTTGTATAAAAGATTTATCAAACATGGTTGCAGCTTGTGATTGTAGGTACTTGATATTAAAAGTTTGTTTGTTCTTTTTTTTTCCCCAGCTTTTGTGGACATAAAGATAGGCATGCCCTTCATACATGTGCAATGTTTACATGTACATACCTTATTGACAGAAATTCCATTTTATTCCAATTTTACCAAAACTGAAGATATTTTTCAATCTGAAAATATTACATTTATTCCAGTTTATAAAAAAAAAATTCATGAAACTTATAAGTCTACATGTATACGAGAATCACAGCTACATGTAGGTCAGTCAAGTATACTGATCTTGTAACTTGTTTTAAAGCCAATATGAATCAATAGCCTTGTATAGCACCACCTCAAGACCTCAACTACTCAATTCTGCCCTGATTCCTAACCCATAATGCAACATCCTGAGCATTGTAGTCTTATAATACAGGCCCACTTGAATGGTTACACACTAACTCACTATTCAATACTTTCATAGCCCAATAATAATTTCAACAAGTTGCAAATTAAGTACTATCGCCCTCAAAACATCTTAGTTTATTTGATACAAATTAAATTAAAGGTATACTTCAGTCACTTTTATATTAATAGTTATCTCAAAAGGTATACTTTAAGACTATCAATTTATAACACATAGTCAATGAGATAGTTGGTCAGTTCGCTCTCGCTTTAAAGCCAAGCTAATGCACTAGTACCCTGTACAGTAATCCATTACTGGTAATCCCCATTGCCAAGTCCGTTGGATAGGAATTTCAGCCATATCCCCCTGGTATCTGAATTACAAGCTTTAGATTGCTTTCTTTACAGTCAATACTTCATTCAGTGAAAATGAAAAACGACATGTTGCTTTGCATAAAGTAGAGCACAATACAATATATTTTACTTGTTAAATATATGTACCATTCTCAACATTCTATTCCTGTCATACTTTTTTTTCCTCGCTGTTTATTTAAGCATTTGTATGAGAGACACTCTAAGGATTTGGAATATTGTTACACTTAAAGCTGTAATGAACCAAAATTGAATTGCATAGTAATATGATGCACTGTTACTATGGCGATCCAGGGGAACTCTTTCATAAGAATGACGTGCATGTATTTGTAATAAAGATGAAGAATGGTTGGGCTTAAATGCAGAGCCTGCACTCCATCAGAAAGAAAAGAAATGGCGACCAATTTAGCTGTGTAAAAACTAACAAGGCACGAATATAGCTTTCAGGGAGTATAGAGAAAATGAAATTTGAAGGTATTATGCCTCAGAGCAAATTGAACTTTTTTATATAAAGAAACTTAAAAATGGGTGTCAAAATAAGTAAAAAGATATTGTATTTTCTGACAATTATAATGATATCACTGTAAAGCTAGGTTGCATAAAAATGAAACAGTAAAGCTTAACCGAAACAATGCTATGTGCTATAAAAATAGGGGGAAAAAAAATGTATAATGAAACCACGGCCTGAACAAGTGGAAGAAAGAATCTGTAGTTGTTACCTGGTACTTTGATGTCTCTGTAGATGCTGGATGGATCAAGAAGGGTCTCGTTGGCAAAATCCACTGGCAAAGTTCTGATTACCAGTCTGTATGGCTCCAGAGGCCAAAGGTCACAGAAGCAATCAAACTTGAATTTCCGCTGGTGGAGAAATAAATCAATCAACAAATCAATTTAATCGCAAATAAATAAATATATTGTTTTTGTTTAATATAAGATTAAATTGATCTATGATGATCAATAACATTCTATTGGATTCAAAGTGCCTTCTTTGAGCTTAAAGCTGGTGTATAGTTTTGGGAGAAAGAAAAAAATAATTTGGATTCATATTTAGATAAATTATGAAAGATTGAATCCAATAACAATAATAAAGCAAATTATAGTACTTTAAATCTCGTTTTAGTGTCTTTATTTCATAATATAAGTATTAAAAAGATAAGACGAGGACCCATCTCAGGTTAGCGCTCACATGGAAAACCAATGGGGATTCTCTTGTGTGGGTGTTACACACAGATCGTTCGCACTAATTCATGCCGTAACCTCCAGCGTGCGAAACTCTCAGCAGAGGTCTAAACGGCAGTTAAATTACGCTTCATTCAAAAATTTTCAATGAAATTCATCGGAAATAATGAAAGGAATGTCACAAGATCTCTCACACATATCTTTTAATGCAATGTGGACAACGTGTAACTACATTTGATCGGTTTTGTGCCAATTCCTGTTTTGTTACCAAAACTACATGTATACACCAGGTTTAAAACACTCATGAAAAATTCTATCCCATTTTTGGATCCTGGAAGAAAACTTACCTGGTTCAATAAATTAAAAAAGAACTTGTATATCTTTGCATTTATTTTATTATGTTGATGAAATGAACAAATTTACCCCCCCCCCCTCCCCATTTCTACAATCTTTTAGTTTTTCATTCTTTCATCGTACACATACATTTATTGTTGAGTTTATTTGAAAGAAGGTAATACATTATTATTCATTCTTTCATCATGCATAATTTATTCATGAGTTCATTTGAAAGATGGCAATACATTGATATTATTGATTCTTTCATCATTCATTTATTGAAGAGTTTATTTTAATGGAGGCAATACATTATTATTATCGATTCTTTTACCAAGCACATACATTTAAACTTGAAAGAAGGACATACATTATCATCGATTCTTTTATTATGCACATACATTTATTGATGAGTTTATTTGAAATAAGGCAATACATTATCATGTTTCACCATGCACATGTATTGATGAGTTCCTTTCAAAGAAGGCATTACATTGTTATTGATTCTTTTATCATGCTCGTACACTTTTGATAAGTTTATTTGAAAGAAGGCATTACAATTGATAAGCCATTCAGCTGCTTTGATTATGTCTCAAATACACACAGCCTGTACTCAAATAGCATCTACATGTACAACACTGCAATATTGCTGAAAGCCGTTTCTCTTCTATAACCCCCATTCATATACGTCGCACAATATAGTAATAATAATAGCGCAATCCAATCACCAAAATAGCTACAAAATGACCATATGGGCAATTCCATAATTAGATTCATTACACTTTATGATCACTTTTACTCTAACCTGGGGCCGCGGAGCTGGGGGGGGGGGGGGGGGGGGGACTAGGGGTCTGCAGCCCCTCCACTTTTTTTTATTAAACGTGTACAAAAACGTGAAATGACCATAGCTTTGTGATTTTTCAGCCTGTTCAGCCCCTCCACTTTAAAAAACGCTCTGCGGCCCCTGTAACGTTGGCTGCTACATGAAGAGGCTTTGATATTATTATTTTTTTTTTTTTGTAGTGTCAATACTTACAGACATAACCTTCTTCACATCATCAAAAGGCGTCATGAGACGTGTTTAAATTCATAATTGGAACTTTAATTTTGGAACTTTATGTAACAAAAGGTGGACATGGTTTTGAGGGAACAAACTTTGTCCATAAAGTTTCTGCAAACTAGTTTCAAGTAAAACAAACTGACATTCATGTTAATTGCTGCTGAGTTGGCAAGTCATATTTCATGAATAGCTTGATACTAGACAAAAACATTGTTCAATAAGTAATGGTTGGATACGTTACATTTTATCTGGTGGACTTCCCAAGGTCATTTCACCCCTTTGTAACCAATTAAATATCTACATTTGTAATGGCTGCTAAAATATGGAAAAGTGTTCATCTTGTCCCTATAAGCAAAATTTGTGAGAGGATATTTTAAACATACCCTGTGTAATTTGCATTATAGAGACATTTATTGTCCTCAGTCCTACAATTTTTATGATAGTTTCAGATCTCAAGGAAGTCAACAGAAATTATTTTTGTTAGAAATTGAATTTAAAAGACCTTTCCTATTCTAGGACATCCATGGCATTACATTAGTAATAAATTAATTAACTGAGGAGACAACCCTCCTTCTGGGGAAAATGCAATTAATTCACGGAATTGCCCATAAGATAACGAGGAACCTCAGTACTGTATCACTGACTCCAGTTCATACACACTGCTACATATCTGCCTGGCTATTACTGGTAATCTCACAGATAGGTGGTTTCTATGAAGTAGCCTTCTGCTTACATGCTATATGAGATTAGCGAAGACTCACAAACATCATGAATCATGATTAAACAGAGGTCATGTCCAAGTGGGTTCAATACGGGTACAACATTAAGTCATTTAAAGCAAGTGGGGCCATCGAGGGCACTATATATCACACAGGATGCTTAAAGGGCAGTGTGAAGAGGTTTGCCTGTTATGAAGTTCCCCCTATAGGTTAGGGAGTTTTTGGGGTGAACCTACATTAGTGCATGATAATATAATATATTATTCAATATTTTGCCCATTTAAAACAAAAATGAATTTTTTCTCAATGGGAGTTGAAATACATTTGTGTATTGATAGATTATTAATGCGAAGGGATATTTGTTAGCGACAATTTTTAAGTAGGATTACAGGAAATACAGGCAAACTTCAAGAAGTATTTCAGAAATCCCACGTGTTTCTTCAAATTAAAATTGTGCGTAAGTTACAAACAACCTAAATTCTTCAAGAGTGAAGAACTACAAGCAATGATAGAAGTCAGGGAAGCATGGAAGAAACTATTGACCGGTGTTTGAGCATGCTCAAAATTTAAGTCAAGTAGTACGTCAAGGGTATAGGTTAGGTCAAGAAGTTGCCCTTAACAGAAACTTCTCACAGAAGTGTTCTTCTTGAACAGTCTACTGTAATGTCTCAAAGCTTCAATGACATTTACTAGAAAATGTTATTTTTAAAGGGAAATACTACTTTCAGATCAAATCTGAGACGAGATCAGTGAAAATTTGAACAAAATTGAATTTATCAAGCAATTTATTATTTAAAAGCTAAAAATTGTGGATGTCATTGATATCTCTTAACAGAACATTATATTCAACTATGTACAAGTGTTTTATATCATTGGAAAGTTTGATTGATAATACCATGAATGAATTTTGGCAACTTATTAGGAGTTTAGAGCCGGTATATCACAAATGGGAAGCCATGGTTAGAGTATCTTTTTTTCAAATCCATTTCATTTTTAAGTACTACTTACAGGTGTGCCTGCATTTGGGTTTTCAACAACAGCTTCGTAGCTGAGCTCGACAGTGTAATTGAGAACCTGACAACAATCTTTGTTGTGGCTATTGTATCCCAATCCATGCAACAAGAACTGCAACCCTTTCACCTTGGAAGCTCCTGCAATATCAAAGAAGAAAATATTAAATTTATACTTGAGATGAAAGTTTGAAAAATGCATAATCAATAATTTCTTCTGCTGTTGCCAATCACTAGACTCATTTTCTTTCAGCATCATTCGGCACTTTACGAAACAGTTCATCTCCATTTATGCATATACACCTGATAATTCTGCTTAATTCTGTGAGAATCTAATACTTATTTATTCGGTTAAACTAAAAAAAATTAAAAAAACAGTAAAAAATAAAATTTCACAAGGACTTTTAAGATTTTTATTTGAATCAGGGTTGTAAAGGAGGTGAATGTGAGGTAAGGAGAGAGGAATAGGGTGGGAATGGTGTTTACTGCGATAGGCTATACAAGAATCATGTATTTATGGATCCCCATAATAAGGGCAAACATATTTGAAAAGCTGTCACCACAGGTGTCATAAATCGAAGAAGTTTTGTGACATGAAAATCAAACATGGCAACAAAATTAAATCTCCACCAAAATGAGTTGCTTTAGATAAATATACATGAATATTAAAACTGTCAGAATACAGATAAAATAAAGTGGTACATGCATACATACAATGTATTTTTGTTTAATAAGCAGTAAAAGGAAGTCAAATTTGTAGAAGAATGTGCTTTTTGGGTGAAATTTGGGGCATTCTGCATGAAAAGGGTTAACAAAATCCAAGAATAATTCCCTTGTCATTTTACGGGATGACCCTATCTGGCCCCTTCTCCAGTAGGTGTATTTTATCCACCTTATAATTTACTTACCATTCAAAATATGAAATACAGATGTTCAAGTGATATGATTTATACTTAATTCAAGGAAACATGGTTCCACAGTTACTTTCTTTAAAAAAAATTTTTTTTAAATGCAAGGGTTCCAGGTCATGAGTTCTTAGGTTATGTTTAAGCTCTAGTTTTGTAATTTTCTGATATTAAATATGCACAATCACTGGTTTACATGGCTTATACATGTATGTTTAAGCTTTGCATGTGGTTTAATTTTCCATTTCATTTCTTCATGTCCAAACAGTGGGGGTCTTTTTATAAGAAATCAAAATGACAAGCCAATGGATGGCATTAGAGTACCATTCTAAGGGCATCAATACATCTCTTTTTTTCAATGAGGTGGTTTTTTTATGCCTAAATGTTGGCTCTTTTACTAACAATGCATGAAAAACTGAAAAATTTGTAGACATAACTTACTTTAGAGAGCATTAAACCAATCACTCTGAAACGGATGGTATTCATTCTTTATAGGACAACCATTCAGATAATAAATTAGTGATCCTGCAAATACTGATTTTTAATATTTTTTGGGGGGTCAATTATTGATTACTTGAATGCATAATATTACCACAGATTACATGACCTACATAATGATTACACAGCTGATGCTATATTGAATTTTCATATGTTGAAGTTGAACTCTATTCTTGACTGTTATCTAAAAAAAATGGGTTTACATGAAGTTAAGTTGTGCCGTTGTTGAGAAGTGCAGTTCATATGAAAGATATTTCTTTTTTTAAATGCACTGAGCAGAGAGAAGGAGAGGAAGATTACAGTGTCAGTGTGAGTTCATTGCTTTTATATTCAATGAACTAACCCAATGACTTTAAGTTCCAACACACTTCAAAAGGGTTAAACTTAACGTTGGTGCTGCCCAAAGCTGTTGCATCATAGTTGGTTCGCCATCTATAAATTTACTTGAAAAAAAACCAAAAAAACCATTTGGGCCACTACAAGATCCGTTTGGCTATCTAAATTGGTGCTTAGTGGCTCAGCTAGCCACCTAGAAAAAGTTAAGTGCAATATGTGATTACATTTAATTTACAATATTATCATTTGATTATAATATAATAAGTATTTCACATTATTTAGGATTAAGAATTAAGCAATAAAAATTTACGCTAAAAATGATAATAAAATGCATTTTAAATTTATTACAATCATAACGAAATCTAAAAAAGAGAATAAAGGACAGTAAAGGGTTTGCAAGATAACAAGCATACTGCTTGGCTATTACCAAGGAGATATATCTCCTTGCTATTACCCATTTCCGACAGTTTAGAGCCTAGGAAAAAAAACGCCACCAGATGCTTTAACGCATTGTGTTTGATACTTGGAATTTTAACAAGGAAATTAGTTTACAATCCTCAAATAAATTGGCAATGTTCTGAATATTTCATTATCATTTTATTTCTGACAAACAAATTGGCAGTTTACGCCATTGCAAATTTATTTTAGATTCGGGAAATTTCCGGATAAAAGAACAAAAACAGCATTGCCAATTTTAAGAAGAAAAGCTAATAAATAAAGATTCTGGATTCTGGAATTTTTAATACTACCTCACCAATCATCCAAATGAAATGAAAGGCTTTAAGTTAGCTGATCAATCTCCAGGACAGCGTCTACGCTTTTTGGGAGAGTACTTCTTCAAGGTTCAAGGTTGCAAAGGAATTATCAGTGATTACAATATACTGTAAAACCCAAACTTTTTGTGTGCATAATAATTTCGCCATTTTCGCGAGGACGTAAGATTTGCGAAAGTTTAAGTCTCTACAATGCATTGTATACAAGTTCAATATTGTACATTGTACACTGTGCAAATTAGTTGATGGTCGGCATTTCGCGAAAGTTTCACACCACGATAAAGGCTGTCAGCATTTATTCGTGACAGTTTCATGTGGTGAAAGTATCACGTTTTAAAAGCACCTTTCAAACAACCAATTTATGTACAGACTCGGGGAATAATTTTACTTCTCAAATTTGATTAGCAGTTTTGCTTGATTGGAAAACTACTTCCAACAAAATATGTACAGTCCTATGTAGAAAAAAAAGTTGCTAGACAAAAGAAATTATGTTAGCAATCATAGAAAACTGCATAGCAATTTGCTATGCGATACCAGGGAAATTATTCGCTGAGACTAAATACTGCACACAGTCAACAAGTACAGTATATAAAAAGTTCCTTATCAACAGCATTCTTTTAAAACCATTTATTTTCATATTTATATTTTTCTTGTATTGTTGATTGCAGGTATATTAAATAATTCTCTAAGTTTTTTTTTTCACATTTCTTTTGTTTCATTTGATCATTCAATTTTATCATTGCTGTTTCTAAAAAAAAATATCATCTGCATAATTTCTTTCATTTTTATATATTTATATATATTTCAATCTTTGAACGTTTCATTTCTAAAGACTAACTCAAGCATACTTATCCGACTGCTTGCCATAATTTCATCTCAAGAAGAAGAAGAAGGTTTATTTCATTTCTATTTTAATAATTTCATCTTCTCCTCATCTCAATCTTTACTTCATTCCCGTCTTTCGGATAAAACATGTTATTTATGTACATAATTCCCAGCCCTATACCTACATGTACATGTCGTACATGTGTAAGTTGATTTTACATTGTTCAGTAACACAAAGAATTAATTAAATTACTCTGCTTAGCAACCAAAGTTGACTCCTAGTTAGAATGCATTAATATCTAATGTATAAATAGCCTATAAAATAGGGCATTAAATATCCGACGTTCGTGGTGTTACTTACATGTATAACATGTATGTACATTGCACACATCACTAAAATGGTCAGAATTACAAATGTATACAGTCAGAAGATGTGTGCTATTGGAAATTCTATCAATGAGATTTTGAGTTACATACCGGATGTTAATATTAAGTTTAAGGTTATGAAATAAGAAAAACCGATGTACTAAGGTTTTACATGTACTTTTAAGAGGACAGTACCTAAATATATACGAACATCAGAATCTATACAATTAAAAAAGAATTTGGAGGAAAATTCACTACACATCTCACTCTTTCTTTTGTGCACCACTGAATTATTGAGCACCGAGATGACAGAGAACTGTCTGAGAGGCGCCTAACGTTTCCCCAAGGGAAGGAGGCTTATCATCACTCTTAGATAAGCCTAGATGAATTTGATCTTCGCCACAAACTGTCTACATGCATCAAACCGTTCTTCACCAACCACACTCAGAGCATCGTTTTTCTCCTGAGGAAATGCTCATCTGGTAGCTAGAAAATAGTAAATAGCAATAACAGGAGGGGTGTAAAATTGTATTTTTGTAATAATACGAAATAAAAGTTTATCAGGGTTTTTGATCTATTTTAAAATTTGAAGTCCCCCGGAAGCCCCAGGAAGGGAGGAAACTGCCTCTCAAATGCTAGTGACCGATATTTTCCCACGCATTTTACTTTCAGTACATGTATGCATTGTAATGACGAGAGATGATATGCTTCCCACTAGTCACTATTTATCACATGTTTTGCATGCTGAACATATGTTCAGTTGTAATTTGCGAGTATAATTCAAAGATAATTATGGAACAATATGATTATTATATAGCTTTTTGTTATAAAAGCAGAAATGAAGGAGGTACTTTCCTCCATTTGCTTGTAAAAAAAGAGAACAGAACAGAACAGAACACTGCTATCTAAAACAAAACATAAACAATAATTTAAATTGTGTTTCATTAGTACATTTGTATATACAGTAAGTAAATCAAAATCTAATTTTGGAGAATCATTGACCAACTCTATTTAAAAAAATGAAAGTGATGTCCTTGGGCATACTTCTGTGATGTATGTACAATGTAATTGCGTGAGCATTTACGCACATGCACAGATGTAACGAGCATTCATAAATAATTCAGGCACGAGCAGCCTTTACAATGTTGCAGTCATTTTCATTCAATATGTACTACAGGGACCGCATTTTAATACACGGAACAAATATGTACCTTCTCTTTTTTATCATATAAAAATTTACATTTCAAAATGATATTCTTTTAAATAATCGTTCTCTTCCATAGAAAAGTTTTTCAAAAATTAAATAATACTCTACAGACAACTGGAATGTTCAACTCATTGTAAACCAATTTTTTATATATTGGAATTGAGATAATTTTGAGATATGGCCAGAGGGAAAATGAATTTTCAAAGAATCTATTGAAATTTACACCGAATGTTCAAAAGTACAATTGAATTACTGCAAAATGTATTTTGTACTGTAAGTAACATGAAAATGAAGTTAAAGAAGCTGATTTTCTGAGCTAAAACCGCAGATTCACATTTATCCTCCTATTCGCATGCACATTTTACCCTTTTCATAAAATGGAAGGGTCATTCCATGCCAATTCACCCGATGGGTTACACCCTACCGTCTCAGAATTTGCTCAAATTTGGTACACTTAAAGTTTAACATTACCTTCCCATGAACAAAAAATTAGTGTAAACGGTCCATCGGTTTCCGAGCTATGGCCGCCCTTTTTGATTCGTTTTGGCAAAAATGGGTGTGACTTCATTTAAACGGACATGCACCTGAGACTGTTGACAATTTTTGTGAAACTGGGTACATTCAAAAGGAAATTCAAAGAGGAATTCAAAATGGTATCAAAATATTATTGGAGCAATTTAAAGTGCTATGACTTTGACCTTTCCTTTAACCTTGATTTTGACCCCCAGACGAAATATATTTTTAACTTGATTTTTATGCTATATTAATTGTCAGATAATATTAAATACATGTAATATCTAGGAGTATTTTGTTTCTTCACTTTAAAAACTCTTTTTTTTTCAATTTACAATTAATGTTACGCCCCAATAGTGATATTTGTGTTGGTAATTTGTGTACAAGTGCTCATTATAGATTATAGGCTTACTTGAATACTTCCAAACTGAAGTTAAATTACTTCAATTAAAACAGGAAACTAAACATTTCAGGTATAAAGGAAACATTAAACACATGATAATGTTATGTACGTAGACTCCATTTGCTTATGAATAGAGACATTTGTTTAGCCTTTTGATTGGTGCAATAGGTACATTTGTATACATACAAATCATCAGAATCTGCGGTTTGCAGAAACAAAATGCTTCCTACATGTAGTCAGCTCTACTGTCCAATGGATACATCCCCGAGGTTTGAGCATCAGCACAGATATGAATAATTATGGTATTTGAATTTATAATGTTACTTCAGTTTGAAAATATTCATGTATAATGGAGTCTTGTACACAAATTACCAACACAAATATCAGTATGTGGGGGTAACAGTAACTTTGTAAATTACATTTAAAGAGTTTTTAAAGGTGAGAAATATATTCATCCTAGATATTTACATGTTATGTTATATTATATGAAATTAACATCCATAAAAATCAAGTAAATATTATTCGTCTGGGGGTCAAAATCAAGGTTAATGGAAAGGTCAAGGTCAGAGACTTTAAATTTGCTCCAATAATATTTTTGATACCATTTTGATCCTCTTTTGAATTTCTTTTGAATGGTACCAGTTTCATAAAATTGGTACCAGTCAGGCGCATTGCTGCTTGAAATGGAAGGTCACCCATTTTTGCCAAACGAATCAAAAAGGGCAGGCATAGCTCGGAACAGACGGGACCATTTACGCTAATTTTTTTTGTTCATGGAGGTTAATGCTTATTTATTGTGTACCAAATTTGAGCAAATTCTGAGACGGAAGGGTGCAAAATTGCACTTTCATTGGGTGAATTGGCATGGAATGACCCGGAAGGCAAATGGCAAATGCAGTCCAAGCCATCTCAGTTCAACAATAAACTTTTAAAATTTTTGAGACATTTCCCTTCTACAAGCGAGGTTGTCAAGCTAACACCAATTTAAGATGATATAAACACAGCTAATGTACATGTAAGATATGCCCAACGTGATTAATTTAGTAAAATGGTTTAAAAATATGATAACAACACTGCTATTAGATATGCTCAATTTGCTTAATTTAGTAAATTTGATTAAAAACCAAGCCATAATGCTACTGCCCTTTGCTATTGAACACGAAAATCATTTTGTCATGACTTGTACTCTCTCAATAGGACTTTCAAGCTACATTATAGGTTCTCCTAATATTTAGAATCAGGCAAGAATCAATAAACCACTACATTGTATCTTACTACAGATCTAGAATATGTGACCCATCATATCGAAATCAGACACAAGTCGCCAGAAAATAGTCAAAGATTCCAACAAAACAATCCATTTTTAAAGGTTTTCCCCTAATAGTTTTTACTCATTTTTTTTTTACAGAGTATACAAGAAACATTGAAAATTCAGATAATGCAAAAAATATTTCCTCCCAAATAAGACAATTTTTATTATTTTGCCCATTTCCACAACACTGAATTTGCTTGGCGACTTGTGTCTGATTTCGATGTGATGCATCACATATAATCAAATACACTACATGTATATCAAATACAATAAACACTGTAACACTAACAACTAAATAGGACCATCATCTAGAAAATGGCCAATAGGTTTAGGCCTACCATGATAGTGGACCACATTGAAAGAAGTATAATTGTACTCCGCCATGTCTGTCAGATTTAAGACTGCTGCCGTACCATATTACATGTATTACCCCCGGCATTAGCATGGCTACCATCAAGACGTTCAAGGAAAAAAATCCTTTTGGGTACCCATATATCTCACCTGGATCGAGTTTGGAAAATTTAAATTAGTATCTTGACAAAGGACATTTGTGCCCCTCACCTGGCTCGAGTGTGACAAATGTAGATAAGTGTCTTGACGAAGAACATTTGTGAACCTCACCTAGGTGGAGTGCGGCAAATGTAGATTAGTGTCTTGACAAAGGACATTTGTGCACCTTGCCTGGCTCGAGTGCGGCAAATGTAGATTAATGTCTTGACAAAGAACATTTGTGAACCTCACCTGGGTCGAGTGCGGCAAATGTAGATTAATGTCTTGACAAAGAACATTTGTTGAAACCTCACCTGGCGGTCGAGTTCGGCAAATGTAGATTAGTTGTCTGACAAAGACATTTGTGCACCTTGCCTGGCTCGGAGAGTGCGCGCAAATGTATATCTTATATAAAGAAACATTTGTTATATTCACCTGCGGTCGAGTGCGAGCAAATGTAGCATTAATGTTCTTGACAGTATATAATATATATTGTGACCTCTATCGCTCAGCGAGTGGGCAACATGTAGTAATTAATGTCTTGAAAACAGACATTTGACTCACCTGCTCGAGTCGTGCGACAATAGATGTTAGGAATTGTGTCAGTGCATGCCAGTTGACATATAGTGCAAACACATTTGTAACCTCACCGGCTCATCCGGCAAATGTAGATTAGTGTCTGTACAAAGAGCATTTTGTGAACTTCACCTGGCTCGAGTGCGGGCAACATCGTGAGATTAACTGTCTGGACAAAATGACATTGTGCAACCTCACCTGCCCCGGTGTGAGCTGTGGCCAACAATGTAGCTTAGCTGTCTTGACACAAAGAACATTGTGCGAACCTCACCTGCGCAGGTCGAGCTGCTGGCAAATATCCAACATAAGTGTCTCTGACTAAAAGACATTATGTCACACTCACCCTGCTGCGGTGAACACTGTGTCGCAAACGTGCACTAGGATCTAGCTCGTCCTGACTAAAGAACATTTGTGAACCCACCTGGCTCCGATACTAACATCGCATCCGCATGGAGCAAACTGTAGATCTACCTGTGTCTACCAAACGACATAGTGTGCACCTAACCTGCGTGCTCCGCGTCGAGCTGCTGCCACAAAATGTAGATAGTGTCTTGACCATAAGACACACCCCACCATTCTGTGGATACCTTAACCCCGACATCTCCTGGTTCTGAGTGTTACAAATGCTACGATTAGTGTCTTCACGAAAGACATTTGTGCACCTCAACCGCGGGTCGAGCTCGTTGACAAATGATACCAGATTAGTGTCTTGACAAAGGACATTTGTGCACCTGTCGCCTTTGCCTGGCTCGAGATGTGGCAAATGTAGATTCAGTGTCATTGCCCAAAAACATTGCTGAACCTGCACCTGCTGTCGAGTGTGCATGTAACAGACTGTGAGTCAATCAAAAAAATGTCCCATCACTTTGCAAGCTGTCTTGTTGAAAAGTATGAATATTTGATCATGGGTTTTATGGTATGATCTGGTATCATCCTCCTAGCCTATGTTGGTACAGTTTTCATTGGGATCTTTGCACGCATGACTGAATAACAGACAATCTTCAGAAGACGGTAAAATCTCTCTTGCGCCAAGTGGCTGGGTGAAGAATAAACAAACTGGGAATGTATTACTTATGTGCACGCACAAAGACACACACCCACACGTACCCTCATCTGAACATACACAAAGCACATACACACCAACATCCTCACCACACACATCCACACATACCCTCCACACTCACTTACACACCCACATACCCTATCTCATCAATACCAGCACAAACACGCATAAACACCCACACACATACACAAAAACCCTCACCCACACTCACAAACAGTTGTTAGGGAATTACAACGTCACAAACATTCAGTGATGGTCTAGGTAAACAGAACGTCAAACAGGACATTTAATTGTGAATTGTTTAATGTGTGTGTGGGAGCGAGAATGGGCGTGTGTTGATGTGTCTATGTGGTGAGAAGGTGTGTGGGCAAGTGTTTACATATATTCTGTCAGCATTTCCTTTTAATCTTCAACCAACCACTTGGCGCAAGGGAGATCTTACCGTCTTCTGCAGATTGTTTGTTATTCAGTCATGCGTGCAAAGATCTAAATGAAAATGGTACCAACATACGCTAGGAAAATGACTTTACCAAGACATATCATGAAACCCATGATTGAATGTTCATACTTTTCAAAATGATGGGACATTTTTATTGACTCACTCTGTAGAGTAGTGTCTTGCCAAAGAACATTTGTGCACCTCACCTGGGTCGAGTGTGGCAAATGTAGATTAGTGTCTTGACAAAGAACATTTGTGCAGAGGCAAGATTCAAATAAAGTGGATGGACACTCACCATAGCGGTCCAGGGTGTAGGTGATACCAAGACAGGTGGAGTTCTTAGATGGGTCCAGGATGATTCCAAAGAACTCCAAGAACAAATCTTCATCACCATCTGGAACAGGAGGTGGTCTATCCTCCAGGCTCTCGGGCTTTGGAAACCTGTTCCCACAAGTGGCACCTATCAAATACAAGCAATGGATGTTGGTAATGAAAGTGGTTCTTGTATATTGCTCAGAAAATGGTGTTGTGATGTTCAAAGGGCTCAACATATATGGATCTAGATGTTTTTTAAACTAGCCAACACTACTTCAGCAGAATTTTTTTCTAAAATATGGATTAATGATCTATGTTCAGCTGTTCAGCCGGATCAGACACAATAGCATTTATATGTGCACATTGGAGTGCCCCTCCAAAGTATTGTGTCTAATTCAACCACATCTGCTCCTGACTTTGCAGTCTTTTGGACTAATAAGATGCCAGCTAAACTTGATGTATCAAATGATATTTTAAAGAGAGCGTGAAGACATTGGTATTGGTAAAAAATATTTTGTTTTGGTCAAACATACCATTAAGATAATCATTGTTCCTTGATCATTGATAATGATATAAATTCAATACTCAATAAATAATGACCTTGAATAATTAATAATATCAACAAACACATTTATAATGCGCAATCTCTAGTACTTTCCTTGAGGCGCATTGTAAAACAAAAAATGTGTTGTCAACTATAAATGTAATTGAAGACTAGTGACATCAATATTAATTTTGTTCAAAAGGACCATCTAGAGCGAATATCTCTTGCTTTCACTTTCCATCTCTAAATCTTTAAATTGTATTTTTCAGCCATTAAATTTGAACTAATTGAATACTCCAGCATGGAGATTACATGTAGTTGCTTTTAATGAAAACAAAACGAGCTGGAGGAAAATTTGACAACTGTATAGTTTGTACGTATGTTACATATTCAATCTATATGGCCGTGTGTTATAAGTTCGCCGCCTTTTGCGTTACATGCCAATTTGACTAAAAAAAGAACCTTTTTCACTTCAAAGACGTGTATCTCGAAAAGTATACACCCTACTATATCAAAACTATACATTTTCTGAAAGGAAATTCATCAAGGAATCTAAATCTGCATTGAAAAATTATACCAGGTGCAAGATAAAAAAGTTATTCTGAAAAATTTCAGGAAATATAGATTTTTTATTAATTTTCATTTTTTTATCATCAAGTCATCTATTGTCAGCCAAATAGTAATGACATTATTATACTATGATAGAGAATATTCATACCTTTCAAATAAGGTATAATTCATTATGGTTTACAATTTTAGAATGAAAAATATAAAGATCCAAAATTTTGCTTTGAAAATATAGATTTTTTCAAATTCATGAGGGGGTTGAGTCCTGCCAAGTACTGTTGCACCATCAAACACATTGTTTAAGTGATATGATGGTATAAAGCAGTTCATAAGCTTCAATTTGGTGCAAAATTTACAAAAATAGGCTAAATTTTGGCAGAGATATTGCAGTTTCCCCAACGGTACTGCAATATCTCTCATTTCTAATGACTTTGTACAGGAGGCATTGCTTTTTTAAGTCTAATAATGATTGTTGGGTCTTCCTGGTTGCTATTGTGACATCAAACCTATTGTTCAGTGATGTTATGGTATAAAGCTATTTTATAAGCTTTAGTTTGGTACCAAATTTACCGTCATAAGCCAAAATTTGGCAGAGAAATTCAAGTTTTCCCCAAATCAACCACAAAATGTGAAATTTCCCATTGACTTTGTACAGGCGGCGCCGCTTCCGGCACCACCCCTACTGTCCTAAACTTAAACCATTGTAACTCCACCAGAATGTGACCTAGAACAATGAAACCTCACAGGGAGCTAGCACAGTAACATAGCTTCAAAATGAGATCAAATATGTTACATGAACTTTCTTTCTTTGGAAAATATCAACAAACCAATGCTGAAAAATAGCAAAAAGTGTAACAGCACCACACTATTTGGGTGGCGAGTTCATAACACATGACCATATACATGTACATTTATCACTTTCTCTTCTATAAAATCCCCCTTTTTTCTTATCAATTTTTTTAAATAAAAAATAATAGGTATTAGAATATGAGACTGCCAGATTGATATCTTAAGCTATAACTCCTTTGTTTAAAACCAATTTTGAGTAACAAAAGGAGCTTTATTAAAATTCTAAAGACACTAACCAATATCTTAAAATACATACACTAAATATCTCTTGAAATGTTGGGGACAGGAAAATTTTCGGCTAATGTACATCTTGGTTCACTGTTTGTCCATCTTTCTATTGAACTTTCTTATCAGTCACCTGATATTCCTTTTTTAACAAAAGCAAGTGTTGGTATTTCATACTAAAGGCAGGGTGATATTTTTAGTGATATAATACAATTTCCAAGACTGCTTTCAATAATTTAAATACTTACTATTGCCGCACATGTCAGAGTCCGAAATTAAGGCCTCGTAGCTATACATCTTGCCAGTGCTCTGAAAAGAGATGGGGAAGAAACATCACTTACAAAAGGTTGAATTTTTCAGGGTTTTGGAAATGAAACAAAAGAAAATACATGTAGGTCTCTTCATATGAGAGTATAAATCCCAAGAGGAAAAAAAAAACCCGTAAAGGGGACCAATACCCAAGGAAATAATCACTTTTATAAGAAAGAGCACAATCAGAGGAGCAATTTAAAAAAAGTTTCATCACAATCGGTTATAAAATAAGAGAGTTATGGAAGTTTGAAAAGTCTTGTTTTACCTTCTATGGGGATCCTCAAACTGGCAACATCGGCTTCAAAATGGCTGATTTTATGGACAACTCTCCATTGGTTTTGTACACAAATTTTCAGATTTTCCCCATTTTCTTCCAAAATATATCTTATTTACTTCTGAGCTCAAAATATGTCATGGAGAAATATATTTCACACAATATATGTTGAGCTCAGAAGTAAACAAGACATATTTTGGAAGAAAATGGGGAAAATCTTAAAATTTGTGTACAAAACCAATGGAGAGTTGTCCATAAAATCGGCCATTTTGAAGCTGATATTGCCAATTTGAGGATCCCCACAGAATAAAGGTAAAACGAGACTTTTCAAAATTCCATAACTCTCTTATTTTTATAACCGATTTTGATGAAACTTTTTAAAATTGCCCCTCTCATTATCTCTGTCCTATGAAAGTGAATATTTCCCTTTGGATTGTTTCCTTTAAGACAAACTCCAGAGAGACGGAACTGTTGTCCTCAGGAGAGTTGTACTTGATGGAGTTAATTCTGGGAGTTGTCCTTCAGGAGGGGAAAGCAGTCCTCCTTAGGGGAGCTGTCTCCTGGGGAGTTGTCCTCTGGAGGGGGGGGGATTCTTCTGAGCCTTGTCCTTCAGAGGGGGAAAGCAGTCCTCCGTAGGGGAGCTGTCTCCTGGGAGTTGTCCTCTGGAGGGGGGGGGGGATTCTTCTGAGCCTTGCAGGCCGTAACTAGGATTTTTAACGGTGGGCGTTCGACATTGAAAAAGTGGACCTTTTTTCAAGGATTTTTTTTTTCGAGCGCGAAGGTGGCAGAAAATTTTTGAGTTAAACTTGAGTATAATAGCATTATCATTATGATTAATAGACCCTATTTAGGAGCTAAAAAACTGGGGTTAATTGTGCATTATAGTCTCTACTTATAGTATCCGCGAGCGCGTAAGCTGCGAGCCTGAAAATTTTAAGAATCTCTTAATGGCTTTTCTTTTTTATTGTCAATGCAGGTATGAATATATAGGAATTCAGCGCAAAGCGCACACGAGCTCAAAATTTTGAAAACAAAATTGGAGTTAAATTGTGCAATATAGAGCCTATTTAGTATCCGCGAGCTGAAAGTTTGAGCTATAAAAATCGTGCCTTATAGACTCTTCTAGGATCCATAATTGAAGATACATTATAATCTTGGCTCATTAATAAATCTTTGCTATGAAATATTTTGTTGGGCCTGCCAAGCACCTAGGCCTCCCCCATCTAGCCCAAAACACAATTGCAAACAATTCATTTGACAAGGTTTTTTCTCCAACAGAGAGCACTGGGTCCAACCCTTTTTAATATTATTGTTTGTTATTTTTCAGTTCGATGTCGCATAGTGACCAGCAGGAAAAATTGGGGTTTTAAGCAATTATGAAGTAAAGAAAGGAGCACTTTTAGTATTGTACGTGATACTTTTTAAGAAATATTAGTTTCCATGGACTTTTAAAGAGTATGAAAGGCTTCTTTTTAGTATAAAAAGGGACACTTTTTAGATTGCATGAAAAAATGGGGGCACTATGCCCCCTGCTCCCCCCCCCCCTCCCCCGGTTCCACTGCCTCTGTTAGACCTAATATCCTAAGCGCGAACGCGAGTAGAAAACTTTGAGCTCAAAATTAGTGTTATTGTGCATTATAGACCCTATTAGTATGCCTGGAGCGCGAAGCCGCCGAGCCGAAAATCTTAGGGGTTAAGACATATGGAGTTAACAAGGGCCCTTTTTAGTATAAAGTGCCCCCTTTTTAACATTAATTGTCCACGGACTTTTCAAAACTCGAAAGGCTTCTTTTAGTATAAAGATGACACTTTTTTTTTATAGCCTCGAAAAGGACACTTTTTTGTACAGAAAAGGCACTACAGGGTGGATGAAAAAGTTGGGTCACTGTGCCCCTGCCCGCCCCACCGCGCGTTCCACCGCCTCTGCCACTAAGCCTTATTTCTGTTTTTACATTCCTAACATTGAAGATAAAATACAAAAAATAGAACACAAATGCAAACGAAAACATTCCTGCGAAATGGTTTAAGTGTAATTCCTCGTAATTTGTTCTGAAAAACGTGATTATCATCCCCAAAATAAAAAGTAGCGAGCAGCGAAGCGCGAGCGAAAGATTTTACATGTAGGGGACTGAAAGCAAAGTGTTTTAATCTTCCATTCTTGTATTTCTATTCAAGTATCTGCTGCATTTCTGCCAAAAAGTGGAGTTTTAATTTTTTTTTTTTTTTTTGGTCAAGCGGACCCTGCTCGCCTCGGGGGTGGGGGGGGGGGGGGGGGGGGTTCGTTCGAACCCCCCGAACCCCCCCTGTTACGGGCCTGCCTTGTCCTTCAGAAGGGGGAAAGCAGTCCTCCAGTAGGGGAGCCGTCTCCTCTGGAGTGGTCTTCTGAGGAGATGTCCTCAATGGGAGGGCGGTCCTCTGGGGGAGCAGTCCTAGAGGGCTTAGTTTGATTAATTGGATATACCCTTTGTAGGGCGAGTACACACATGTATTGTAAAATATGGGTATAACCCTCATATATAGCCCTCACTCAAACTACCCGTAACTATCCCTCACCTTACTCTTCAAACCACCCACAAATTTTGACTTCAATGAATCATGAAGACCCTAAAGGGCCTGTCCCACTGGAGGCAATCGTTGTTGTGACAACTGGCAATCTTGCTGTTGTGAGTGTGGTAGCAAGTTGTTGTTGTAGCCTAGCGTAGATAGAGTCGTATGAAGGTTTATAATCACCTTTTTAAAGCCGAACTCCTTACAATTATGACATTCTCAGGTTGTCACCACAACGGTCCCCGCCTGTGTGACAGGCCCTTTATTGTGCATTTCTCCTAAAGTGATGAACTGAACCATAAAAAAAAATGGAGGGCTTTCATAGTATCAAGAGCTTACCATACATATTTGTGGAGAAAATTTTAAAGAACAACAAATATTGAAGTCCCCAGTCATTATTGAGTCACTGCACAAAGCAATTTTTATTTAATGTGAACTTCCGATCATTGTGGATCCATCTTCTATTCATGAGGCCATGTCTGTGGTCTGTGTCTCTATCATTACATCCAACTTTTCTCATGAAATTACATTTGCATGTGCAGCCATATTTTTGTTTTTATTGTACCATATACTTAGACATCATTCAGAGACCAGGCTTGAAAAAAAAAACACAGATTATATTTATAATTATATTGTTCTGAATTACATCTCCTCTGTAGTTCATCAGACATAGATTTTATCCAAATTTCCAAAGCAGTACTTAGTGGATCCAGGATTCAGAAAAAGAAGGGGAGCAGAAGACAATTTTCTTAAATATTTTACCAACAAAGTATGCTCAATGTGTGATTCTCAAAATAAAGGGGAGTGCACACCCCTGTGATATGCAAAGAAACATAATAATATACCCTTGGAAAAAATCAGGGAAAGTTATCCAATTCCCTTCTTTTTCCTATTTGTTGTATAATATTTCCTTTATTTCTCTTCCCTTCCCATCCGTCTTTCTCTCTTTCTTTTGCTAACAACATCCCTCATCATCAGCTTTCCCCCTTTATTTCTCTTAAATCCTTGTCCCTCAAACCTTTTCCTGTGTTTTTCTCCAACTCTCCAGCTGTAGTCTAGGCTAGAGACCATGTAACCTTGTTTTTTGATATATACAATGTTTTTTTATGGTTCTTTGTCAATTCGAGGGTGCTGATTCCAATCCGATGGGTGCCCAACGCAAACTTGAGCATTTTTCACAAATCGCGAAAATCAAAAGGCCCCAAAATGGCCGCCAAAATAGAAAATGACTATTATATAAGGTTGTTTGAGTTTCTTATCAATTCGAGTGCTGTTCCAATCCATGAAGGCCAGCCGCGAACTTCTTGCCAGATATTTACGCAATCGCTAACAATTCAAATATATACGGCTGCCAAAAGTGCCGCGCAAAACTGGAAATCAGTTTCCACAGGGTATTTCTGAGTTGCTTGAGTTCTAATCAAATTTCGAGCGGTGCTGATCCAATCGATGGCTGCCAGGCCGCGAAACCCAACATATAACTCAAATCGCTAAATTCAAAATGGCTGCCAAAATGCTCCCAAAAACTGGAAATCAAGAAATTCCAAGGGTATTTAGTGTTCGTTTTTGTAAAGTTTCTATTCAAATCAAGAGAAGCAGGCTGCTCTTCCAAATTCAATAGTTACAACCGGTGTAACCAACAATTTTATGAAAATCGCGAAAATTCAAAATGGCTTGCCAAAATCGCCGCCCACATATCATTCTACTCTACTTGTGAATATTTAATATCTAACCGCTCTCCTATGACATTAAATGCTAACATAATACGTATTCTTATTTGTGTGACTCACATACTTTTCATGTAGTGTTAGTGAAACACGCCTGAAACGATACATCATCGAATTCGTTTCAGAGGGGGTGCTGGATTCAAACACCGCCAACTAAAATCACACAAACCCCGCTAAACGTTGCCGAACTGATCGATTGACAACTGCAATGCCATTACTTACGCACAAAAACTCTCGCCTGAGACATACTCGCAATATCAGCCTTCAGGTAAATGGAATTGTCAGTCACCTCCGGTTCGACGGAAATTAGTCCCTGGACAGAAATAAGTAATAGTGAACTTCCTTGTATAATCATATTTTGTAGTAGATGCTTTCAGACCATACTTAGGTGGGAAAAAGACTATTTTGCAAGCCTAAACACCATTTGCTAAAGTTGTAATCAGAATCTTGATTCACATAGATTATTTCCTAACAATTATTATATAAAATAGTGATCTTGTCACATCTGCGACAAGCGCCTTCCACATTCGAATGCATGTGATACAAATATTGAACCACGAGTAAAAGTCTTTGTGATAAAGTTCAAATACCAGACTTTTTTTAACCTAATCGAGATGAATTACCATATTTGAAAAGCTGAGAATTATGCTTTTAAATCGTTGATCATAATTTAAAAAGTTGCTTAATCGAGAAGATACTAGCACGTAGAGCTATTGAGAGCAAATGGCCATATTTACATAATTTGCATCTCACTAGGATTTCGAAATTACACAATGACAGACGTTTTTCCCCTGCACATAAGTTATTCCTATTTTTGAAAAATTCGGACTCTTAGCGTACTTATTCAAGTTGATCATTTCTTTGAAAAGATAGTTGCTCGGCATAATCAAGAAAACAAAGTGAAAAAACTGTGCAAAATACAAAAAGTCTATAGCCGCGTTCGCTTTGCGTAGAGTGATAGCGCCCTCTTCCCCTTAAGTTTACAACTAGAATTGATATGATTGAAAATAGGTATTCTATGGGTATATTTCAGGGTATTTTGGTGGTTTCTTGCCAATTCGAAGAACCGCTAGATATCAACGTAAGAAATAGCGATGAAATAGGCATTTTCGCGAATTTGCTTTCATTTGGAATTAATAAGCCTTTATCATAACTGTCGGCCGTTTTCACCCGCTTATGTTATTTGCTTTAAAAAAAACAAGGTTTCCCTGAAAGGTACCCATCGAATTTGGAATCAGAGCCATGAACTTGACTAATAGCTATAAAAAATAACCTCGGATATCCATGTAGAAACATTTTTTTAACGTGGCTGATGGCAGCGAATATTGACGATTTGCGCAAAATGCTTAGGGTTTCGTGCCTCTAACTCATCATATTTTGAAACAGCGTTTTCAATTGAATTAAATTATTAAAAAAAAAACTTGGATAACAACAAAATGCGCGTTTCCATTTCACTTGGCGGCCGTTTTGAATTTTAGCGGGGTTTCACGGTTGACACTCATCGGATTTGAAATCAGCACCCTCAAATTACAAACCAACCAAAACAACCTCTGAAATAATACACATTTTCATTTTTAGGCAGACGATTTTAGCGGTTTACATAAATCCTGTATGTTTTGTGGCTGGTACTCATCGGATTTGGAATAAGCGCATTCAAATTAGCAAGAAACCACCAAAATAACCTGAAATATACCCATAGAACACCCATTTTCAATTGGGCGGCCATTTTGGCAGCCATTTGGAATTTTAGCGATTTGCATAAAATCTGTTGAGTTTTGAGGCTGGCACTCATTGAATTTTGAATCAGCACCCTCGAAATAATAAGAAACCACCGAAACAACCCCCAAAATACCCTTGGAATACTGATTTCCAGTTTTGGCGGCCATTTTGGCAGCCATTTTGAATTTTAGCGATTTGCGTAAAATCTGTTGGGTTCCGCGGCTGGCACTCATCGAATTTGGAATCAGCACCCTCGAATTGATAAGAAACCACCAAAACAACCTCAGAAATACTGTATAAGCCAATATTTTCGCGTCCAGATATTTTCGCGATTTTGGACTAGTTGGGGAAATTCGCGGGAGCAAAATTTCCTGCGATGTTTGGGTATTGACATATCATTATTGATAAATTAGGCCTTGGTACTAAAGGTGGAAATTTTCGCAAAGATGACCCAACTCGCGAAAATTTGCGCGAAATAAAGTCTTCGCGGAAAATAACCACTTATTACAGTACCCTTCAAGCAATACTGAATTTCGCCAGTTTTGCGGCCATTTTGCAGCCTTGCTTTATAATCTCTAGCATTTGCGTAAAATCCTGGAGTTTCGCGGCTGGCTATCATCGGATTTGGAATCGCACGCTCGAATTGAATAAGAAACCACCCAACACCTCAGAAATCCATTTTCATATTTGGCGGCCATTATTGGCGGCCATTTTGAATTTTCGCGATTTGTGAATAAATGCTCAAGGTTTCACGTCGTGCACCCATCGGATTTGAAATCAGCACGCCTCGAATTGACAAGAACCCAAATCAAAAACTTGTATATATATCAAAAAGCAGCGGTTCGGAATCTTTTCCTATGGGGCCTATGCCTGGACATACTGACTTATTTCTCTCAACATGTCCTTCTTTTTCTGGAATTCCTCAAGTGAGGCAACACACTTTTTTTTATTTTTTTTTTTTTATCATACGAGTTTATTTATTTATTTAATTTATATTCAAACAATATTTTAGCAGGAACACCAATCAACAGAAGTTGATCCCCTTGGCGGTCCTCTGCAAGTTATGACACATAAAGAAATCAAAAATCATCATGACATCGTTACGTATCATCAACATATAAGTAAAAATATACACATTCATAGTCACAAAATAAATTATTCAAAAAATGAAATAACATTACTACAGTTGGGTAAAAAGAAATAAAGAACTTTAACTTATAAGAAACAATTGGGCTAGGAATGAAAGATAAATGATTAATCAATGTATGTCGAAAGATGCAAAGAGTTTGAATATTTGGCATTGATGGTTCTAAATTGTTCCAGAAGTTCTGACGACGGCTAAAACTAAACATGAAAAAGAATGTTTTAAAAAGACGATTTCTAACATACATTTAGTACGGGAATGTAATATTTTTGAGACGATGAATCTAGTTCCATATCGTGTGTAGGTTCTTTTCTAAACTTAAACATTTATTCAAAATCGAGGGGACTACAACCTTGATTCGGCATCCGTACTTTCATACATTTAACATTAACAAATAATCTGGAAATAAAGAACTCTATGTTCAAAGGCGCATCAATTTAAAGAAGTGAATAAATGTATCAGAAGGAGTCATAAAATCGCTTTTAAAAATTATTCTTGCAGCCCCTTTTCTGTAACTTTTTTAATCTACCTGTATCGTCCTTATATCTATCCCCCCAAACAACACATAATCAAGTAGGGCATAACCATAGCATTATACATGGTAAGTAAAGATTTTGATTAACATAATTACTTAATCTTCTATCACACCAATATCTTACTAACTTTATTAGATACCTTTGGAAACATGTTTCCTTCATGAAGTGTATTATCTATCATCACACCTAAACATTCAAAAGAAAAAAACTTGCTTAACACTATTGTATTACAATTTATAATTAAAAGTGGTATTATATAATGTGATAATCAGCTCGCGTACCAACTAGCATGCATTCAGCTTTTTCATAATTTATCAATCAATACGATTTTTTTCTAACACAGTCAACAATAATTTTAAATCTTCTTTCTAATTTGTTTTGTATTTCAATTAAAGTTGTACCTCCAACATTATATCGAATGTATCATCTGCATACATAACAATTTTGGAATGTTTTTAGAACCTTAGGCACTATCATTTATAAATATTTGAAAATAATTTCGGCCCAAGTTAGAACCCTGAGGAACACCTTTATTACACTGTGCTACTGCCTATGGAGCAGAGTTCCATCTTACAGCTAACGTCGTTGCGGTTCTATCAAAAAATAACGAGTAGCTCTTTTCACTATCCTACAAAAGTTCCCTTAGAGTGTTCCAATCTTACTAGTATGGATTACCATCAAATCAATATGCACAGTCTTGGGGAGAAATATACTCCCCAGAGTAAACAAATTAATCTTATCAAAGTTGAACTGATAATTCCTTATTATTTTAATTATTATACTCTCTTTGTATGATTTGGTCAATAGATCAAATACATAGATCCAAATAACTTAATTTTTCACTCTTGCAGAATCACAAACATATATATAATCATCCACAAACGCCTTTCTACGTGACATACTTCCCGGGATCTCTTGAGCACGATTTTATCACATTGACCTTCAACCACCTACCAGATCTAATAATTTGCCTAACACACCATACCAGCAAAGCAGACTGACAACATTCGCTACTATGAACATTAATGATCTGTAAAACAGTCATAGTACCAGCTAGGCTATTATTAATCTTGAGAGAAAATTTAAAAAATAAGTTTTATAGGAACCAACGATCTACAACAATGTAGATCTATGGGTTCAACAACGATCGATGGCACTCGACCTAAAAAAATGAATACTCCTCCTTTTCGTACAATTGTGCTATGTTACAATTCAATTGTAAACACAGACTTATCTAAAGCTTTAATATCTCAAAAACAACTTCAGAAGGGTTCACTCTTCCACTACAATTTAAACCCTCTTACTGCTCCTCATCACTACACTTCATTAGAAGAGATATAATTTACATTTTCCATCGCTTCATTCTTCATGATGATTGTGAGTCAATTTTTTTTTTCAATTTAATTCCTTTATTCATTCAAATATATTTCAGACACAAAATCAGCTGAAAGACTCAATTACATTTTTGCCCTGGTTGCATCCCATAATGGAGTGCAAGGTTGTGAATCAAACCGACCAGATATGAAAATCTATACAAATATGGTGTTAGAAAAAAAGGTTTTACAAGGGTTAAAAGACATTAATACCTGCAAGGGGTTGGTTCTCTTCATTCAAACTATCTCCTCCAGTGACATTATGCATTTTCAAATTTGTTTTTTAACGGTTGATCTTATTTTGTTTATGGAGCTCTTAAAAGAGTTTAGAGGGGCACATCAAACTTGCTGGGTCAAAGAACACGCCAGCATTATTCTCTGCTATAAAATGAAGGTGAAAACACAGTATTTCAAGGCCTATCCCACTATGGCGATCTTGAACTTTTTTTTTAATGACAGGAATCATTGAAGTGCTTTATTAGATCAGCTTTTCTTCTGCAAATTTGGCACACTTGCTTTTTTTTTACTAAATTTTAATAAAAATTCAGACATTATGCTTGAAACTACATTGGCCCTTATTCACAATAAGGCTGCCTGAGTTAAACCATAGTTCAAGTCTGTGGTTTGACTACAGGTAGCAAAATGTGACATAATCTCAAAGAGTACATGTAGATGTTCCATTTTTCTGGATTTTTCAAACTGAATTATTAAAAAATGCCCAAGAATAATAAGTAGACCTACAATAGTTTTCCAGTTCATCAAAGCACAAGACCAGAATCCAGTATGTAGGCCTACAAATTTGTTTACATTTGGTCAGCTATATTTAAAACACAGATTTTAACTATACAGTTTACCTAAAGTGGCCTTTGTGAATATGGGCCATTAAGGTTGCAACCCATATTAAAAAATAAAGAATACAAAATTTATATCATATCAAAAGGTTGCCAATATAGTATAGAAATTTAAAATGATATCTCAAGAACCACTTAAGAAATTGTGAGAACAAAAAAGCGGGATGGACATACATGTACAATGAAAAACTCCAAATAAATACAGACACAGAGTCAGCCCCCCAAAAATATTGCCTCCGGCATCATCTTCACTGGTGGAGGAATTTTTAAAAAATTATGCGTGAGAGGAAGTTCACACAGCTAACAATAAAATTTCATACAAACAGATTGCTGTAAGTGTAACATTTTTTCCTCAAGATTTTTAAATAAACATGAACATTGTATTCATTGTCTAGCAAACAATGCCCTATGGACTCTAATCAGACGAGTGCATGCACATATATCACTGAATATTTTGTACAAAGTCCACTTTTCAAAAAACAAAGACACATCATTAGAACAAGATTAGTTATCATTCTATGCAGATGTAGTCTGCAACAGATGGGCAATCATAAAAGTCAAATACTAAATTGAAATCAATATGGGAATGAACACTCCAAAAATCAGATTCAAGAGGTACACATACATTCATAAAGGATTATTAAGAACAAAATACTTTAAAGAGATCAATTAAAATCTGAGTATAAAACACAAAATGGGCCTTCCCTTAGCCACAAAATTCCTGAGACATGGATGTACACTGTAAATGAACAAAAAATGAATAAATTAACAAATTAATAAGACATGCACTGCATGCTTACAAAACTTGACAGCACAATAAATTAATCCACTAATGTAAAGGAGCTGGATGCTTCATGGGAATGACAGAAATCGGGTTGACCCTATTGATCAAATCATGCCTCAATATTATCATTTTAATTTTGGCAGATGTCTAGACATGAACTAACTTTAATATTTTTTAATTGTCATCATCCAAATAAATTATAACTTAATTGCAGGGCTTAAATTAATCTAAGGCCACTCACGGTCAGGCCTTCGATGCCTCCTTCAAAAAGTTCAATTCTGGGATTTTATGAGCCCTTTCTAGACATTTACATCCATACTGTAATGAAAAAAGTACCTACATGAAGATGGAAATAGTGGCCTTGCCCTACATCTTATGTCGTTTACAAGACAAGAGCAAAACATAGATGAATAAAGATGAAAATGACCATAACCCAGCCCCTCAATCACAATTTGTGCCCCGGCCCCAATTCCCCTATGTTGCTATATGAACAACAAAATTAAGCTATAAATCTCTATAGAGCCATGTATACATCATTCCTGTACCATTCTAATAAAAATATACTTTTTATAAGTCATCAAAATATACATGTACGTGAACAACCCATGAAATTACAATGTCGATTATTGATCAGTGGTGGATCCACATAGGGGTTTACAGCATAAGCACCTCCTTAAAATTTGAAAACCACTCATCGACTATAACTAAAGCTTACAGGCTACAGTTACTTGCCTAAATCAGAAAATTTTGGTGACCAGCAAGGTGCCCCCCCCCCCCCCATTCTCGGAGGTGCCCTTATTTTCATCGCAGGATTCCACGCACTATTGATAATTTCATTAAACTATTCTAGTCAATACTCATTCCCCTTGAAATGTTATTGTGACATGATTTTGTACAAATTTAGTTTAATTATTTTATTCTGTTTCTAAAAAAAAGAAAAGAAAGAAAAACAAACATCAAAACTGCTAATAATATGATGATGGTTATATCTAGACTCTATGGACAAATCCCAAATATGTTTGCCATTTAATCAACTAAACTTCATAAACTACTGGTAAATCGATGTCAGTCCATGTTTGTTTTATCATAATCAAAATAACCAATAATGACAAGTGTGATACATACCGTTCCCCTCCATGTGTGATCGTTGAGGCATCTTTCATTGACTGCTACAGCAGGGCCGATTATAAACAGTAATCCTACACCAGACACGAAGAAAGACATGATGATACGGGCTGCAGGTGTATGAAGAAACATGATGTTATAGTTGTCAGATATGATTAATCCAAATTCAAGTTGTGCCATAGGGTTTCGAGAATGTTACGAAGATGTGCTGAGATGCATAGTCGATCATGAATGTTTATCATAGTTCAGCAACATTAAACAACAGTTCATACAGCTCAGTGCTTCACCGCAAAACACCATGCTCTGATCTACTGTGTGGTCGTGCAATGGTCGTCTGCTACTGGAGGTACGTGCCGCACGTATTTGTTTACCCGCACGCATTCATTCACGGAGGAGCGCGGCAACATAATGTACCACGCATCACTAGCCTAGCCCCGCGGAGCTGGCCCACATGTTGCAGATCTTCTTTTATTTTTATCTGCCTGAATGCATTTGGGCATTGAATGTTCATATTCTCTCTTTCCAACTCTTTTATTTGGATCATTTTAGAATTTAATATGCAGTAAAGCATACGTTCATGCAGTAAGGGGGTGGGGGTGGGGGCGCGGCGGGCATCAATGTATGGGTGATAAGCATCTCCAGGCTCCTTCGATCAGGGACCAAAAAACATAGTTGGGATCAACGGTGTCGATTTGTTTTGGCGATTGGGGGGGATGATCGTCGATATTTCCTCTTTTCCTCAATGTGACACATACGATGGTATATGATCACAGTGTCCATTGTTTGGGAGGGGTAATGCTTGTATAAACACATGCATATAAATATGGAAAACTGTATTGTATAATGCGAGCGCGAAGCGCGAGCTGAAAATTTTCCCGATAATCATGATAATAGTGACATAAAAAGGCATTTTGTAGCATAATGCGAGCGCGAAACGAGGAAGGGGCTCTTACTTGTTTGTTCAAGGGGGACCATGATGATGTATGGCTACAGATAATATGCATGTCAGTATCTAATATTACATATTTTCAAATCAATAATGCGAGCGCGAAGCGCGAGCTGAAAATTTTCTCAATAATAGTGACATGAAATGGAAGATATATTATAGAATAATGCGAACGCGAAACGGGGAAGGGGCTTTATCCGGTTTATAAAAGGGGGCCATCATGATGTAATGTCTATGAATATACACACATGCACATTATTATGCATATGAGTACTAGTGTATCGTCGAATTCATAGGGCTGTAATGCGAGCGCGAAGCGCGAGCTTTAAATTTTCTCAATAATATTGAACTGAAACATGGTATTTGTAGTTTTACATGACTATAAGCGCGAAATTGATGGAGCGCTAGGGGGCTTTAACTGGTGATTAGAAGCGGAACATCATGACGTAAAGTGATTCCAACAAACGCAAATCTATATGGACGAATTCCAGTTAGGGCAATACTGTGCGAGCGCGAAGCGCGAGCTGAAAATTTTCTCAATAATAGTGACCTGATGAAACAAGATGATAGACTCATGGGAGCACGAAATTGGTATGGTATGGCACGGTTTTATTTTTCGTATAAAAATCAAACATGATACATGATACAGAGTAATAATATGACATAATACAGATACGGAGGGAACACTCTATTCAGAACCATTAATACCATGGCTCTGTTCTTCGAAGAGGTCCGCAAAAGGGGGGGTTGTGTTTAAAAAAAACCATTGTGACATTAATACATGCATTAAAGATGAACAAAGTCATAATAAGTTATATTATGCGAGCGCGAAGCGCGAGCTGAACAGTTTCAGGCAATTTTTAATAGTTATCTAAAATTTGATTGATTTAATTGAAAAGAGGGCATTTAGACCCCGGAGAATAGTGGAAGTGTATTATATAATCAATGGTCCGAGTCCAAACAAGTTTAAAAATTGTCGATAAAGAGCCGATATAAGTGTTGCACACTCTTCAATGTTCATTATTTATTTTATTAAAACCATCGTGGATTTTTGAGGGGAATACTTATGCCTTCAGTTTTACTTATCGAGGCACCTGTCCCCTATGCACCCTTGGATTGGTGTCCCTGATTATCATCAATTTTAATGTTTTTTGTTTTGTTGTTGTTTTTATTTTATTGTGAATAGTGAAACATCTGCGCTGATTATCCACATGGTGTATTGTGTATTACATGATTACTGAAGTATATCAGACACACACGAGGAAGATTAACGAAAGAGTTAGAAAATTTTGGATTTTTGAATGTCAAAAATATGCATTTTAGACTGCAAAATAATATAATAATGTTATAGAAGTGTTTTATATGATAATGAATTTGTAATGGGAGATTTTATGTTATTTTAATGCATATAATATTCATATTTTTTTATTTCTTTGATATAAAAATATTGGGGGGGGGGGGGTGATGATTGGTACAAACCACTTAGGAAGCGGGTGTCATCCCCCCCACCAGGACATTATTATTTGGGGGGATTCGCATGCCCCTCCCCATCCCCCCCCCCCGCACAATCGACAGAATCGACCCATGGGTTGGGTCATAGTTGGGATCGGCAGAGTTAGTGTTTAAGTGGCGTATAGTATAAACTCTCGCTGGTGGTTGTTGTAGTGTTGTTGTTTGTTTTAGGGTTTTAGACGGATGAGTGTGGCGCTCATGTCAATATGCAATTTGTTGAATTTATTCACACGCACAAATAGGAAGTCCTTACACTATATCCGTCTTTAAAGATTTTTTCATATTTTTATTACGACACGTCTAGACGCGGCGGCTACATCACACACTTATAAAACGTAAGAATTACTGGAAAATCACCAACTAGTGGCTGAGTTATCGGCGATACTCGTATAGCCTTTTAGCACCAGCAACAACCTCACACACACACCGCGCGCTACTACATTGTATTTTCAACAAATGCTCAGACCACATTAAACATCACAGGAGCACCACACAACTACGCGGGCCGTCTGAATACATAAGACTATCATTCTGCCTCGCATGATAGTCTTATGTATATTCAGACTCGTTTGGCGCATTTTGGGGAAATACAAGCGGGCGAGGCCTTGGCTACAGGCTTTAAACGCGGCTTTTGAACACTAAACTCCACAGAATACACTTTCAAGGGCACCGGGGCGCGCGGGTGTAAAAACTTTTGCCAAAAACTATATATACAGAGGAAACTCTAACGAATGTACATGTTAAGTATCTTCTTTAATAAAATAGCATAAAAAACCCTCAAAATGGTAATTTTTCGGGTTGATAGGGTACATGCAGGTAAAAATGGACCCCCTAAGTCATTTCCCTAATTTGCATAAATTATGAATAAATATCTATCGAATCAGTCTATCACAGATCATCTAATCTTTGTTTATTTGAAAATCAAACTACTGCTCTTAACTTTTATTGTGAAGAAAAACAATCATCAACCAACCCCCTGTCTGCAATAAAATGTTGACGTCATTAACAAAGTGCCCATATTACCTGCATGTGCAGTAATTTGGGCCAGCATGTATTTAATGTATGTTTTAAAACTATACAATGACTCAACCATGTCTGGAATTTGCTTAAAATGTTGAAAAATCATTAACTTTAAGAATATAATTTTGAAATTATAAGACCCTTCAGTAAATCCAGACTATAAATTTCATTGTTAAAGTATTTTGTATATTATTTCTTTTTTTAATATTATTCAAATATAATTTTCATTATACAAGTTAATATAGGCCTACAAATAAGTTATTTATGTTAATTATATACTGTGAATTATACCAAAAAAAATCATAGCAAAGAGATTGATTTCATCCAATACTAAGTACCAGAATCATTTTCCGGCCATTTGGATGTCCATTACCTGCACTAATGTTGCTGGTGTCAGGCAAGCATTCAATGCCAACATTGCAACCCCTTCACAAAAACAAATTGACCTGTACACGCTAGTATGAATCAAATGAGCTATAAGCTTACTAAATATACAAAACAATTGAGGTTACCCCCTCAGACACTCTTCACCACCATCACATTCTGTGAAATATCAAAATTTTACAATCAGGGTAAAAAAATGTCGTAAGTTTTACCATACCTTGTTGGGTTTTCATCAATTTTCTCACAAGAAATTTCGCATCAGATGCTCTCACGTCGACGATATATTTTCGTATACAGTTCATAATGAACAACAATTATGGTGCTCACACACGGTCAACCGGGTCACCGGTCGACGGTCATGACATGATTTGCTTTAGGGTGGCCCATATATGTTAACCTGCTGGCCCATATTACCTGCATGTACCCATATATCAAAAAATTTTCGGCTCGCGCTTCGCGCGTCGCATTGGTTTCAATTGAAGAAAGTATCTTCTATAATGAGCAGCACAAAAAGGCGCTTAATTATGATGCAAGCTGTCAGGCTGGTATAGCAAATTACCTTTAGACCGCCCCACCCAGTGGGTCAGTGTGTCGGTGTGTGACTAATTTGTTTGCTAATTAATAATCAAAAAATAAAACTTTTCTTGGTGATTCATATTTGGTGAGATGCAAGGTAGGGAGACCCGGGGATGGAAGTTACACGGGTTCAATGTTACAGTTTTCTCAGTGTACTAAGTTGGAACAAGAGAGTTCGTTTGCTAACTGGCATACAGCCTACACATAGCTGTGACGAACTGCCGGTCGTGGAGGTTTCTCCGTTGTTATATAAAAAAGTAAATCAACATAAGAACCTGGTTTTTTTTTATATACAGTCAAGTGAAGGTAGTTTGTTGGACAAAAATTAACGATGTTTGTTAATGAGGAGTGTATGTCTTACAGAACTGAACAGGCAATGACGCACTGATGAAGTCTGGTGTACATTTGAAATAGATACTGGACCCATGTCACTAAATACCCCCTGAGCCTATGCACTGTAAAATTCTGCCTAATGGCGTGGCTACAGGGTTGACTTTTTAGGTGGTAAAAATCACCCATGGGTAGGTTGTTACAACAACCTATCCACATGTCGATTGTAAACAACACCTAACCCAAATTAACATTAACACCGTGTAGAAGTAATTAATTTTGTTTCAATTTTCAGGTGTTAATATTTTGATATTTCTATTATTACTTTAATCTATTCTAGAGCTCTACTTGATACTGTTAACGATACCAAGAAACTAGAAAGTTGAAACAAAAGTATGGTATAAGAGATTTACACATTGTAATAAATTACCCCGTATGTTTACATATAGTAACAATTTACCCCGTATGGTGTAACAACTTACCCCGTATATACGGGGTAGGTTGTTACAAAAAAATGTCTTCATTAATTAAGCTGTAGTTATTTAGTGTTTATATGTTTTCAAGTTTTATGTGCCTCAGGTAATAGGCCAACTACAGACCCAAAATGGAGTGTGTGAGTACTTTCATTAGAATTATCTGGCCCAAAATGTGAATTTTGTAACGTCCATCCCCGGTCTCCCCTATACATTAAACCTAGCTTTGGAGAAAAAAACAATAATAATACCAGAGCCATGGTCAAGGCGGGGCATAAACTTTTTGTATTTTCTGGTCAATTGTGTGTCATTTGTGGGCAATTAATTTCCAGGGTTAATTATCTTAATATAATCAATTTAACAAAATTATTTCGGGGGTTAGATTTAAAAAATAGTGGTAAATAGTAATATAATGACAGAAGTCCAAGTAAGGAAGTTAGGATATCAATTCCAGTCGGGGTTAAAAAATGATATTTTATGTACCGTTTTTCCATCTAATTAACATATATGTTAATTTCTGCAAATGAGCATGAAAAATTGCAAAAATCACGGAAAAAACATCAGTTCATGAAACTTCAGACATTGCTCTATTTGAATATGCAGCTTAAGATAAAGAAGCTAACACATTATTTTGTCCCAAAAAGGTTCACTTTTCAAAGAATGGCCCTCATGCAGAACCGGACCCTATCAAAAAGAGTTTCAATAATTCGTGATCGCAGCTTGAATTAATTACATGTAGTTTAAATTGGATAGGACAATTGAGGTGTGACTTGATAGGGCATGATATTTCCTTGGAGGAAGAAGAAATATGTGGGCCTATTTTTTATAAATACCATGCTATAAGTCTCTTCTTTAGTAGTCTTTCTCGTTTATGTTGAACTGAGATAGTAAACTTTTTTTCATGAATTATCTTGGAAATGATCTGTAACAATTAAATATGATTATTCTCCTCTGTTATTGAATATCTTTGCTTTTATAAAAAGCAACCAAATATTCATCAATATTATGCAAACATGTTAGGTGATTCACCCCACCCACTTTTCAAGACCTGTCTTTGCCTTCGACCCAGTATAATAAAGATGTTTTTGTGAGTGAGTAAAGATCTTTTATATCATCACTAAAATTATATGCTGTAAATAAATATAGATCATCAAAAACTCATCTATTTCCCCTACCTTGCAACCACCATACACCCATCATGCCCATATACTAGTACCCTCTCCAACTCTTCACCTCCGCCCCTCCTTCTCTCTCTCTCTCCCTCTCTTCTCTTTCTCTTCCTTCAAACTCATATTTTAAATTTTAATCGGCTATAAATTCAATAACACAACAATAACAAATGAACAAACCCACCAAACATATAAAGGAGATTTATGAAAATAACATCATATGATAATCATGATAATACAAGAAGTATACAAATTTATATCGATATTGTAGGTCTTCTTTATCCACAAAAAATTATCAATCAAGGAACGAAAAGTGTTGAGCGACAATAATCGTAATATATCGTTAATAATAATATTATTAACTTTGCTGATTGTATGATTTTATAGTTGATATCACCTATATTGAATTACATGTTAATCGAAAATGATTTCAGAAGATTTAAATAACTAGATAGGTGTTCACCATTCTGAGAGTATTCCGGAATTGAAGGGTATGGATTAAATATAATAATTTTTATAGACTGGGTGGCATTTGTAAGATTGGTACATGGTATCGCAATATAGTATTTATAGATCTCTATTATAATGCTTACAAAATAAATCTTGTAAATTCGGGGATTTAGATATTTGCTGAGGAATTAAACTTCGTTTTAGAGTCTAATATTTCACTCTCACTCATAAGTATACTAGCCAATTTAAATTAATTCAAAATTGTAACTGATAGTTGAGGAGGATACTCGACTACATGTTAGCTGCTTACGTGTGCGAAAACCAAATGGGATTGCTCTTGTGGTGCGGTTACCACATTGATTCTGATATCCTCTTTTGGTGCCATGACACAGTTTAGCTCTAAGACATTTATTGTGATGTTAATGTTATAGATGGAGCGATTTTGTTTCAATATTTATGGTTCTTATTTAATTTGATGAGCGATACTGAAATATTTTTAGGTGTGCGACCAGAGGACGTAAAGGCATGCATCATGACTTGTTTCTACCAAAGCACACTGGCAGTGCATGGAGTAATATCGAACCCCGAACCTTGCTGTTAAAAACCACTCTATATGTCGACGAAACCATCACGCTATATATTTACAACTTCATGCTATGGATGACGACCTATATATTCAGTTGGAAATAAGAAGATCCCATTTATCTGCTCAGGTTCATGACACTATAAATCATTTCAAATCAAGTGCCTTTGTAAAGAAAAAACAAACAAAAACAAAACAAAAATACACAAGAACAAAGCAAAACAATAAAAACAACAACAAGACAATTTTGACAATTTTCCTTGTCTTTATTATCGTTCCCAGCATCATGACCATCAAAATAAAATAATTGTATCTTATACAGAAAACAAGTTTTTATATCAGCTATATTTTTTTCATCGTTGTTGTAATTTGATTTTCGGAGGAACATTCAAAGTTTACACGAATTTATTGTAACATCAATAATAAAAAAGCTGCATCGTTATTTCCAGTCAGCTTTTTATTTTTGACCTTTTCTACATTTTAACACTATCCGACAAATTCACTTTCAAGAGAATATTAATATAAAAATGATAATTACACTTATATGGGCCATTCTTTGAAATGTGAACCTTTTTGGGACAAATTAAAGTTTTTGCTTCTTGATTTTAAGCTGCATATATATTCATATCGAGCAATGCTCTGAAGCTTCATGAACTGATGTTTTTTCGTAATTTTTGAATCTTTCATGCTCATTGCATAATAACATACATGATAATTACATGGAAAAACGGTTCATAAATAATTCATTTTTTAACCCTGACTGTAATGGATATGCTGACTTCTTACTTGGATTACTGTCATTATATTACTATTTACCTCTATCCTTTTAATCTAACCCCAAAATAATGTTATTAAATTGATTATATTAAGATAATTAACCCTGGAAATTAATTGCCCTCAAATGTCACACACGTGACCAGAAAACACAAACAGTTTATGCCCCGCCTTAACCATGGCTCTGGTATTATTACTATTTTTTTCTCCAAGCTAGATTTATGTACGTTGCATCTCTAAAATATAATCATCATGAAAAGTTTTACTTTGATTATTAATTAGCAAACAAATGGTAACACCACTTCGTGGACAGTCGCACGTACAAGGTCTGATGCATTTTCAATCATGTGGCTGAGTAGAGGCGGTCACTACAGGGGCAGCTTGATAATTATTTCTATCGTCTCCATTCATTGCCAAAAATACTTTCAATGAAAATTACATTAACTGGAAATGCATATACATAGAAAGGATCGGTCACAGCAACATCTCTCACGGATCATGATCTTAGTGGCAATTTGTGGACAACATGAGCACTATATTCTGAAATAGGAATAATCATTAGTATAGCCGCATAGTGCTCTGTATTAATAAATGCTCTATACATTACCACCTTTAAGTACATCACTAGAGATTTCCTAAATGATACATCATTATGTATTAGTAAATTTATGGGTTTACGGAGATTAGCCGAGTCCAATTACTTAATGTTTAGGATCTTAATAACAGTAAAGATTATTTAAATGACATAAAATAAATGCCCATTCACCATATAAAACTAGGTTATTCATTGTATATCATGGATAGATGTATCATCAGATTGCATTCTAGGTGATCATGGTCCATCTTTTGAATAATTAGAATGTAAGCATTAATCACTAGTATTCATTAGGAATTGTAATAATATTATTCACTTGGATTATCGTAGATTTTATTTATTTTCGCTTATTAGATATATATTAAGTGTATATCAGAAAGGGGTCTCAACTATTTTAACTAAGCGACCCTCACTTACATCACGTGCTGGCACATCTGGAGAGTTCTGCTCGCACTTAAATTGAAGTTTACTTATTCGCCAGTAGGTGATATTAGGTAATTTGCCTCTCTACACTCTAAAGACTGTATATAACTAAACACTCCACATCTTTATATACCTTGTTAAGAGTATTTGTTGTTGTATGTTGAGAATGAAACTCAGTTTTTGTTTTGTGCTCCTGCACTGTTATGACTGCATTAATCTTTTACTTGTCATCTCGAAGATCATCGAGATCAATGTTATTAGTGTTTTTAGAATTCGCAGAGAGACTTTGGCCGAGTCTTAGCGAACGCGTTCTCCACACGGATATTATGGTACATTTACTAGTAAGGCCAGGCTGGTCATTCTATTATTTGGGATTTTACAGTAATTATATCTATAAGATTGTTCTCGGGAATTTTATTTAGACTATTTTAATAAGAACTGAGCTAATATATTAATAGACTTGGTTTAGATGCTACACTCAGAAGGTTGTCCATACTCGCGATCGTATGACACCATATTCATAAATATTATCTCCGAAATAATTTTCTCGTGTGCATCTCTGAACCGCTGCTGATGAATATGGTTCTTCTGACTGTTCTCTGTTACTTACACTCTGACATTAAGTACCTACTACCTTATTGTTAAGATAACACCATTTTTTATTGCACCAATACTATAGTAAATTACACGGAACATTTAAAATAGATCAAAATTAATCGTAAACTACACATTATGCAGATACTGCATTAGGATTAAAATTTCTTATTCAAGTTTTTATTGACTTGACACTAATTGTAATCAACTAGGTTCTAGACTTATCATAGACATTAATTTTTCTTATCAGAAATGCATATATATATATACTGCTCATTTTAGCACTCCCTTTATTGAAATAGCGACATAGTACATGATTTTTCTTTCGATGTTTGTCATTCTGTCGGATCTTTATTTTAGTTTTTAGTATTTCCGAATTTATTTATTTTTTCACTTTAAAAACTGTCTAAAATTTAAGAACCTTTTGGGCTGAGCTGTATACCTGCACTTGACATGAGTACTTTGCTCATTTTGAAATAAAATTCCCTATTATTCGGCGATACTGATTTTTATTCGTCTGTTCTTTCACTCTTTAGTTGATATATTAATTAGATTCATAACCTTATCATGAATATTCTTCTTCTTTTACATGTTTAGTGTTTTCGTTCAGTAAGAGATAGACTGATTGTCCTTATTCACATTATAGTCATTCATATTAAATACGATTCAGACACGATATACTCTCACCATTATGTGAGATTCACATTATATTATAAATATAGCTATCCATAATATATTATGTCGTTAGTTTCGTTGAGCATCAGCTATGATATTCCATGTTGTCTCACTGAGGTATTTCACATCTTGAGTAAATAGCACAGTAATAAAGTCAAAAGTCAATAGCTCGGTTATTCTAAAGAGTGTTTATTATTTCATGTTTATGACAGAATTATTCTTGTTTTTTAGTATATAGTTTTATGTCCTTATTTTGTTATTTATTTAGTGACTTCATATTCCACAAACGGAGACCTTACGAACGCGCTCATTACTATTCATTGAACAATATTATGCACTATTACTTTTATTTTTTAAAATTTATCTCCTTTTTATACGTATTAGCTGATGTTAGCTTTATCAATTCGCACCAGGTGAGGTTAACTGGTATTTTCTTATATAATACTCTTGTATACCGACTCCAGTGAATATACCATGTATGAATTGCCATCTGAATTTGACTGCATAATCATGGTATCTATTTGTGAGGAAGAAGGGAGTATAGCGTTGATGGTATTGTAATAAACTTTAAAGCTACGGAACATTGATAATATCCATGAATTTCCAGCATGTTACGGTGAGTTAATTATTTCTGATACACTGAAGAGGATTAATATGCTCCTCTTCACATTAATAAAATAATATTATTTCGCGACGAATTATAATTAGATGGTATCTATCTTATAGATATCTGATACATAGTATTACATTGTTACACTTCTTTCTAGGCTTTCACCACACTAGTAATAGTCGTATAAGTGAGATAAGGAGGTTGGCAAGTAACATCAGCCTATCTCATGCTAACTCATTGATTGTAATTACCCTTACCCGACAGGTCGTAGCCCTATACGTATAGCATTACAGCGTTGTCAAGTTCAACCACTTGGCATACGCCCTCGACGTCACATTGGCAGTCGCTTTGTTACCGTTACTATTTATTTTCCGTTCTATGACACCAAGGTAACTTAGTCTGTTTTATTTGACCGTATGGTACTGTTCTCAGATCTTTGAGAGCACATACATATTGTTGTGCTCTTCATACATCTAGATTTTCACTTTTACTTATGTTTTAAGATACTAACCAGGAGCATGCTATTTCAATTATATTAAATATTAGCAAACATTGTAAAATTTGTCATGGCCCAAAGCACCAGATATGATGTCACTGTTTGTGCACTATTTACTTATCATTACTATGACAAAAAGGGGAGTAATAAAGACAGGAATGAACAGATTACTCATTAATTTATATGCCAACGAGAGGAGGTCTTAATCCATAAGTTAGCCAGTCGATATGAGAAAGATATGGTACAAATTGCACTCGGATTTATACACTACCATCTTTCTTTTATTTATAGCGCACGAAATTATTTTATTTGTTAAAAGCTTTGACACCTTTCTACACGCATATTTTATTTCACATTATTCTTACTATAGCATTTTTCTCTTAAAAGCGGTGTAGATACTACAAAGTCTATATTGCTTGTTTTTCTTTATATATTGACGGTGGTGGGATATAGTGGTGCTAGCTGAGAAAAGATCGTAATATTCACCGCTTTAATGAGTCTCATATTTTCCTCAAACACATTATTATTTGTCTAAAAAGGTGACCTAAGTCATTCTCTGTACATTAGCCATCCGGCTCACAAGTTCCCATCTCAAACATTAATTTGATTCCGATGCCGCGTATCCGGAGGATTGATCTTAATAATAAGTGTTTATCCTGGCGAGACGGTCTTGCAAGTGATAATCTACCACGCGATATAAGTATTGTTCATCCGTTATCACAGGAATTGATCTGTGAGTCGTCTATGCCAATTTGTCACTTTTTGTCTCGTCTTATTTATTTATATATACTGCACCGACTACCAGCTTATTGACGGAGTGAATTCTTTCAGTTATTTGCATTTCTCTGACGATATATTTTTATTTTCTTACTAGATATAATTGTAAGATTTGTTTTTGGTGAGACATGTACTTAGTTATTCTCCTTCAATAACAGAGTTAGTTCATTCAGTATTATACCTCATTTCTTATCATATTTTTCTCTATCTTGCGTTCGATTAATAGGATATATCCTTTCTCTTTATCCAATTCATTATCATTGCGTGAAGTTTTTGATAGGTTTCACATCACGTTTTTTATACCCACCTAATTGAATCATATATTATGGGTAGTAGGACACATATTGGCCGTAAAGTCAGAAAAAAAAACATTTCCTTCATCCAAAAACTTTTCACCTGGTATTCGGATTTCCTGGTCCTGAATTCAAAAGGACATAAGTCGGGTTAAGTAGCATGTAATTACCTTTATTTTGAACATCAAGTTGTGGGTGTTTTAGAAAATGGAATTCTCGCTATTGTTTACCTTGAAAAAGATATGTGTATATAGAGTAAGAATAGACATGTCTACACTAGTATTTTTTCTATGAGAGGGCACGTACTCGCCCTCATCGTCTGACATCTAGTAGTGGTGTGTATCTTATATTACTAGAGTCACAGAGGATTGTGACATGCATGAACCTATTTCGTTTGCGGGTTCAGAGAGGAGTGATATACATGTATAGTTGGATTTGCTCCCCCATACTTCCTTACATCTTGTATATACCTACTAGCGCATAGATACTTTTTCCAGTGTTCAATCACAATCGAGTTCATATTTGGTGCTTAGATACTTTTCCTGTGTAATCATTGTACCTTGTAAGTGTTCTTATGTCGCAGCTATACATTATGTATTTACCAAGGTCTGTGGTTGTTACAATTATCTCTGGTCACAATCAATATCAGTAGTCACCACTCGACGTTCGTCAACGTGTCCTAGCATATAATATACATGTAGGGTCGATCGTGTCAAAATAATAAGGTCCGCTTGTCCAGGCATTCATTTATATTGTGATTATACAGTTTATAAAGTGTATTATCAATAGAGTGATTGTACACTAATTTCTATGAAGACGACATGAAAATCAGAGGAACATTAGTTCGTATACTTCTCAGTCATATTATATATCGGAGAATTAAGGGCTATTGAGATAAGTTAGGTTTGCACACAACATGAGTATGTCACACAGGGATTATGTTACATATGTGTTTATGGATACTATTTATTTACTACTCTACATTATCATAGATAAATAGTATATATTTAACAGATAATTTTATTGGTGATATCTATACTTGCTTTACAGGTTTTCACGCTATACTTGCCACCTACGTTCCAGGTATCTCCATAGTCAGCTCCTAAAAGAAACAAGAATCACTTTGAGAAGGATGGAATCATGCCATCGGATACATTTGACTGTGCGAAGAACATTTGTCTGTAACTGCTTGCTGGGAAGGTTGCTGCTACCTAATGGTCTCACCTCGGGCTACAGATGGGCCTGCCGTTGAGGGAGCGCTTCAATATGTTGCACTTAGATATCCTTATGGTGTATGTTTGGCACTTGGACCTATAGTGGTAAGTTGACATATTATGCACCCTGACGCATTGTCTACCGCATAAGTATAATTGGTTATATTATCTATGTATTTTAGTCTATAGACTTTGGTAAAACTTTGACAAGCCTATAGTACACCAGCTTACCGGAGTGACCCTATTGCTTAATTCGATGAGATTAGACTTATCTTGTGGTGTAATCCACAGGTATTTTTCGGGAGAGAGAAAATTGCATTCTCATTAACCAGATATATACTTAATATTATTACTCACCAATCTATCCCCGTTAATGATTGGAATTCCAGAAGTACGTTCTTCCATGTATAGGATACTTGTACTTCCAGACTTCAGTCTTCTTAAACATAACAATTTGCGGGCAAACACATGTTGATCTTTAATAATAATTATTGAATAGAAAGCAATCTTACAAGTCATACCAGTATTGGATATTTGTTGGTCCCGAGTAATGCATCATGGTCTATTAACTTATGTAGGAGTTGGTGACTCAATTATCTTTCAGCCGACACGTATTGATACATACAGCGCACATAGTCACATTACATATTTCTTTTTGAATCTCTCAAAATCAGACTAAGTGTTGTATTTAGACTTAACAGAAAAGCACCTGTGTGCGTAATTTCTAGAATATCACACATATAATTTGGCATTTTTCATCATAGGCACAAGTCTGCACCACCTTACATTGACACGTATTTCTAGCCTACTTCACATTGGTCGCGTGAGTGATGTGCTTAGCGACAATTGACTATTGGATTCTAAACAAGATAGATATACATTCGTACTTACCCACATACATAGACATCTAGACATTATAGGTATAGATACATGTGTAAATAGCGTGCATATTTACACAGGGAAACTCTTCATTATTAGCGCAGTTTCTAGATCTCATTTCACCACTCGTACCAAAGCACTTACCTAATGGACGCGCATTACATAGATGCAGTGTTCCTTAGTTCGTATGTCACTAGTTTTCATTTTGCTTGCAAGTCTCTGCGCGATAATTCTTGAAGTATTATCAGTTGCATATCTTTGAGCTTCTACACGTATTCTATGCATTCATTTACTGTGGTTGATCTCTAAGGCCTTTATTTTTCACAAGAGAATCAATACTACAGCAGATCTATGGTGGTTTAGTGTATATCACGCCATATGGCTACTCTAACTTAGGCGAGTGGTTCTTAAATCTCTGATGAAACGTATTATTGGCGCCAGTTGTTTCACTTATTCATATCTTGACTATTTAATTTCATATTACAGCTGCATCACCTTGATATTTTATTCACCCCCCCCTCTCTTTTATTCTTCCGTCAGCTTCAGGCCGTTCTAGAATTCTGTATGTGATAGCTGCGCGTGCATCTACGAGTCCAATAGTATGTGTTACCCTTACTATTAATTTAATTCAACAATGATATTTGTGAATATATTATGGTAAGTTAGAAGTAATTCTCTGCTTATGTTTCTACAGTCGCATGAGTGGAAATGGTTTAGTATTAAATGTAGAAAAAAATTGATAAAACTACTATGTTGACTATTTGTAAGATGTGGTAGGTAGATTCCGGTCATTCCTCGCTATTTTGTGTGTGTATTTTACCGCATTGATGAACACACGCATTGTTTGCGACTAAATCTTCTAATTTGCCAGGTGGATGGAAATTAAACACTAAAACTGGACAAAAGCAACTTCCATCATGAATACATATACATGACTTCATTCTTTTAACGACCAATTGTATTCCCTTAATACATCATGTTTTTATACATCATTGACTTACAGTTTTGTTACTGAAAAATAATAATCTGTTTGCAGCATGGTGGGGTAGTTAGACGAGCACTCCACGTCAAGGGACCTAACAACTAATCTCAATAGTCATGATATTGTCTTTCATCTGCCAGATGGCTTTACATACCTTTTTATTGCTCATCACTAGATAGAGAATGACCATTTTATTCATTAACTATTCGGGAATGTTGCTGTTCTCTATAGGACGCATCTAATGACTATTATACTTGTAGATGTCTTGAATGTTATATGTAACGATATCAAATTCCATGAACCATCTCTTCATTCCATAATTGAGGTTGTTTATTTCCATAATTATAGTCAAGTACTTACTATCCTACTTGTCCATCAGTTTTCCGGAAGAACTGTTATTATACCGTAGTGAAGAATTAGACACATTTGCTCATAAGAATGGATTTGGAAAGGTTTGTATTATACACGTAACTTTCTATAGTTCGTAAGCGATCTTTTTTTCTACTCGTGCCATCGTATTGCGAGAGATTTCTCTAAGTTGTATCACTAAAATAGATGTCTGGTCCTGTCGATTACTTCACACACCGAGTTGACATACACACCACACAAGTGCTTTTTGACGTCAAATAGCAGGCACTGCGTACACACAGTTATATCGCCACTGTACTTTTACCAATCTGTGAGAGCAAAATCTACTATAAGATAATATAGTTTCGATTGACCTTCAATTACATCCTATGTGGTGCTGAATAGTGTTTGTGTTATTTTTATCTTCTGGTGTGTGATGTTCATATATTATTTGTATTTAATTAAATATTTAGTGCAGCGGACGAATATTGTAAAGTGATACCATTGCTATTGGTTGTTTTATGGTATGGGGAGCTTTTGGTTGATTAGGAGCCAAACTTATATTCATCACTAATATAGCATGAAAATAACTAGTGAAATGGAGACTCACAATAATATTTTTATTTTCTCTTATCTCTCCCACAACCAGTTCCATATAGTATGGCTCCTTTGTACCTAATCATAACCACTTCCACTAGATTCCGTTTAATAAACATCAGCATGGACACTATCCCCACTCCACGGACTAACTAGTAACAGAAAGAACGTAACAAAATACAAGAAAACTGAATTTATGAATGAATTTAATAGATATAGGTATTCTATTCACAGGTTTGCTGCCCAGGCCTGTTGTAGCTCAGGCAAGGGAAGCCAATCACCATTTCATTTGATAACTGAATGTTTTCTTTCGCTAGGCTACACGTCTACATGTCGGCCATCGTTGTTTTCTTGTAGCAAACACCATACGTATCACAGAACCTTTGCAAAACGCCAACGCTCTGCCGATTTTCACAAGAGATGAGAATAACTTGTATTACACATCAGGTCTTCCATTAATATAGAGCACATTCATGATTTATCAGTATTTATATGTCTTCATAGTTTGGCTATTTCCATACTAGGATCAATATTGGACGCTAGCACATTCTTGAAAAATCGAAGGAATCCGATATTATAACTATATTATTCTTCAAATCTCAAATCTGTTGGTCTTACAGTATATATGAGTTATGCGCTATTTCTTATATATCCACTAGGACAATGCATTTCCACGGCACATAGCATCATTGTTATGTCGGTTTACAGCGTGCATCTATGGAATAGCATTATTGTTACTATGTTATTTCCACTAGGAGCAATCAAGATTCTAGCTAATAGATTCACATCGACAACATTATTAAAGTATTATCTTCTGAATTAGTGACCGTTGTCATTTAATTAATTATTCTATTTATAACTTATCTTCTCCACCTTTTCTGTTATTTCATCGCATCTGCCTGATATACACTTTGATATCATTTATTTCTACATATTAATACACACCTTTCAATAGCATTCTTGAATCCATAGTGAGAATAGTAAGAGTGCATTTAATCTTCGATCACAAGTGTATGATATCAGCGGCTGTTTGCAGGCAGGAGGACGAACAGGGGAGAGGAGGAGAGCGGGGCGTAGCGAGGGGATAATTGAATAGTAGGATAACAGATGTGATTTCAGAGAACAGTAGATAGAAGTCGATTAGTATACTATTGATATATCTAATTTATGTGCGTGGTAGAGCCAAAAGGTACTTTATCGGTGAATATATATTGATGTTGTCATCTTGGTGTAGCTGACAACAAGAACAACCTTTTGCATCTCCACAATACAAGTTTAATTTAGAGATATAATTTATATTAAAGCTTGCTCTTAGAAGCAGATATGAGTTTGTATATTATTTGTCTTTTAGTTTCGATACACGCAGCGAATATATCATCAACACGGATGCGGAGAACGATTGCCTAGTTACGAATTGAACACGTTCTGTAGAATATCTCCAGATTTCAGCAACCACGGTTCACGACCGGAATTTGTCATTATGGGCACAACAACAAAGGAGGTATGACCTTGTGGCATAGATCATAATATTATATTATTCATGCAATTAGTGAAATTTGTTCATCTATGAGTCAATCGATTGACCAAGTTCAGTGATTTGCGGACGGTTAAGAACGTATGCAGCTAAATTTGTCAATGAGGAGTCTTCATGGCGAGAGGTATTTGCCGAGATTTGGTGTGAACAGGTGACAGTAATACGACTTATTAATGTCACATGTTCCATAGGAAGCATTATACGTTAGTTCTGGCCCGGCTCCCAAAGAAGCGACGGCTACTATAGGACTGGCATCACATCACGAACAAGAGGGGTGCGTTAGCGATATTCGTATGAGAGACGTGTGTGGTGCACGAGCTTCACTGTTGGTCTGTTAGATGCAATATCTGGTAAACCCTTTCTTGTTTGTTTGGGGCTGCCACTCTCTTAATTGTCGCACTGCTTCCTATATACACTGGCCACAAGACTATGGAAAGATATCTATATGTACAAGATCAGAGTCACCTGGTGATAAATTATACGTTATTTTATTATTACAAAACAAATGGTAGCAGTGGGTTATTTGTGTATGAATTTATATTTTTTCTTAAATAAGTGAGTACTTGAGTTGGTTGTTTATTAGTTATTCTTTATAGGATTTCCTCATTAGACCTCCTTGACGTTTTCATGGCTACTAATCCGTATTTTCCATGCCATCCGGCTTTACACTTATTATCTCTGTATGATTTTATAGCACAAAGGGATTATTAGCAAATGTTAGAATGAGATGCTAAAAAGTGATGTTGCTTTTCATAAGCTATTCAATAATTTTGCACGATATATTTCATGATTGGAAGACCACACTCCGTGATTAAATTTGTTATTTTTCCTCTACTTGACGTATCAACGTGAGTGGTATATCACTTCGAAATTAATAAAGATGATAATACCCAGACTGTTGACTTGCAATCAATTTTAATTTTTAAAGAATCCTATTCCATTATCGGTGATGACCTGGAATCTATATATATGCAGGAGGAGACTAAGTGTGCTTTATATCTCATCTCAACTTCATCATTACTAAATTGTATAGGCGCATCTCGTTCATTCTCACTATTCCATACCATATTTGTTCTCTTCGGCATGAGTGTCTCCATTGTTCTTAGGTAAAAGTCTGGTAACAAATAGCTGAGTTTATGGTTGTCAGTCTTTCTCATTTTCAGCTACACTGATTCACTTAGATCTTGGTTTTAGTGTGAAAATGGTAGCCATGCGAAAGAGAAACCCAACTTATGATCATCACAGCTATATTTATATCTATTTCAATACTATGTCAGCTCGGTGATTAAGAATATTGTATCAGTCGACTTGGCAATTGTAGCAGGCCTCATTTATCTTCGATTTTTATGATAACCTTCTTCTCCATCAGCACTACACCTAGTAATTTCTTATGAAATCACTTGACCGAGCCATTGCTTATTGCAAGAGATTGTTCCTTTATAGCAAATTCGTGTTTGAATATAGGTCTTCTAATCATTAATATTAGTCTCATGATGCAGACGTTTACGTTGATTTAAAGCGCTATGTTTCTACTCATACGAATATTACTGGAAGGTAAAAAGAGTTCATTTTCTCACTACTAGTTCGACTCTCTTTAAATAATACTGTGTTGTGTCTGATTTCATACTGGAATTTGGTATATATTGTACGCCAATCCATTATTGGTGTCACCGTCGTTAATCTTAACATCGCCACTAGAGTAAATTTTTCACGGATTCCAATGTTTTACGTGGACTATCATTATCCGCGGCTAGCTTTTGGTCGACTAACGACATCGAACCTTCAGTTGCTTCATATTCGTCCGTCGCAGATTCCAATATTTGTACGATATAAGATAGCTAATGTATGCAGGTCTGCAGAGTAAATTGCCATTGTTTATGCATTTTAGATATGTTTAATCAAGCAGATCGAATATGAGCGGATTTCTATGTGTATTGCGTTTGAACATTTGGTGTAAGATTAGTTCCTCTGAAAGAGATATCATAATCGAAAAATGATTAATAGAGTGTCATACTTATGTGGTCGTCAAATGGATATTATCATAACAGTCAACTCACATCAGCACGCGACTGTCAATTTGTTTTGGTTATAGTCTTGTATCTGATTATACTATAGTGGTGGAGGTGACCGCACTCTTGTTTAGCAGCATGCAATCACAGGATCTTCCATTCTCAAATGAGCCAGTCCTTGAATAGTGTTTACACCTCATCACACAATTATGAATATGCAAGACAATATAGTATTACATAACATATAGTAGATTATTTTCATAATGATTGCCTTGTGATAACATTTTTAGGTGAGCTGAGCGATAGCGAGTATCATCTAGAAGGAGTATACGTGTGTAATAGTAGACATGAGTGACACACACCTTCTACCTAGTGATTACTAAATTCTTACTTAATACTTCTTCATTATGTTTATCAGGCAACTCAGTTTTACATTATTTGAAATTATAGTGATGAGACCATACACTTGGAGTTTCCTTTTTTCTGAGGTCACCGCATGTAATACACCTAAATATAATGTTTCCAATTATTATTCGTCCGATCATGCGGATATTCTTTTTGAGCCCCTCTTTCGATATGTGGGCGCCGGTCTAGCTTGCTGTATCACAGACAGAATAATGCCAATGCCGTGACTCCTTAGTCAATGTAAATCAAACATGTAGTAATGGTTTTGCTGAGAGACAATTGGTGAAACAACAATAAACTTGTAACATAGAGTCCTGTCTGCTAAACAGGACATACAAAAATGTGGTGGGTCCTGAAATATTTTCAACACCACAAGGAAACTGAAAAGGTAGGGATAGAACAGACTGTATCTGATGATTTGTGGGTATTAACTCTATAATACTTGTGGTTGGAGCTTTGCCGAGTAATGTTTATTAATCTCAACTGAAGGACATCTAAGTTAGATCTAGATATACTGGCTTACCTACAATCAAATTAAATTTTGCAAACTGACGATAACGATTCGCTTTTGTCAGGCAATATATTATGAAACACACTCTCTCTTCAATACACAGATTTCTATCAATCCAACAATTATTTGTTATGAAACTCACGTAATGCTAGTTCTATAGCGAGCGGACCAAGATATCTAAGTATCCATGACTTTATCCAAATAATTTATCATTATACTCGTAGGATAGAAAGATAATTGGACACTAAAATTAGGACGTCAATTAGTGTAGACTGTTGTAGATAGATATGGCTATGGCATATGAATGATCAGTTCGGCAGTGCACTTATCATCAGGACTTAATTTTTTTCAGGTATGGTTAGTTTTTTCACATGATTGCAGCATGTAGATCATTATGCGAGTCTTTATCTATGATAAAATATCAATTAGAATAATAACATATTACTATTTCTGTTTGGGCATGAGAGTATATTAATGACCGCAATAGTTTATATTGGATCAGAGACATGGTTAACTTATAGATAATAGACCCATTATTACCATGCGGAATTTCGTCGGTCAATATTGTTGAGAGTATTGCTCAGTCTAAGAAATTGTTAGAAACACCACTTCATGCCAACTTTCATGTACAGCATAACTTACAGTTCGATCGCTACGCTCAGTGATGCATGGTCATACGAAACCTAGCCAAATATATTAATTCTATTTGAATAAGTATAAGTTCTGTCTGTTACTTTTACTGAGGTATTCTAGATGATTTCATGAGGGCAGCCTCTTTTTCGATCTTTGGCCTAGTCTCTATATATTTTAAGTCAAAGACGGAGGTACTCCATTCATGCATTTTCCTTTATTGATCTTATATATAGGCACCGGAAGCTATACACTTCTACACTTAAACAGACATGTGTAGTGCACTCGAATTACTCTTATCTGTACTATCGAATGGTTCATCTCTTCTGTCGCACCTTGTGTCGTTTCATATATTGCCAGTCAATTGACAATTTTCCTGTGGACAGAGCGGGATTAGTAGAGCATCAAAAGAGTGTATAGGGACTTTAGCTATGAGAGCATAGATTGATCATATAATTTTAATTCATATGAGTATAGAATTTATTGAGGATATATATATGGACTTGAGTCAAGGATTGTATGAATGTGGGTATTCGTGTAACGAGGTTTAGTATCTTCCGCTGGATATCTAGCTCTCTTACTCCGGACTCGACGAGAGTAGGATATGAATCGTTGGTTCTTGCTCTTAATTAGACCGTTCACGATTCTTCTTTGGTTTAATTGTGTCGACTGTTTGTTTTTGTATTTCTGTTAAAACAGGTTTTTTAGTTTGTTTATCAGATCATGTCATCTAATATTAGGTATGAAATAGCTAGATGTTCTGTTATCTCTTTTTTTGACGCGCCTATCATTTAAACTCACATTTCAGTGTATATAGGCCTCGATAGGATGTCATAGATTCCACTGTCATACACAGAGCAACTGATATACGAGACATCAAGGGATGCTTATTTAAATATTAGCCTTTCCTCAGGCTTTTAGTTATGGTTTTATAATTGAGTTTAATATTCAAGTTCACGAAGATAACTACGCAGACTGGGTTGCATGGCAACTGCATGATAGCTGATAGACTGTAAAAGAAGAACGCCGGTTCTGATTCATTCTGACCTTTAGATGATATTATTGGAATGGATATGTAAATACTATCCCCTTTCTTAAGTGTACTGGAAATATCAGATCTAGCGAGTCAAAGAGATTCCTGTTAATACTCGATATCACGTCATCTGTTCTGTATAGAGATTTTCAAGCAAGTATACATTCTTCATAGGTTAACTGTCTCAGAGACACTATGTCTGCCTACCCATATATTATATTTGTTCTAGAGGCGATGTCCTGCTTTCTTAATGATGCATCACATTCGTTTCTTGCTTCGGGCCTTCGCCTGGTTAGTTTCTTTACCCTCCTCACCCTCACGAGAAGCCTATATGCACTCACTCCCATGATCTGACCCATGCCAGACTCTCATTCATCTCTTATTTTGCATTGATTTAATTGCAGTCCACGTTTTGTCACTAGTTCAAATATTTTGATGTCCGTCACCAGATTTTGGCCTCTAGATCTTAAGGGGCGGGCACTTGGAGCTTAACGTAAGGTCATACCTGATACTTAAAGATGCCAACATTTTATGTTTCAACTTAAGGGGGCCGAGAGATCTCTAGACCACCCCTCGTGGGAGTGTGCGCGAATATTATACCCCTGAACCTAGGGCTAAGAGTGAAGTTTGGAGAGAGTCAGATAGTTATCTCTTTACTCTAAAAGTCTCTAATTCCTCCTCATGCTTCTGTACATATATACTTGTACATAGAAATTTTCGTCTGATTATCATCCATATATATTTGGTCTCAATATGAGCCACCTTGGAGCCGTAGTCCTAGTAGGGTGATACCAGTATGCATGCCACCAATGCTTTTCTAAACAATTCAAAGATAGACAATCAAAAAAAATTTACCCCGCTCTCGGCCTGTGTTTTTCCCCCATGCAACCATCACTGTTTAGTACACATTTACATATCACTAGGGATCAATATGGAGCTACATAGTCATCAGAGTCGTACTGTCACTCACCTTTATTCTACACTCAAGCACACGCCTTTGCTAGTTTATCACACATTGAGCATAATCCGACTAGGAGCATTGCGATATCTCTGTTACCTAGATGCATGAGTCTCAGACTTTACTGGCGCCACAATAAGCTCTATCAGCCCATAGTCATCATTGGGTGTAATTACCAGTCGCCTATATATTCTGATATATGCCGCGCCATGGCGTTACGAACAACTCATGCATGCATACGGCGCACCAGAGAAGAGGTAGTAGGAGTGGATACGATTCTGCGTGGAGCCACGTTGTTACTTCATTTCTCAGATCGATGGCGAGCAGCACTCAAATACGAATCGTAACACCATACACTTAGGATTATGGGACTTGACATGTTAATTTCGACCTTGTTCTTCTTACACAATTCATGTTATTCTGGGGGCTCGGATGCAGTACCGGTCCTTTATAATGGAGGCCATGAGCCTGAAGGTCTACAATTTCATACGCACTTTCATGATCGCCATCGCCGAGTCGGACCATTACAAGGGCACGGCACCTCGGCGCGGAGCTCATGAAAGTGGTGGCAAAGCATTTTTAGCTATGATAGGGGCTGAGAACAAATGGAAGTAAGACATGCAGCGGTTTGGGTTACATTACACGATTTCATCCAAATTACTCAGTCAGATTCATTTACGTGTCGCTCGAGTTCTGAACAAGCAACCATCGGGAGACACACACATACCCGCAGCTGTGCTCTCATGGTTGTACTTATGTAGTTGTTGTTAGTACGATTACTCTGACAGCGATCATTTCACTCAAGTATACAATCAAGATAGGCTCATTGCCAGGATTTCAACCTTCTATTCTGGCAGTCATAATTATTGGTTTGATTATAGATCACAAGTTTCAACGCACGAGTGAGAGAGTTGGGAACCTGGATGTGCAAATACGTGTGATTCACTATTTAAGGCTACAATTGAATGGGTGGGAGAATGAGCAAGCAGCAAGCCGTGTCATGCAACCCTATTTCCATTAATTAATGGTCTATCTTGTTAGGAGCAGGAAACGTATAACCACTTAACATTATGCGAATATGACCGCAAAGCCACCTTGATGTCATTTAGATTCTTATCTTTTCCTAATCATAGCAGCTTTGACCCATAATAAAATTTATAATTATCGACAGCAGTGGCACGGCCAACCTCTCATGCGCTGTGTTATTGAGTCCATATGAAGTGTCATCGAATGACTTTCTTTGCCTGTATTTATATGCGTAGGTTGTATTATACAAGCAATCGCGAGTTGGTATCGCTTCAATATACTTTATGTTCTTATCGATTCACTAATTGATTGCCAATGACGTCAAGCATTTAGCGTATAATAGGGATTATGTCTGCAGGTCTCAGCATTATACCACAATTTATAGATATAAATTTCTCGGCTGCTGTAAGTATACATTATATAAGTTCATAATCTACACATCAATTCCGGGCGTTTCGTTATAGACTTAGTTCACGCTGTGTTTGTGCACTCATGCTTGTCTAGGAGGCTGCTGCTCTCGCAGACGTGAAAAGGTATGGATACTATAGTCTATTGATATCTGTACACAGAAGGGTGCTGAATCATAATCTCAGAGTGTTCGCACTAGTGAAGACCGGATTTCGGCTAAGGTTATTTACAGGAACCTACTCATGTCATTATCGCAACTATATTATCATACCACAGAGACGCAGATGACAGGATGTAACCTGCTTGATATTCAAGTTGTTTACATCCTCGGACAGATTCGCTTTCTTATTACACGGGAGCTCAGGCTAAGCACACATATCGCTTAACCAATTTTAACTATCATTTTGACTTACTGCTGTCCCCTGAGCTTAGAGTCTTAGATCCAGGGCATCTTCTATATATTAATCTCGTCTATACTTTGTAGACCTACTTAATACAAGCTATATGTACTGAGACAAAGAAGTGTACGTCAATTGTGTTACAAATTGACACACCCTAGTTTTCTCGAACCACGATTCAGCGAGACTCGTGTCGTCTGGTATTTCTCACCACAATATGACAGAAAGAAGCATGTAAACTATCGCTCAAGCGCGTCCGATATATCGTATAGGGATGTATAGCTACAGAGACCAGCGAAGTCTTCCTAGACATAGTAGACACACCTTTTATTCATCATTTGTGTCACGCTATACTTTAACTTCGTAGCCTTCACCCATAACTGACGGTCATATGGTAAATAGCACTCACATTGGTTCCGTCCCAGGAAACTCTCATATATACTCACCTTTCAATTTGCTCCACTTGCTAAGTCAGTTCATAAGACTTGTTTTATTAAGCGCCATCGAATTATTCTAACTTATCCTTTAGCCTCTCTGATATCGCTCGCTACTGCATCCTTGCTTTCTTTCAATATTTCTCCTTCTCTTCAATTCTAATAGTTTGGACACTATGGAATAATACAACTCATTCATTTTCTTTTTTACAGGACAACGTCTTTACTTCACCTGCTTTTCTTTTTCTTTTCTTTCTCTTTTTGTACATCACTAATTACTCTCATCTTATTCTCACTATCTCTCGCCTTATTCCGATCTTCATATTCCATTTTAGGACAGTAAATGGTGATGGTTCAGGAATGTGCAAGTTAGCTTTATTACGTTGACATACGCACACAGCATCTGGCGAATCTGAATGACATAAATAGCATGTACATGTACTCTCTGAATTACGCTGAAATATAAGTAACCGAGTATACACAAGTGATTGTGTATCATGTAAGTCATTCCATTTTCTGGGTGCGTCATAAGTATACATACATGTTTTACAAATTTTACTCACTTAATGGATGGGGCCTCCAATATTCTTCCTTAGGCACGATTCCGATTTCCGTGACCATATTATTCATCAGACTTGAAATTTTTAATACCATTAACACCGCCTCGTTACACATAGAGATGCGCTCTTATATGTAGTATCGACAGAGTTCTAGCGTTTTCATATCTTTTTTACAGACTCGTGGTATTGAGTGCATCACGACTCATTCTGCATGTCGTAAGGCTCACATCGAAATCGACACACACTTTCAGGATACCTCGAGGATTTGAGTCTCTCTTTATTCGTGTGTTAGCAGTGATGACTTCTCTTAGGGTTGCAGGTATTGTAGTATGCTTCTCAGTCAATTGAGAAGAAGTAATAAAGATTAGAATGTATATGAGTAGTTTTGTAGTATATTTATTACAGACAGTGTTGGTGAGATTTACTTATTATCTGAATGCGAAACTAGTACATTGTCTATGTCCTTTTCTCAAGCTTTATATATCAGCAACACACACTCACCTGAACGAGTGTCTGCACATTCCATTTATATCACAGCGCTGATGAGTTTACACAGCGTTGTCACCGCTCTCCGTCGTTTTGTAATAAAGCACGATTCTATGATATCATGAATACTTGCTTGGCCGATTATATTATTTAGATCTGGCGCACCATATTTGAAGACACACTTTCACTTAATACTTCCTGTGAGTAACTCCTCACCATTCTTTCTTGGTACCATAGTTTCACATATTGTTATATCATTTTGTTGTCATGGCCTGGATGCCAGAACTCGAGACCAGGCCTCGCCATCAGAACTGTGCAGTAGATATATAAAGGAGGGCAAGGAGAAAACATGAGTAATGACGCTTCTGCCTTACGTACATGTATTTGGCATAACCCTCGCCATTAGTTTGTAATGGATCTACGAACCAAACCAAAATGGCATCAAATAGGACACCGAAGCTCTCTAGCTGCATTTTGGAGTAGAAATACTTTGCACACAGCAAGAAAGACTGTTAGCTATTCATGTTGCACGGTCATTGTTCACAGGGTATCATTTTTTTTTGCATTACATCCACTTGTTAGTAATATCTCATTCATAGATATAGCAGCATTATAGCATAACTTGTGTAATCGTATGTTTCTTTCTCTCTTCGTATATATACTTGGTAAAATAGAGTGGACATTGTATATTAACTGTTTAGCTTGTTTATATTTTGTGATTATAATGGTATATTGGTTAGACTTCGTCTTATGTTACTCAGTCAGACATTTAAGTCACATTATAAGATGGGTTTGATGACTAGTCGCTACACGCAGAACTTAAGACGAACTTCTATACATTTTGGTATATTTGTTACCATATTCTCTAGCCTTAGTCCACAGATTATGACTCATTGAACTCTGTCATTAACTCGATCCTTTGCATTTTAGTTCATCACACATCATGTGATCGCTTGCCACTCCTCTGCATTCACTCTCAATATACGCGATATAACCCGATTTTAATTATATCTTCTTCATGTTCTTTACTCATTCCATTGTATTATAAATTGTTACTTCTATTACACTGACATGCTGCGGCAAGATTGTTGTGCTTGTAATTTAACATGTCAACGAGATCTACTACTGTGCTGCTCGACTGATTCTACATTCATTACACGATAAAGCCGCAGGGAGGTCTATTATTGGTGAGCACTACCGCCTATATATAAAAAGTATAGACTAAATGCGGATACCTCTTTCAGGTATGTTTTATATATAAAGTTGTTGTTTCATGGTTTATATATATGCTTCATAACGTATTTGTTTCTTCTTCTTATCATTAGATAGTAGCATCTTTTTTTCAATCAAGCGGATGATGGTAACGATTTTTTTTTGATCCTTTCTACTCTGGCGATTACTTTGATGTATTAATATTGAACTCATACTTCTGACAGATATATTCCCATAGTAGGTGAAATATTCCCTTTATGGCATACGTTTAGTCTGTTTGTGTCAATATATAATTTAGATAGTAAATCATTTGAGGTATAATCTGCCTGGTATAGATTTTATCCTAATCCCCGGATATCCCATCTCTCGATTGGTTATTAAAGTTTGTATTACAATACAACACTATGATAAGTTATACAATGTATATACTCTGATATGTTTAATTTATGGCGGAGTAGTTTATCTCATCCTAGAGGAGATCACTCAGATCTCGAAGAGATATCGATATCACACCTTTATAGAGATAGTTAGAGGATGAGAGCTTAATAGAATTTACTTATATTACCACACATGTGAATAAAGATCAACACCTAACAATATATTAACATTTATAGAATCATGCAATGTCTATAATCTACTCGCTATGCGTTCAGCTCTTTGTCAAACGCCACCGTTCCAATCTCCGTCTCAGACTTTTGCCTGGTTACAGCGCCTTTATTACTGAGATACTACACCATCGCCATCATATCGTAGCCTTTTCTTTTCTATTAATTGTGTGATGTGCGTATTGAGTTTTAATATATTCTTCCGTGTATATTATTTATCAGTGTTATTTACACATAACGGGCGGGTTGTAATTAGTCCTGTATATTAGCCTCTATGTTTCACTCCCGCGAACTGCCGTATATCACAGCTCATGAATGCAAAATTACAATATTCGTCTGCATAGTACATATAGTGTTCATATGCACGTCTCTCTTGGTTATATGGTACCTGCATATTGCTTTAGTCTTTACATCGCTTGATATCTGATTGCTATCGATTTTATTGTCGTACCTCAGTCGAGTGACTGACCGTACATTTTATTAATATGTATATGGTATTCGCCACTATGTCAGAATTCATGCGTCTTTGATTGATTACCCTCTCATACCCTTTTTTTCCCCATTGATTATAAAAGACATATTCAGAGGGCCACCATAATATTAGAGATACGCTTACCAACACTCCATAGATAAAGTTATGACACTAGACTTAAACAGCCTGACACTTTTATATGAGGTTCACAAACAGAAAGTATGTACATTGTTGTAACATGACTATTATTATTGCGCATTTTGCTTCTTGTGATTCTATAGAACACGGAGATCTCATGTCTATGCCTCATACAGGCTCTAATCCACATGGGTCTAATCGCCTCTTGGTTTGATCTCAGGGAACAAATAGGTGCTATGAGGTACTCACACAAGATTCTGGTGTTCCTAACTATTTTCGAGCTTAGTTTCTCAATATATCACAACATTATTGTTCTTATTTTTCCAGTGATGTTCCCCTTGGCTCATCCATCGCCGTCTCTCACCTGATAGGGTCAATTTCTTGATCCGGTGTCTAACACTTACTTATTTATGATACTCTAGCCTCATTATATGTTGATCCGCACACCTTCGTCCACATGACGATCCCACTATGCTCCCCTCCTTATTATATAGATCGAATTACTCGATACGCAGAATAGAAACGCCCAAGGTAACGAAACAATTCATATATAGCAGACAAACTGATAATTTCTTAGCATCTTTTGTATCGCGAGACTACAGATCTGCTATTTACTCGCAGGTATTTGTGATCCACATCAGACTTAACACATTTTAAACTCGATACTGACTCTATGTGTACATTCCTGTAATAGGATATAGCATACAGCTGATGTTATTTTTCTTCTCACGTACCTGCACTATATATACACTAGTTTATATATTAATTTACGAAATACGACATTCTTGCCTAGAGTATAACGATCCATATTTATGTACCGAAAGCTGCCCGTACTACATATCTACCACTATTTCCGAACTCACGAAGTATCTTTCAGGATGACTAAATGGGTGAATTTGTTACGGATAAACGGAACCTTTATTTAGATGGACCACATAACTTTTGTAGCGAGAATCATCAATTAGTTTACATTTTATTTCAAGATGTTCCAGCCGCAGACACTCAGTAGCGACTAGTGCGCTTAGCTAGACATGATTGGATATAACCGTTAGTACGCAATAGTAATAGAATATATGAGTGTGCTATTCTTAAATGCATATCCACATGTCTTACTTAATGAACTGAGCGTTCCAGTTCCTGCAGGTCCATGCGTCCTCTGCTCTCATTATGCCTACAGCCCGAAGCGTCCAATTGATGCCATTTTACCACACACAAAAATTCTATGTATATTAGAATTGTCTATTAGATGCAATAAATTCATATTAACATTCTCTAAAACACTCAGTCATCTTAAGCAGTGCACCTTTCATAAAAGAGCGAAAGAGGTTATCGCTTGAACACAAAAAACTACTTGACGAATTAACAGCTCAGCTAGTTGTCTTTAACATCTAACTTCTTATAGAACGTATATAAATATACGGTAGTCATTGAATATTATTTGCAGATATGGTGTTATTTTGTTCCACACTTCTATTATACACAGACTCCTTTCTATATACCGAGATACTCTGAGAAGAATATTATAATATGGTTAACTTATTCGCGACAATTTTATCTATTAGATTTACCTTTTTGCATCTACATTAACCTTGATTATATACAAACCACATTGCTATATTTTCACAAGATAATGATTGATACCTCATTGTCTAGTATGCCATATAGACTTTCAGCGACCTACGTGATGTTAAAAAGCTTGATAGTAGTTGTGATGAATTAATCAAATATACTCTTTTTACTCAATCACACACCTTAACTGATTTATGCTAGATAACATTGGTGATAGAGAGTATGTCTAGTTAGGGACCAAAACTTATACTCACATATAATTTTTACACGATTGATGTTTCTCTCTACTTTCAGGTCCGGGACCTGAGTACAACAACTTTCACCGTTTGGATTTACCAGTTTGAAGTATCTGATTTGGTACTAATTGCCAGAATTGCACAGTCCTAACATTATGCTCATAACAAAGGTGCCCTAGCCGGCCCATTTTCTTTGTATTCTTGTCTTGGATTCCTTTTTCGGCCTAATAAGTACTATCAGGTTGATCATGTTGATCCACCTGGTAGCGTTCTTATATCCCATGCCCCGTGACGGGCTCTGCGGAGGCATTTGCTGGTGTCTTATTCCTGAACTTACGGAGTGCCAAAGATCTTAGTTTTTGACTGTCATGTCCTATTGGTTGAGTAATTGCCGGATCCACTTGGTGTAGCAGTTATACACCAGCATACATTCTATAATTGATCATTATTAATCACGTCGGATAGGGATTATTATTTGTCTTCACATTTGTCCTTGGCAGTTGTCCTTATTGTTTCTTAAGGCACTACATATTCCTGCTTATATTCAGAGACTCTGTAGATATCCGGTGCAAGCAGGTCTCTGTTAGTGATATGATTATCTTTTCATTACAGCAATCTACAGTTTGTACACTCTGATCTATTTTCATATGGGCCTCTATACATTATTAACTTATGATACGCAATTTGTTCTTCACGACACAATATTATCTTAGACACAAGACATCAGTGATGAAATGTTCTCTATGTGCTCGTGTGTGGTTTATACATTGTTTCTGATTCTCGTCCATTATAAATCGTATTTATCACTATCTCAGCGTTTGTTCAATAGTAGATAAAGATATATGGTCAATCTTCATTATACCATATAACATTCACGTTATGACATGTATGCACCATCTTTTAAGGCTCTCATCAGGTGTGGTCTGATAGAAGGAGAGAAAACACATTCGAGATTATACCTGTTTAGCTAATAATCATGTAATTGGTGCCATATGAGAGGTGTGTGTATAGCAGTTGTGTTACTTATTGTAGAGCTTTAATATTTATATGCTCCACGGGGGGTGCTTTATTATATGGTATTTCCACTGGCTCAGACGCGTCCATACAATTGAAACATAGTAGTTAGTAATTTGCCTGGATACTATCAACGCGCACTATTTTACATAATTCACCATAATTATCATAATATATTGTCACTATCTCAGAGATTAAAACTAAAGATTGGAGGTTTTATATGTTTCTCACATGCGTATTAAGCTATAGGCGCTTATAGCTGCCTTTGACTAGTAAATTCACCAGTAGTGATTATTATATGTCGTCTATTGAATTATCGACCATATTGCTTGTTCACCATTCGGGAGCCGAGAGGAATCATCAACTGTTGATTATTCTTAGTACGCGAACGTGCACCTCTGATCAATTTTCATCATGGGTCGTTGTTATGTGTCAACAATGGTCACCACATATAGTAATTGCACACTGTATCATTAAGCTACTATCGTATGATCATACGACTATCGTGGGATCATATCGCATTAAGTGCGATTATTGAGGGCTGTGACTATATATCCAGAACTTGAAATAAAGCCACTTTCCTTCATGTCTAACAGATTTATTTTCAGGGATCACTGATAATCTAGGGTGTCTAATACAGGTAAGTTTGTCGGCACGTAACCCCTCTCCAGCCATACTAAACAATACATATCAAGATTTTTAGTGTCATTAAATAATATTTTAAAAAAAATTAGGTAAGAGATAATGACCGCGATTCTGCTTTCCTTATGTTCATCATTGTTCACATGAATAGATGAGCATATGAATAATATATGCCTTGTATGATTGGTGAGTCATATCAGCCATGATAATTCATTAGCCACCTCTCATCTATCTTCTAACCAGCGCAGCCATACAGAGGCACTATTACAACCAACAGAGGTATTTATGTTCGTGCGGATCTATATGATAAAATTGCTCTTACATTTATTTAATCTTGGTTTGTCTCCGATCGTATATATTCATATACTATAGCAAAAATTGGCTTCCACATGAGATAAATGAGTAATAAGTAGCATGATGGAAGGCTGTACCTATGGTCATAACTCCTTACCCGCGATATCCATGACATTTTTATCATCACATTGGGACAGTTCAGTGGATTTAAGGTATGAGGATTTTGGTAGACGAGAGATCTTATTATGTTCTTCGCAAATCACACATAGGAACCAAATTCGTGACTATAAACCACAATAATAATTATCGTGTATCAAACCCACCACTACTATGTATCCAAAAGCACTATGAGTTAAAACTTAGTAATGTAAATAGGATATTGAAAAATTGACAGTCCACTTTATAGTATGGAGAGTAGCTCCAAATATGGATCCAAATTCTTGGGTCACGTGTTGAGCCCGATAATTATCCATAAAAGATTTCTATCTTTTCTTGAATCACAATGAGTTATGCTGATTCTTATCTAGAAATAGTATATAGGTATATTGTGTTTATGATAATTATGCGGATGTCAGATGCTTTATCCAAATTTATCTAACGGACGAAGTTAAATTCATTTATGCATCTGTCGCCCGATCGTGTCCTGGCAGATCTTTGGAATGAGTATTTCCCACACCCCTCACATATGAAAACAAAAACAGATGTTTATGCACACACGCCACATTGAATGGTGACAGACAAGCAGATCGAGCAATGGCGCAAGGTATTGGTATAAGCTGCTATGAAATGATTTTGTTTGGGGGGCAGAGGATGAATTATTTCAATTTTGAAGCGCTAGTTACAGATTAGCTTTAATTCTAAGTCGTAAGACCCTAATATATGCAAACTTTAAAAGGATAACAAACATTTTTAAGACTATAGATCCGAAATTGCACCTAGAATGGCAAAGGTTACATAAATAATTATGCCATTTAAGTTACGCTTATAAATTGACAATTTGAACAGATTTAATATTCCGCCCCCCAAAAAAAAAAGATATATATGATACTAAATAAATAATATTAATATAAATAAAAAAAAATAAAAAGAAATAATCAATAATAATATAATAATACAGTAGTTTTTAGCCCACTGTTAACTCTAAAACACTTTTTTCTTCTTGTTGTTGGGAAAGAGAAAAAAAGAGTTCGAATTTTAACCTCTGCACTATGAAATTTTTGGGCAAATAACGAAAATGAAAATTTGCGTTAGGAATTATTTTTAATAGGACTCTTATGTAACAATACTCCTGTCTGTGTATATTTGGAAAGTGACTGCAAAATTCACCAGTCGCATGCAGAAAATCAACAATATAATTGTATTATCTGATTTTTGAAATTTGCATTTAATACTTTGAACTGATTTTTTTAATGCACAATCGGAAATTCAGAGACATTAATCTTTAACTTAATGCTGTCTATTAGTCGAAATATTATTATAATGTGTGTTAATCAGTCATTAGTTTTAACAGATGCTTCACACTCATTCATCCTTGCTTAGTATGATGAGGTTCTAGTAATAGTAGAGATCATGCATCTTTATGTTGCTTTCTGGCACTAATCTAAGAAGGGACATTTGATGTATGGATACGACTTATATCCGTCCAGCTATTATGACACTGAAATTGTTTCACTTGTTTTTAGGATGTTCTGGTGGAATTCTCTCCTGAAAGTTGGAAAGCAATAAACAAAATGCAAAAACACGATACAAAAGAATGAATGTTTATATCTATTTCACAATATGATTTAATTAAGGAGTTTTATTGTGATATTGTTTCTTATTGGTTGTTGATTTCATTCTACTGTTACAATACACTGGGTAGAGATCATCTGTGATTATATTTTTTTTAACTATTTTTATACTTGATGTCATAGGTGCACTATTGAATTGGATGGGTTGGAAATGTCTTACACTTGGTTATTTCGAGTTTTTTTGATCAAATACAGGTGCGACCACTCATGGGATTGATTGATTATTACCCAATAAAATTATGGGCATAAAATGTAATATTAATAATGCATTCATTTTACTATAGGAAGCCTAAACATATTGCTTTTACACTTTAATTTATATTCCCTGGTTTGCATTGTTATAAACATATTCCATCTCATGATTGACTCTCACCGATATTTAGTGTTACCATTGTTGACACCGAAAGCCACTAGAAACATAACATCGCACCGAAGGTCAGACTTCGGAGTATTTGGAACACAGACTTTGGAGCATACGAAGACGAGTTCTGAGACCACCTGTTTAGTTTGCATACCGATACGATTATATTGTTTATGTGTATTCAAATTATCACAATTATCATTTCAATAGTGAGTACAGAACACTGGGTTTATATGAGCAGATTGTGAGAGTACCCGATTGCAGTTCGAGTCTAGGATATAAATTTCTTTGGCATACTATAGACGTATGAAGCTAGAGAACTATGCAGAGCCGGTCTTCCTTATGGCAGGTGGAGCCTAAGATATTTTAAGGTGGTTAAGGTAGTATCATTTTGAATGACGTTTGAGACCTTACTAGGTAGGGGACGTTCATTGAAAGAGACTTTCCCTTGGTGTTCAGACGATGTATTCTATTTTCCTACACTCTAACTGTTTATAGTAGCTTATCTCGTAAGTTATTTGATCTTGTGCACTATTCGTCTTGATTGTATGGCTTGAGAGTTACATATATTTTTTGGTTTTGTTTTGCGCATACCAGGTTGTTCCGACAAGTCTTCTTAATTGTATAAGATTGCTCTTTCGCCTCTGGGTGAGTATGCTTTGATTTTCAATGATATTTCCACTTGAGTCCTATTCGGACTGATTTCAGACTGTGTAATAGAATCATGGTACTTAAATGGCTTCTATGCATATTTACTGATATGTTGCTTGACAAGCAATGTATTGATAATCAGATAAAAATCTTTTTGACACCCGACGCCTCACCATTTCGATGTCAAAGATTTACGCCCCCTGAGATTTAAATATTGTTTATGTTTGTTCACTTGAGATCTTTTATTTCACTATCTAGTTATACGTAATCCATATATAATTAATCACTCTTTCAGGCTAGCATACTATTGACAGACTGTGTTATTCAGAAGGGAAGTAGGGACTTCGCTAACACTACACCAGAAGTTAGAAATATATAGTTAGACATTACCATAACGTTGTGTTTTTTCTTGTCACGTGTTATTTGAGGGCATTATTTCAGGTATGACTAGTCATCATACATATTATAATTTACTCAATTATCTAATGATATCAGATATTATCACGTAGGGCATTAATTGTGGGAGGGAGAGATAAATATAACACTGTGGCTCGAAGTTTAAAAGTGGCTTAAAGGGCTAAGGGGAAAGTAACACGAAGGTGATGGGTATATATAGAGAGATGGCCACATATGGAACATTCGTAATATACATCCCGTTTAATAAAGTTTTTCTTAAACAGCAATACTACCAACAAGAGTCATCATATATTATAAGGCCAGCTATATTAAAGGGGAGGGATTGCCATTGAAGGATTCTTCTTGAGAAAACATCAAGAAAATCCATCATAAAATGAGCTAAAACTCTCTAATTAAAAAATACCTCAAGTTGCTAATGAATTGTCATTGGCGCTATTATAGATTAATCACTCATCTTATAACACCATTAACGTATATTTTAGAACGTTTCAATCTTATTCTCAAGAGTAAAAAATATATTTCTAATTCACCATGGAGATTTGAGCTGGCATACGGTGGACAGTTCAGTTTTCATGAGGCGGCGTCAAACGAGGCTATATGAGTATATGAATCGCTAGTCGACACTTTAATGTTTTCAGCATTTCACGATGCGCCTATAGTTGATTACGTATCTTATATCTTAGTTCAATTTTAGCCCACATTTTAATATAGACATTGAAGTTAATGAGACAGTCGAGAGGTGTTGAGAAATAGTTGATTAGTGATATTATACCATGGAGTCTTGTACATGATGAGGTCAATCGACACTATATGGTACTGATGGACCAGGTTTTAGATAGTGATTCGAGGAGGACTGTATAGGAAACTCCGGGTGGTGCATAACTGTGTTAATCGCGAGATATGCTACCGATACAATCCATGTTTTTTGTCGGCGTTATGAATCGATATAATAGATCCTGTGCGCTGAGGGGCTTTCACATTGTCACATAGGGTCGCATCTTAATGTTTTTGTTCTTGTGTTATCGATACATTCTTTATCTTATTTTCACACTATCTTTGGCATATCCGTGGATCATGAGTAGACCCTCTGGAGTATTTATAAGATATGATGGGAGAATCCGGGATTGAAAGAATTTATACTTTACATAGAATATGAGCTAGCAAGTTACAGTCTTATTTTTTGTATTTGATGGATTGTCGATTGTAGACAGTTTTTACTAAAAGAGGACGGTTTTTCAAATAAGATGTAATTTTCTAATTGTTGAATTGTCTTATATATGACAAGTTTTGAGTTGCATATGTATAAGTGAGTTTATTTTGACAATGAGTTGTATCACTATAGTTATGAAACAAGGACAGACAATAATGATTATAAAATTCAAGAATGTGAACAGGATTGTTTGGAAGAGATTATAAGACATTGGAAACCGCAAGGTGCAATTAATTAGAGATTTTGAAATTCTTATTTAAAATATTAGATTCTGAAGGACATAATAGATAAAGTTAATTTTAATACAGGAGGGTGATATCGCACATCCAATTAATGACACAAATGTATAAAGAAAATTTTAATGGCAAAAATTGAATTGCGTCAGTAAAGATAACAAAAAATTTAGATTTTAGCACAAATTAAGAAGTGATCTTAAAGATTGAGAGGTAACATTTACAGATGAGATGAGAATCGTTATTGCGCAGACATCCATTTCGTATTTGATTACCTGGTGGATCCATCCGCAATCATCTACATTGGTTCACGCCAGTGTCATTTAAGATAGAATCAGACTAACATACGGCACAAAATCCACCTACCGACAACCCTATATTACGTTCTTCTGTTAGGGGGAGTACGTAGTCCTATAAGAGTATAGATGAAGAAGGAACAAAAAACATATTATCAAATGAAGAGGACAAGATACGACTCGCACGCACGCACGAG
>CALNVZ010002100.1:19738638-19752859 GCA_940671915.1 Paracentrotus lividus
TTTGAAATACATGTCAAGTAGTATCTCCTACTCTGTTAGACTATACCGGCACCATGAAATTTTTATGTATGCTTATACTGCACAACTTGTGCTATGAGGTGCAATTTGGGCCGTATTTTGGGGGCGTCTGGCGGGCACTTTGCAGCAGCAAATTTGTCTGACGTTGCTTATGCAATGCTTTGTGATATTTATGTATTAACTTGAAATTCATTTCTAGTAGTATCTTTCACTCTGTTAGACTATACCGGCACCATTGAAACTTGTTTTTATGCAGGCTTAAACTGCACAAATTTTACCACAGGGGGCTATTGGGTTGTATTTTGGGGGCGTCTGGCGGGCACTTTGCAGCAGAAAAAATGTTGTGGCGTTGGTCAAAATGTGCTTTGTGGTGTTCAGGCATTAATTTAAAATGCATTTCAAGTAGTATCTCTCTCTTAGACTATACCCGCACCATTAGCAAATTGGTTTCGTGTACTACCTTAATGGTTTCAATGATATCGCACAAATTGTACTATACGGGGCAATTAGGTCGTGATTTAGGGGCGTCTGGCGGGCACTTTGCAGCAGAAAAATTGTCTGGCGTTGCTCATTCTGTGCTTTGTGGTGGTCATATATTACTTTGAAATTCATTTCAAGTAGTATCTCCAACTCTGTTAGACTATACCGGCACCATTGAAACTTGTTGTTATGCAGGCTTAAACTGCACAAATTTTACCACAGGGGGCTATTGGGTTGTATTTTGGGGGCGTCTGGCGGGCACTTTGCAGCAGAAAAATGTTGTGGCGTTGGTCAATATGTGCTTTGTGGTGTTCAGGTATTCATTTAAAATACATTTCAAGTAGTATCTCTCACTCTGGTAGACTATACCCGCACCATTAACAAATTGGTTTCGTGTATATACTACCTTAATGGTCATGATGGTTTCAATGATATCGCAGAACTTGTACTATACGAGGCAATTAGGTCGTATTTTAGGGGGGGTCTGGCGGGCACTTTGCAGTAGAAAAATTGTCTGGCGTTGCTCATTCTGTGCTTTGTGGTGGTCATATATCACTTTGAAATTCATTTCAAGTAGTATCTCCAACTCTGTTGACTATATCGGCACCATTGAAGACTTGTTTTTTATGGCAGGCTTAAACTGCACAAATTTTACCACAGGGGGCTATTGGGTTGTATTTTGGGGGCGTCTGGCGGGCACTTTGCAGCAGAAAAATGTTGTGGCGTTGGTCAATATGTGCTTTGTGGGTTCAGGTATTAATTTGAAATACATTTCAAGAGTATCTCTCACTCTCTTAGACTATACCCGCACCATTAACAAATTGGTTTGTGTACTACCTTAATGGTTTCAATGATATCGCACAATTGTACTATACGGGGCAATTAGGTCGTATTTTAGGGGGGTCTGGCGGGCATTTGCAGCAGAAAAATTGTCTGGCGTTGCTCATTCTGTGCTTTGTGTGGTCATATATACTTTGAAATTCATTTCAAGTAGTATCTCCAACTCTGTTAGACTATACCGGCACCATTGAAACTTGTTTTTTTATTTATGTAGGCTTCAACTGCACAAATTTTACCACAGGGTGCTATGGGTTGTATTTTGGGGGCGTCTGGCGGGCACTTTGCAGCAGAAAAATGTTGTGGCGTGGTCACTATGTGCTTTGTGGTGTTCAGGTATTAATTGCAAAATACATTTCAAGTAGTAACTCCCACTCTCTTCGACTATACCTACCACTCAAACTTGGTTACATGTACTACCTTAAATAAAAGGTTTCAACTGCTTATATTATATGTATGGGTCAATTAGGTCGTTTTTTGGGGGCGTCTGGCGGCACTTATTTGCAGCAGAAAAATGTTGTGGCGTTGGTTAATATGTGCTTGGGTGTACATGTATTAATTTGAAATTCATTTCAAGTAGTATCTCCCATGTTTGATCGAGAGGAAATTCGAGGGCCCCCTCCTTTTTTCCTTTTTTTTTCGAGGGGGGGGGGTTTCGGGCGTTCCTTCGGCATTTGAGTTTGTAAACATTTTTTAGATTACCCGCACCTTTCAGTCAAACTTGGTTTCGTGCAGTACCTTACATAAAAGCGTCTCAAGACATCATTCAACTGCAGAAATCACACTATAGGGGCAATTGGGCGCACTTTGGGGCTTCTGGCGGGCACTTTTGCAGCAGAAATTTTTTCTGTCGTTGTCATTCTGTGCTTTTTGGTATTCATACTTTCATTCTGAAATCACTTTCAAGTGGTATCTCCTTCATCTAATCGATGCCCAATTTAAGGCCCTTTGGGGCGTCTGGCGGGCACATTGCAGCAGAAATTTTGTCTGTCAATCGTCATTTCGAATTCAGTGAATTGAGCCGGAAAATCTGTTATGGGTTTGAAGTGGTACCTCGCTCATCTAATCGAATGCATTTTTGGGCCCTTTAGTAGGCCTAGGGGCCTTATGCAGCAGGGATGCACTGCCAGACGTTGGGTTTAGTAAATGTGGGATTCCTCCCCATATATTCCAATACTCTGCTACTGTACCTCGTTCATCTACTCGGATGTCTCCTAGCTGCCGTGTCTACATTCTAGACGCATATCGCCTGTATAAATCATATGGTCAGACATAAAAAATAATGGTATTTGCCAATTAACCTGAAAATGAGATCGAATTGTTGCATCTTGGCTGAAGGAATGGACCAAATAATCTCAGGAGTGGTATACAGAAAAGCTTGTTTGACTAGCTTCAACTAGTGAAAAAATGAAAAATAAAGCAAAATACAGACAGGCAGCCAATACCAATTTTGGTAAGTGTATCCGGTACATGTTATGTAAACTTTTGACCCTTTGAATTTTGGTCCAAACTCACCTAAATCAAACCCATATATATGTTTTTAAGCACTTTTATGAAAACATACTCTCTCTCTGGAAACAAAGTAGATATTAATTAACTAAGCCTGTTCATAGAATTAATAGTTATAGGTTTTATTAACAAAGGGTTTATAAACTTTTTGGCCTCAACTGTACAATATAATGCAAGGATTGCATAATTCATGTATTGAGGTTGCCTATAATACATGTAGGCTTAGTACTGGAACAAAACAAAGAAATAAAAGTTGTTTTGAATTTAAAAATTGAATTGAATTTTTAAATTGTAAATGTCTCTGGAAGTAGCATGTAGTAGTAGCCAATAGTACATTTATTTACGCGCATTTGTTGTCCATGGATTTTTTGTGTCCAAGATTTTATAGACACAAAGATGAATCATTTTTGGGGAGAGATCCATCTTGCTGATATCTGCTTTAACAATGGTCGCAGAAATCAGTAGAATCCTTGTTATCAGACGCTCTCAGCAAACACACTTCAGGATTTTAAGGTAAGGTTAGTTGCTGTACTGTTGGTTTGGATTTTGTTTGTTGAGTCATGATTAATTGTGGTAGCCCTACATTGTATGGAAAATGATCAATATTATGTGATTTGATATTGAATAAAAGTAATTAGTAATGTTTTGTAACAAATCACTCTCGCGGAGCGCTCGAAGCGCTGAAGAAAAGGAGGGAGAGTAGGAGAGAGGGGAATAAGAAATATATTTGTATGATTTAAATTCAACATACAAAAGTAATTATCAAGGTTTATAGGGGTTTTGTAACAAACAGAATTATATTGAGAGTGTCTTCAAAAACTAGAGATATGAGGAGTGATAAGACTCTAATTGGAGAATCAAGTTGTTTGAAAATTTTTATCATTTTAATGAATGTTCATTGACAAAAAGAAATTACTTTTATCCCTCCTAAGGTGGCTGCATAATCTGGCCTATTAAATGAAATTGAACATGTTGTAAGTAGGACAATTGAAAGATATATATCATGTAAGGGCATACAAATGCAGCTATTTTTTTTTGATGAAGTTATGTCATACATTTGTGTCTTGTACGCAAATCTCTGGATATCGACTTCTAAATCCGTCCCTCGGATAGGACGTTAAATGGAGGTCCCATGTAAAGGAGAGTCACAACCTTTGCTACGTTAAAGAACCCACTGCCTTATTTGTATAAGAGTAGGGGGAAACCCAGTGTATGGTCCACCTCACACCCCAACCAGTTCCAGCGACATATACCAGCGTTTACATTTGAGACTCAGCTCTGGTGGACGAATCCACAGGAAGGGTTTTGACACTGCAAGGAGTGAACCTGTGATCTTTGTTTATACACAACAAAAAGGCGAGTTAAAACACGGCCGTTCTCCAGAATCATGACGGAAAGTAAGGGACGTCATTAATGTGTGTTGCCGATGTATAGCCAAATCCATATCTGACGTGCAAAGGTCATCGACTTTGACACGGCTTTCTGTTTTACACCGTACATAAAAATTGCTGTGTCGGAACCTGCCTCCCGATCGAAACTACGATTATTGGCGGAGGCAAAAAAGGCGTGTCGAACGCGAGTCCGCGGATCACAAGATCCGTTTACATGGCATAAAATTGCCGTGTCGAGCATGTTGGGCCGTGTCGATCACCCGCGACCCGAGTCAGCAGTGTAAAACAAGGTAATAATAATAGGCTTGTTGATTGTGTGTTGCTTTACAGGAAGTAGATATGTGAAACTATACATGCCAAGTATTAGGTCTTGTTTTTACTTTTTGTTGCTTTTGTAGGAATCAAATGACAACTGCAATTTCTACTTTATTGAAGACAAAAGCTCAATGGCAGCCCTTCGTGAATGCGAAAAAGTTGGTAAGAATAATGAATTTAAGCTATTTGTACAATTTTTACTTGAATGCTTCGATTCAAGAGTATACATTATTATAGGTTTGTTGTTAATTTATTTTCTTTAGCAAAGTAATATATTAAAAGGTTTGTGAAGAGAATGCTTGTGTTTTTTTGCAAAACATCTTAATGAATACTATTCTCTCAGAAGAAAATTATAGTTTTGTATGTCTGCTAAAATTTCCAAATGAAGGGCGAAAACACTTGTATCTTCTGTTATTACATTCATATAAAATATTCAAGCACTTTTGTGTATTAATTTTCATACTTTCTTTTTATGCCTCGCCACCGGGAAGGTGGTGGCAGGTTGCATCATTGTTTTCGGGTTGTCTGTACGTCCGTCGTACGTCCGGCTTGCTCGTTATCGCGGATATCTCAAGAACCACTTGAAGATATCAACTTCAAACTTGGGGATAGTATCAACACCATAGGAAGGTGATCTGATTAGATTTTTGGAGTAATGTAGGTCAAAGGTCAACGTCACGGAGCTTCAATAGTGAAATTCTATGTATTTGAGTTCGCTTATCGCGAAATCTTAAGAACGCATTTGAGATACGAGCTTCAACTTAGGTTTGTAGTATGTACTACATATGAAAGAAGATATCTGATTAAATTATGGATTATATAGTCAAAGGTAAGATGTGAAAATCCTGTAATTGGAGTTTGTCATCTGGGACTCTCGGGTAACCAATTTAAGATGTAACTTATTTAAGGGTAGTATCTATCACCAAGAGGAATATCGTCTGATTAGGTTTGGGGTACAAGGTTAATATGGTCAAGGTCAAAAATCATGTAATTCTAGAATACAAAATGAATAGATGAATGTGCGATATTTTTTTTGATGCTGGCTAATGGCGGAGGCATATATTTCCATTGTTGCGCGGGTCAGGATTTCGTCTTGTTTTTGTTGATTCTTTGAAGGTAAAGGGAAGCGAGTTTCTGAACAAAATGATGAGATTGCTCTGTCATGTAATCGAAAAACAAAGTAGTTAGATGTTTCTCTCATGTTGAAAGGGTATGAATATGGCAGGCTGCGGTTCTCAAATCTTTGGAAAGTAAAGGGATAAAATGAAAATGTACTGTTTTTTGTTAGTGAATGAAATAGGTTTCAAGATCTATGGTTCATTTTTGCTTGTTCAAACAGCCATTTACTCTATAAGATAAGTACAGTGAACCTTGTTTTGTACTCAGAGTTTATTGATTCCCCTCTTCCTAGTATTTTTGTATTCGAATATGTAATTCGTATAGAACTGTTATGTTTTAATTTCTTTGGTTTTTTTTAATATGTCATGGTTATAACATGTATATATGTATACAAGGATTACATTTTTATGTGCTACTAATATATTACTTTGTTAATTCATTGTTGCGCCTTGAGTGGTTTATTGGTGACCAGGAAAGTGCGGCTTTTAGAAATATGTATTATTATTATTAATTAATCTATTTATATTATGAATGCGTACAATAAATCTGCTTTTATATTGTGTCTTTAATATAATCATTGAGAAATTTAGACAGGCAAATATTTTCTTTTTTGGGGGTGAATTATATGTATTGGTATTCTTTCTCATGTGATGGAAATAAAAATAATAATAGTTTGCTTTTTAGCATATGTATATTATCTTTGATATGAACATTTCATTTCTACACACTTTACAATTATTGTTACCACAGTCATTGGATGCTTACAGTCCTTGTGACCCGTGTCCAATCGCAAATGGGATCCAGGTTTAGCGCATGGCAAGCCAGTAAGGCTCACATGTATTCCATTTCTATGCAGTACCATATACACCCAGGTGGGGAGAAGCAGATGAGTTAAAATACTTGCCGAAGGTGCATAGTGCCTTGCAGAGGATAAACCCATGACCTTCGCATGAATTGCACTTCTATTCAGATTGGACTAGACGCTCTTGAACTACGAATGCTACTCACTTTAAAAAATAGATTCATTAGACATGAAAGCTTTTTTATTATCTTAACTGCTCAACATCTACTTTGTATTTCAGCGTATGTCGTACACTGGTATACTCAGAATGCTTAACAAACGGACCCCTCAGAGAAAAGTTTTATAGCACCTGTCCAAAGTATTAGGCAGGTGAGTTGCCTTCTTTTGATTAGGATAACTTAAAGATTTAGTCATCAGTTTGGTTAAAAGTGAATTGGAAGCTGAAAGATTCTGGTCAAGCATCAGCATTGTTTTAACATAGGCAAGACATTGTATCTAGACATTTTTGGGACTTTGGACGCTAAGATTACGCAACTGTGACAAATACATATTCATTTTGCAGCATGAGGAAAAGGGCAATGTAGATTCAGGATGCGACTTGCCACAATTCATAATCATGATTGACAGTAATCACGCACCAAATTTGAGTCTTTGATGGTATTGAATCTCCATAATAGTAATTTTTCCAGTTGTAGTATTGTAAATGGAATAATATAGCATTTAAAGTGAAACTAGTTGGTATGGTCATGACATTGAAATGTGGAAGACACTGTCTAACAGCGTCTTTATAGAGAGGGGTGGAGTAACATTTCGCCAAAAATGATAAGAAATGAGACCCAATCCAGCTTTGAGTCACATGCGACTTTACCTCAAAAATGCATTAATTGGGGCACCAATAATGGTTCGGGGGACCAGCAAACATGTCAGTTGTGTGTGGTAATATTTTGGATCTATTATGACTATAGGCGCATTTGAAGACTCTTTCTTGTGGAGCTTGTTTATTATGATATTCTTTCCAAATATCATGAAAATGACACAATAATTTTCTTTTCATGCTTTCCACAGCACCTTCCCACTACACAAAAAAAAAAAAAAATAAGATTCCCCTTAATGAGATAATCACACTAAGTACGCACAAGTTTGTTTATGCAAAGAAATAGCATGGAATATGGCATGGTCGTAAAGAACTGAGTAGGGATGGTAGATTTCTGGGTAATCCCGCAGCTATAATAAGATGGGAAAAAGGTCAATTTGGGGGATTTTTTTTTCCAGATACACAATGGAAGTTGTGAAAGAGCCGCTTGTTAGACATTATAGCAGTGTATTATGGTTGTCTGTTACCAAGTAGTGAAGTGGTAGGGTCCTTTATTTCATTTTTAACGACTCGATAAGAATCATTTTTCATTTTGCAGTGTGATCACTACCAGGATGTTGATTAGCTTTTTAAAATGTTTATCATCTGTTTTGATAGAGGAAAAGACATGTTAGAAAGGAGACGCAAGCATTAGAGACTGCTGTTTTATGACCCTTTAGTAATATAATCAGATACAAATATATCCTACATTATATGTATTCACTACTGCCGACTTTCATTTTTTTTTTTAGGGATTTCCGCCTTAACTTTATACTATGGATTTGTGAATTTAGTATGAGGTGCTATAAGATATTTTCAAATATATGAAAAATGAATTACAAGAACCATATTATAGCTTGCAGCTATATTATGAATTTTGAATTGAATTGGTTTTATTCATACTCATTGTCGCAGCCGTAGGCGAATTGGTGACAAATCTACAAACATTAAAAAGTAGTTACTTTTCAAAACTATAGTCATTTATTTACAATAAAACATATATCTATGCAACAAATATATCCTTAACTATGCGACTTGAGAATTAATCATATAACAGAAAGATAATCATTTTAAGGATCTTTGTAACAATGAGTCAATTACTGAAATTGTTAGAAATATTCCTAAAAGGATTCTGTTGTTGTGGATGCGACGGTGGAAAAAGCATTTTATTAAAAGAAGCTTTGAATGCCTAAAGATATAAAATCCTTTATATGCTATCTTAATCATAATTGATATTGTTGGTGAATCATAAATGTTTGTTACAGAATTGGGTTTAGTTGATAATATACAAGCTAGATTTGGGCAAAATTTGTGGAAATAAATATGTAGCTAGGAATTAATGAGTGATTTTTAATCGCTTGTGGTTTTTTGTGCTTACCTTGGCCTTCGTGTAGGGGTGGCTTGTGGGCAAGGTGAAGCTAGCCGTTTGAGAAGGAAGCATGTCGGAAGCTAGCAGTAAGATTATTGAGAAGAAGACATTCTCAAATAGGTGGGACTTATGGTGAGGGTGAGTGAAAATCTTATTTTAGGGTTTCTCTTTTAATTTGCAGGTATTTATTTTAAAACTATATTAATGACGCAGTCGCAGTGGAAAAGCATGTCGTAAAGGGTCATATCTTGATTCAAATGCTATAATAACTAAGAAATAATAACGCATAAAATAATATCAAAGTGACAGTATTGGTACTAAAATTATTACAAATGTATCTAGGTCGGGAATGCCAGTTTTCAGGCTACATGCAGATTTCAGGGCCCTGGCACCTTCCCTATTTCAGGCTTTTTCAGGCTGTTTATTGTACAGACATGTTATGGGATTCAATATTGTTTGGCTTTTTGTTTCAAATAGCGGGGGGCCCTGTGGGTAAAACTAACTGGCATCCCTGATCTAGGTATAAAGTTAGCTATTCTGGGCCTTGTAACAACAAGGTTTTGCAGGATTTAAAACATCAAAAATGGCAGGCCAATCAAGATTGTTGTTGCACGCGCTTTTTGGGTTCAAAAGACCTGACCAGCACCAATCACAGTAATTCTTCTCAAATTTGCCATAACCTTGATTGGCAACTTGTGTTACGGGGGCCCTGATGGCATAATATTTTGTTTTGAACTTTGAGAAGTTATTTATGGTTTTAAATTCTAGGCATTTTGGCTGTTCATATTTTATTTGGAAATCTGAAACAGGGACTTCTGTTATTTTACTTTGAGCCTTGTTAACAGAATCTTCTATATTAGTACTTATGTGTTGAATCCTGTACAGTTATAAAAATACTTTTGTTTTGAATATTGTTTATATAAATTCTGTTTTGAAAAATCTGTGAATATTTTCAGCAAGGATTGTATTTTGCTATATTTTTATTTTGAATTCAGAACATGGAAAAAACTGTGATGGAGGAGTCCGGATACTCAAAGGTTACATCATGTGGAGTGTTTTTGATATTTTATTTCTGAGGTTCCATTTCATATTAACGGAACAAAAATAACCCAGAAATGTTTCATATCTTATATTAATTCATTGGTTTAAAAACCCAGTATTAAAGGCATACTGTAGCAACTTTTTTTTTTGCAAGTTTTGAAATAGGTAAGGAATTTGTGGAAGGGCTTGGATTTTGCTTTTTATTGTTATTTTTTAAATTGACTATTAAATACCTTATATTCAAGTGGAAATTCAGCACTACTCCGAATGAAATGTCATAAACAATAAAAACTTTTGCAGTACTTTAACTTTGGGTAAATGAGGCCATGATATGAAAGGGTATGATTATTTAAATTATAATTCATATGATGACTTCAGCATCCATGTAGGTTATCAAATTTGCAAGGATCGGAGAGCAGGGGAAAATATTACAACAAATTAATTATCCCTTTTGAAGCGCAGCCAGAGAAGTCAGTAAAGATATCCCAAATACTACATGTACTTTCCATGTGTCGGCTTGAGAACTTGAGATTTAAAAAAAAAATTTGGTTGATAGTCCAAGGTCAAAATCTTGTTCACTTCTTTCACCAAAAGAATCTGAAAATGTTTGGTGCAAGTTGGCGAAACGGTCTGGCTTTTTGAGATGACTAGTATGGGGAATCAAGAAGGACCTGGGGGGGGGGGGTGGTTCAAAAAGAGTTAAAGTAGACATATAAGGTCGCTCTTAACTTCCGCATCCTGTTTATAACGTGCAATCTAATTGAATAGATTTCTGCAATGGCGCGCATCCTGTTTTATAACGTGCAATTCTAATTGATAGATATTTCTTCAATGGCACGCATCCTGGGCATGATCGCTGACGCGATGAAGCGAAGCGGCTAATGATACCGCACGCAACTCAGGATTTAAGTGTTGATTTTAAAGTTATTAACTCTTGTGAACACCCACTGGACGCTAGAATGACCCTAGAGTGAAGGAGGTCATATTTTTCTCTTAATTTTCCTTAAAGGTGAGAATATTTTTTGAAGTTAGTGTGATCAACCTTGTTTGACCTTGAGGTAAATTCAAACAGACCAGGTATCAAATAGCTACTTGTATAGATCTCAGCCACGCTGTAGTTAAGCACAGAAATCCCAGCAGCTCGCGAAGAAAAGACAAGGCAAATCTGTTTACTTTAATATCTTGTTAAGTACTTTTTAAGGGATTTTTCAAAAAAGGGATAAAGCTTGAAAACATTGAACTAATACCGGTTATGTTTTTTTTTTTTTTGGGGGGGGGGAGGGGTTGTAAGCCCCCTTTGTGAAAAAAGCATAGTTAAGTTGGAAACCCCTGTACATTAAGAGTGTGTACAGAATTGGATTCCCACAATAACTGAAGAAATTTTAAATTGTCTTGGATCGAGGCTACCCAAGTCAAGTAGACTTTGTTTGTTAGCCTAGGCATTCTAATTCAAGTTATGTTTATTTGGCATTGAATTCATGTATGGATGGATTCAATAAAATTTTTATTTGGCACTAACCGCTTGATTTCTTCATAAAAGCTGGTGATTTTTACTGGAAAAGATATTTGGGCAGTAAGTGGGGGAATTTCTGTTTTTATTCCTGGCATTTATAATGCATTAATTGCATTCGAGATACTTATTTTAGTGATGTATTCAAATCGACAGCAGTACTTCATCTTTGTCAGTGTCGAGTCTGGTTAACTGATCATTTTTTTTAATCTTATGTATTTGTTTCAGTCATATTAGGATGGCAAATTGTTTTGGTTTGTCTGTACTAGAATAACCAATGTTACAATTAGCAGTCATGCTATCAATTTATAAAGTGTTGATATTTGCAGACTGAGTTCATATTTTTTGTAATATGAGTTGATTTTCCCTTCATTTCTAATTTAATGCAGCCATGTATTATAGGTATTAGAAGACGTCTGTGACACTCCGAAGTCCTTTATATTGTACTTAGAACTGTGAGTGGAATATTCACATCTATGTATTGGGTTATTCACAAAAAAAATAATAAATAAATAAAAAAAACAATTTAAAAAATCGGGCTGCAATCATGCTCCCCATTTCATGCTGTAGTGAAACAATTTCCTTGTTTAAAACCCCAAATCCAAAATTTACGCAATTCTCTTATTAAAATTGTAAGCCTTACTCCCTTCAAAAGACCTAGGGGGGGGGGGTCCCATCATGGCCTCCCACTCGACATTTTTCCGTGACCATTCCACGCGCGGTGAAATTTTTTGATCGCGCTGCTCGCTGACTTTATACTTTCAAGTCTCGTGCTCATCGTTTTGAAACCATTTCCCGCGAAAAACGGTGCATTACCATTAGATGCTCACGATTTTCAAAATATCCGTCAGACCGAAGACGGCTCAAAACCGGCGATGATACTGTATATACACAAAATTAGCATTTTGGGAGCTTCTATATTTTACAATTAGAGCAAAAAGTATGATTTCATGCAGTAAATTAGCATAATTAATTCATATATAAAAATAACTTTCGACATTATTTCGCAAAATTAACAACGCAGTCCTTGTAGATTAGCATGAAGACTACATCGTGCAAATTTTCGCGCGGTCGCACGATCGCGGCCGAGATCTTAGGCGGGGCCAACTCATAGGCCCCCCCCCAGTCATTGACAGGCTTCAAAGACACCGCCAGTCTTGTGAGGGTAAGTTTAGACAATAATAAGTGGGTAATTGAAATTAATAATTTTGATGCCAGAAAACTGACATGGTGGAAACGTAAAAGCTAATTTGATTATTAAGATAAGTCAATGGGGGATGCTTGAGATGGAAGTATTGTGGTCTTTCATTAAAATGCATAAGGCTCGCTAAAGGCTATTCATATTAAGTGTTTGTTGAATAGCTATTTTTTTCTATAACTGTTTTGCCAGATTGTGTGGTTTCATTCTTGAGGATTTATTTCTGTCATAGGGATTCGCGGATTATTGAAGAATTGACGTATGTTTAAACGCCTGAATGTCTGGGCCCGTTTCACGAAACGCGGTCAATAAGTCGTAAGTTCGTGGGACATCCATCGAAACGCCTGTTATTCTACAGACACGTCATCGCCTATGGTGTGTCCAAGAACTTAGACTTGACGGTTTCAAGAACGGGCCCTAAATGCAGAATAATGATTTTTATTGGGGTTTCTGTGATTATATTTCAGAGTTGCAGGGAGGAGAACTGTTCGGCAGGGTTTGTGAGCTTGGGAAAGTTTGATGAAGCTACTGCAGAAGTTTTTATTTTGTTTGCAGATGATTAGCTGCTTGCAGGTATGCCAACGCAAAGAACTGTTAATGCAATCATTCTTAGCTAACAATGTCTGTGTACATGTAAATGCAATAAGTCACATCAAGATGAGACACATTCGTCAGGAAGAGTGAGAAATCGGCAAAAATTAAATCAATTTTTTAATACTCTCCTCTTATCATTTTCATCAAATTTGTTTACAGAGCACAAAATGGAACATTAAAGATTAGAGTAGAAACTATTTTTCCCTAAACTTGAGCATATTTTAATTATTGTTGCTGATTTCCTTGCAACTCATAGTGACCGTTGCTCATCGACTTGTTTTCTGCATTTTGATATGATGAATAACAAATAATAAACATTTTATCTGAGACCAATTTTGCTCTTATTAAAGCCCTAACAAATAATTACTTTTTTCGAATAATGAAGGAAACGTGGGGACAGAGATATATAATATTGAAAAAATGAGGACAAAGAAAAAAATGGGGTACCATCGGATCGAACCAGAAGGGACCTCCTGGTTTACTAGTCAGGCGCTCTACCATACTGAGGCTATAGTAAGCCCCACGGATGTGGGTCGTCCCTAATCCTGTTAACTCTTGAAAATAATACTTTGTTAAGATTCGCACCAGTATGGAATCTTGTTTGTAATAGAATAATGAGTATCTTTGTTTAGTGTCGTGTATTTGGAATCGCAGAGCATCATACAGTAAAATGGAGATTTTGGTGAAATGCTTAAAATTAACAATGATTTTTTTTTAAACTTAAGTTGCCGAATTTTGAAAGAAATAACCTCGTCCTTCTTCTAGGCTAATACAATGAGTAGATTAGTGATTATTGGCCGAGTGTTATAAGCTGCCGCGCGTTTTGCGTTACAGTGCCCAAATTTCACTCAAATGGCACTTTTTGCACTTCAAAAGCCAGGCAATCTCAATAAAGTATAACACCCTAATAATATTTCAAAATTTACATTTGCTGAAAGAACATTCCTCAAGGGAATCTAAATTCTGTATTGAAAAAATTAAACCAGCGTGCAAGATGAAAAAGTTTATTAGGAAAAAATTCAAGGGAAATTTTAAATTTTTTAAATTTTTCATTGTTTTTATCATCAAGATTCATCTATAATCACCCAGAATATTAATTAATATTTATGTATATTCTGGTATGAGAAAATAATAAGACCTTCCCACAGTATTATTCATTGTCGTTTACTCAATTTTTAGAAATGA
>CALNVZ010002100.1:19773808-19784840 GCA_940671915.1 Paracentrotus lividus
GAAGAGTGTATGGGATTTCGCACCCTCCTGTGCATTCAAAACATCATAACCATGATAACTTTATGGATAAATTGCCGCGATGTGCACGGTTAAAATGACAATTTTCCCATTGACTGTATTGTACATTAAGTAACTCAATACAGTTCCTGCTGTATGTGAAGCGACGTTACATAAATGCAGATAACTAAAAAATTACTTGAGACGGGGGCCTGAAACTTTGTGAGCTTATTCATTATAAGATAGCCCACCTACATGTACATGCAAGTTTTTATAAACTTTATTCACACCATGGCCAAGATCTTGTGGAAGGGGCGACCCCTTCTCAGCCCAGGTTGGCCAAAATATTTGGGCCCTTTTACTGTTAAGAAACTTTTTTATCAAATGCAGAAACCCCCCTATAACTAAACTGGCCAGCAAAAGAAAGTACCCACTTCTTTCAAAGGCTGCACACAAAAATTCACCCCATATGAAAAAAAGCATTTGAACAGTAGGTCAAATAACATTACTAATACCACATACCCAACAGGAATTGATTAATCTTATTACCAAAGAAATAAAACTGGCAATATACAAGCAATCTTGGTCACTGAATCAAAAAAGTCCACAAAATGAACAGAATCGAAGCCGTCCATTGTTTACACAAAAGTCAATCACAAAGGATGAAATAAACCAGACACAAACAACAAAGTCAATAGAATGTATGTCCCCTCGGCTCGACACATTCCAGCAAATCTCTGACGAATGCTATTGACAGCAGATGTCTGGCCAGTCCTGGAAAGTCTCCATTCCCCTGCAGAGCTTGGATCATTCACATGTATTGCCTATTTGGTATAGGCTGTTCCTGATCTCACCGTCGCCAAGTTCATCCCACAGGAGATGACAGAACTTCCCCAGGCTAACGCCAGAACAACTTGTCCAAAATGCTCAACATGCCTGGAATGTCGGCAGGCACAGAGAGGACATACAACATATTGAACATTGTTGTTTGGTCTGGTTTATTTCATCTTTACATTGGATTTGTGAAAACATGGACTCTCATCTGTACATTTGGCTTTGACAGTGACCAAGGACTGTATACATTTATTCTTGTAATACAAGAATCACATTCCTGTTGTAGTGTAGTAATGGATTATGCACCATACTGTGTCAAAGAATGTTATTTCAAGGTGAATTTTGTGTGCAGCCTTTGAAAGAAGGGGACTTTCCTTTGTGGCCATTTATTATGATTTCTGAAGGAAATAGCAAGAAAGCCACAAATTCAAATATGGTGAGCAATTACGACCTAGATCAAAGGGAGAAAAAATATTGGGGGCTGCCGTAAAAAAAAATTAGGGCCCCAAAAAAATTCAATATTTTAATTAAAATATGTTACAACTTCACCCTACTTTGAAGTGGATGGCATTTTTGAAATCTACAGGACATTTCCTTTCAGAAAATGTATACTTTTGTAGGGTTAGAGTTAATATTTCAAAAGTTATGACACTTTGATCCTGATAGGTGCATGGTTTTTAGATTTAGGTGGTGTAACACAAAAGGGGGTGAGTTCAAAACGCATCATGGTCAGATTGTCTTCTCTTGTATTTATATTATTTAATTGAAAAATAGTCACAATAATTATTAGATAGGTAATGTGTAAAAATTAGTTATCCATATGTACCCAATTAAGCAAGGATATAGTTAGGCCCTATTCATGGGTGAGCTTGATGATATTGAGAAATTCTTTGTTTTAGGCATACTATTATTTTAATAAATTTTATAAAATTGTCACAATAGATGTAAAGTGCACTTGTTGGGTTGGGTAATAAATATCTGAGCTGTAAGCTAATTTACAAACCACATGTCTATCATCTTACATTTGTCTTTGTACCATCATTTTATTTAACAAAAATAATCAAAATAGATATTTAAATACTGTTTTATGTACACTAGTTTATTCCAGTTGGTAACAGGTTAGGCCAGGTGTACCCATAAAAGCAACAATGCATAGTGATGAGTGACCTTAAAGCTAATATTTCAAACTGTATATTAATCATTTGTTTGTATGCATAGTACCATTGTAATAATTGTGTACACACACAATCATGACTTGCGAATTTGGTTCACTCCCATTGTTTGAAATGCGATAATAATGAGGGACCTAATGAGTACTGTTGTTGCAAATTATATTGAATTCCAGAGCATTATTCAATTACAGTATCAGGTACATGTACCTTATGTTGTTTTGGGGTGAACAACTGTTATGCTGGTATCGGATACCAGACCCAACCCTGTGAATTTCATTCATTAATATCAATTATGCTGGTTACCAACACATGGCATGGGGCTCTTGTAAAGGGTATTCAAATCCCTATTGAGCCTGTTGAAGATCAGTCTCAAGTATACTCGTGCATAGGGGTTGTTTTACGATCAGGGTACACCTTAAAAAAATGGCCTTCTGTGCACCATAAAGCGAAATTTGGGTAATGTCATATCAATTTTTTTATGGTAAGCTATTGGGCACTGTTAAAGCAACCTACAATAGAAAAATGAATTATTGACCATAACTCATTTTTCTAAAAATTGACCATATCTGGCAATTTAGGGCAAAATTGCAGTCTCATTTTATATTTTCTAATTTTGAGCATGAGCTTCTTTATTATTAGCAATCATTAAGCTTGTTTTTCCAATCAGAATTGACTACTGAAATGTGATTGTTTAAAAACTGAAAACCCAAGAAGCTACAGTTAATCTGAATTTTTGTGACCATTAACCAAAAATGGGGTCCCAATTCTGTCAAAAAATGTCCTCTCCGAATTTGGTGTTTTTACGCATAGTTAGACATCACTTGATGAAAAATGTTTTTGTCTGTAAGAACACTTGTATATATGCCACAAACTTGTAATGTTTACTTCGCCAACATCCACTTATTTTTTAGACAGTTCACGTTGCAATGCTGTCAAATCACGTTCCGTCAAAAACGTCCTCTCCGAAAAATGAAGCAATTGACCTTACGTGTGATACAAAATTTGAACCCCTATAGAAAAATAAGTTGGTGACCTCATGCCTCCAAATTTAAAATCGATATCATTTTACTTGTCTAGAACACATACACAAAAATTTGGGGGAAACAAAACAACTTTTTTTTTTGGTCCAGTGAGACAAAATGGTGTACCCTGATCGTAAAACAACCCATAGGTTAGCTGGTCTAGGTTTAAGTAGAGTCTCAATGAAAGTGATAATTGGAAGAAAAAAAAACACTTTTACCATGCCAATCTAAACAGGTATAGGGGAGACTGGGGTAATTATGGCCCCTTTGTCTTTGAGAGCTTATCAATTCTTTGCTGCATTACACAATGACAATACAATTTTTACACATGCCTAGCTAAATTCTTCCTACTATTATATGAGAAAAATAAGCCATTTACTTCAAATTTTGTGCTTAGGGAAGCCTAAAATGTACGGCAATCACAATTCTGTTCGTTGGAAAGTGGCATGATATCTTTTAATTCATACATTCATGACAATAGGGGCCATAAATACCCTAAACCCGTGGGGTAATTATGGCCCCATAAAGTTGTTAAACATAATGGCAATTAATATGCAAATGAGAAGTCACAGGTTTATACTTTCCTTTGTATATTATAGGTATATAGACTGACTGTGTATTTACACAATTAGAATATTATTGGACTTTTTATTTAATGGTAGTAATAGGAAGTGTGAAAAAGGGGGCCATAATTACCGCAGTCTCCCCTATATCATTCATCATAAGACATCATACGCTGAAATCATGAAAAAGGGGCCATCATGACATTTGACTAAGGCGAATAACATTATTGTGATGTTGGAGCATACATGTATTTGTAACAATGCTTTAAAGTGAGCTCGTACAATTTTAGAATCGACTTAAACTTTATAACTTATAATATGTTACTTGAATTAAGAATTCAAAATTTATAATGAGAAATTGGTATGTAATAGTAGAAATGTTTAACGTATATTAATTTTGTCTGCATGGCTCCTCAACATACATTGTTCATATTTAGCACTAAAAGTAATTTATGTACCTTTTCCTCTTTTTTTCCCATTCAAACTGCACTAGTTGTGGTCTCTTGTTATTTACAGTGTTTATTTGTTATTTTCCATCCTCAACAAAAGTAAATCAATGAACCCCAACAGCACCACACAGTATTCAAAAGAAACCAAACTTCAGTGGAAATGAAACTAAAACCAATGAAAAAAGATTTTCCTGCCCATAAAGTCAATCAGTAGTCAGGAAGTGATATAGTTTATTGTTTGCGATATATTGTTCATTTAAGATATGATACTGTATAGTGTAATGTACCGATTTCTACCCTGTTATTTTAGCTTCCTGTGTAGGGTAGTTTTCCTGGCATCTCTGTTGGCTAAAGGTAATCTAGAAACAAAAAATTATGGGATGAAAGATTTCATCACAAAAACACATTCTTTGGATAAAAGATAAAATCTAAAAATCATAACTGTTTATTTTGGGGTTTTACTAGCTAAATTTATGATATATTGTTTGGAATGCTGGTCTTAACAGTGAAATGCTATTTGTAATGTAGAGCTTACATTGTAGGTCAATGCTGTATGGGTTAAGACTTATCATCATTTGTAGTAGAGATTTAAAAAAAAAGAAAAAAAAAAGAAAGTTTTTTTACACAGTCATTGCATCTGCAGGCACCAAAGGTTTGATTTCTTATTTTTATGTTGCTGATACCATTAGACTCAAATCTTATGTAAGCTGATAAACACACCACAAAACCACTTATGTATATCGGGAAGCTCCTTTTCGTATCACTAGACCTAAGCCCTGGTTGCTTGGAAATGCATGCAGCTGGCTTCTCTTTATGCAGCAAATTATGGATTAAATGGATTTGTAGTAATTGTAGGAATGACAGTGTGGTGAGTGAGAGTGTCTGTGTTTACAATGATTTGTGTGTGTTTAGAAATACACGTACATGTAGGCCTGCTGAATTGGAGGTAGAATCGGAGCTGCTGGACTTTCTATTTTTTAGGGTTAGTTGGTTTTTTTTTATAGTTTTTTTTAGTTTTTTTTTTAATAGAAACCCTGCTTATAGGTCTGTCTTTATCTCTTCCATTCTGCTCCTTTTATTACAATTTTACTTAAAAACATATGAAGTGTTAAAGTAAGCAAATACAAATAAGTCATGAGTTGTGAATGCATTGGCCGAGAATATCCCAAGATGCGTGAAATTTGCAACTGGTCTATTCACTAAGCATCACATCATTTAGACCAGTGAGGAATCTCAGGCTGAGTGCCATATTGCATGCTTCCAATACATTTAAAATTATTTGTTTATGCAACACGTTGTAAAAAATACTTCTATTACAGGCCTACGATTTTTGTTGTATGATTTAAATCAAACTTTCCAAGCCATATAATCAAACTTGCGATCTAATAAACACAGATGATGTCAACATATTTCAATTTCAATTTCTTGGAGTGTTTAATGGTGAACGGTAGCAAGGCTGGTTTTAGGAGGGAGCCAAGCTATATGTCCATGTATACTGGACTATCTCATGGCTTTTCCATCCAAGGAGTTGATTTTTCCATTTGCTATTGAACATCATGTGACGTGTGTTTGGCAAATAACAATTGGAGATTATTCTGAGTTTTTGTGTAATATTTATAAATTTATTATTATTTTCAGACATCCAACATCATGCTGCTCAGCTGCAGAGATCATGTCAGTGCTGTTCTTCAACACCATGAGGTACTCCATCACTGAGCCACGTGACCCAGGTAGTGACCGTCTTGTCATGTCAAAGGTCAGTGTCAGCTAAACAAGTACAGTGCTTCTCAGAAAGGAAGTACACAAACAATTGTCAAAATTGCCTTGTACCAAGTTTGGGCAAAAGCAACCCTTATAAATGGACTCAAGAAGGATTGTCCTTGACCAGTGAATGATCAGATAGCCAGGGTTGCTACTGCCAAAACTTGGTACAAGCTCATTTTGACAGAGGTTTTTTGAAAGCTTGAGTGCTCAGTCATCCATTGCAAAAGTATAATTCGGTATCACTGGATAGAAAATGGGTTACTCTTTCATATGAAATAAAAATTAATGACACGTAAGCTATAAAATATTAATATGAGGCTCTCAAAATTGGGTTTACTTTTTATGCCTCCGCCACCGAAGGTGGTGCCGGAGGCATCATGTTTTCGGGTTGTCCGTCCGTCCGTTCCGTACTCCCGCTGCTCGTTACCGCGATATCTAAAGAACCATTGAGATATGAGCTTCAAACTTTAGGATAGTATGACCACTATAGAAGAGATGATCTAGATTTTGGAATATGTAGGTCAAGGTCGAGGAGGTCAAATAGTGAAATCTATGTATTGAGTTTGTCGTCGCGATATCTCGGAACCAATACGAATGAACTTCAAATTTAAGGTAGTATCACCAGATGAATATGGTCTGATTAGGTTTGGGTCACAGGTCAAAGGTCAAGGTCAAAATGTCATTCTATAAAGCAAATGAATAGATGAATGTCGACATATTTTCTGATCTGGCAATGGCGGAGCATATATTTCGACCGGCGCGGTCGAGGATATCTTGTTTATGGGATGCACTGCACAGTGGAAAACTCGTTATAACGAGTCCATGGGACAATGGAAATTACCTTTATATCAGGGTAAAAAGGAAAAGAATACAAAAGCAGTGACCTGCAAATGTACCTGGTATATGATGAATCTTGTTTACAGCAAGCCTCTTTTTAACAGGTTTCTCTGTAGATGAACACTGAGGGCGATTTCCTCTGGGAATTTTTGATCGCGTCGATATGAAAGGTTTTTGAGTAAAGAAGGAATTTTGATAAATAATAATAATAAGAATGATTTCTTCTTCACGATGGATACTCAGAGCTCTCATAGCTACAGTACTTATGCTTTCAACTGAATGAATGGAGAACTTTGAGACCAGCATTTGAAATTCTAACATTACAATGTAGTGGTCACTATACATCTGGATTGCAACTATCTATCATCGCATCCTCTCTACATCATAGAGAGGTCCACGTGGCACGTCCATGTGGCACTTCTACGCTGTGACCACCTCATGTGCCTGTTCACTGGAACCATAAACTAGAGAGCGTGAAGAACACCATTATCATTTTAACAATTTTCCAACAGCTTCCATTTACCTTTCAAACCTCATTCACTTCAGCATGATTCTACAACTCCTTATTATCTCTGATTGAGCCCCTGAAATGATCAAAGAGCACCGTATTTTCTTAAGAGGGCTCATAGAACATAATGTTGCTGAAGAGCTGCCTTTGCCAAATAAAACATATAATCCTTTTGTCAACTGCACAGTGTTGCGTGAAATGTAACTAGAGCTATGTTACAAATGCAACAATAGATTTTTCAGGGGTGTTGCATATAAAGCTACACCTTACTTTCTCGCTCTTCACCTACTTTTCTCGCTTCTTACCTTACTTTTCTCGCTGTTTTGCTTGTATGATATTCCCCTTCTCTCTTTTTCTCTCCCTCCTCTCTCATTCTTGTTGTCATCTCTACAGCTTCCCTCCTTCTCTTGCCCTTACCACTTCCTCTCTTTCTCTTTCCTTTCTCTTATCTCCCTCTTGTTCTTTCCTCTTTCCCCTCCTCTATTCTTGGAATACCTGTACTTCAAGACTCAATATGAATTTGAACTTGAATATGTATTTGTATCAGCCTGCATAGCTTTGTTAACTGTAACAACCTCGATTCCGGATTTATGTGAAACCCTTTTAATTAACTATATTTTCATGTGGATGTACTTTATGTACTTTATGAACTTTGTATACCCATTTGTAATTCTCTCTCTTTCCCACTGTTCTCCATCTTATCTTCCTATCTTCTCTCTCTCCCCCTCTTTCTCTCTCTAATTCCTACTTTTTATGCCTTGGAGTTTTCTTACACTTGTTTACACTTCTCGATTTACCTTGTACATACCAAAAATTCATACTTGCACAACTGTCCCTATTTAGGTAGGGACAGTCCCTATTTTTGGAAAAGAAGGAGCGATTATCACCATTTTACAACCCTTGTCCCTATTTTTTGAAAATCTGTGCACAGTAATCTATAGGAAATACAGAAATGTCCCTATTTTTAAAATTTGTATTCCCACTTTGTCCTATATTAGGATTCACAATGTTGGCAGGTATGAATAATTATAATAAGGTTTTCTCACAATGTATCTAGTTTCACACCTGTGTATTTTAAATGATATCTTGTATGTACGGTTTTCGACTGATAGAACATAGTTGTTCTTGAGAATACTCTCCTTAACTATGTACTGATTAATTCCGCTCCTTTGTACACTCTCTTACATCCCTTCCTCTTTTCCTCTCTCTCTCTCTTTCTCTCTCTCTCTCTCTCTCTCCCCCTCTCTCTCTCTCTTTCACTTTTGCCCCCTTTTTAGTCCACTTTCTCTTCTGCCCTTTTCTCTCCTTTCTCTTCAGGGATATATTGTTTTTTCTGGTATTACTTGCTCTTTTGTTGCTAATTTTAATGATATTTGTTTGAGTAATAACAAGACAGCTTTTTTGGTGGCCTGTATGGCCCCATCACGTGTATTGAATTAAAGATTTTTTTTATTGACTATCCAATTAATCTAGTCCGGCAAACAAAGGTTTTGCAATCGCAGAATTGAAAAGGCTATCACGGTCATTGTAACATGCCCTTTTGTAAAAAAAAAAAAAAAAAAATTGAACAGTAACCAATTAGAATTGTTCTTGCAAATAGCAATCGATCACAAATCATTGTGTTATGGGCCCTCAAATTTGTGGACGTAGGTTCCTACATGTATCAAAGACACCGGGCGAATGAACATTTATGTATATACAGCCCATAATTCAACACAAAAAAAAATGGAGTAATGGCTTCATGAAGAAGTTATAGTGAACGTGAAACCAGTTCTTGAAGATATTTCTATTCAAAATGCGAAGTGATAGTTCTGTATAATGTTTAGCTGGTATTTGGTTCATAATTTGAATAAATTCATTGAATTATAATTTACAAAAAAAAATGTATTCCAAGCAATTTCTAACTTAACTTACAGAATATTTCCATAAATATTAACTGATAAGTATGAACTCTCATTTTTGATTTGTAAAGATTTTTACCCCCAATTTAAGTTCTGCATTATATCACGATTGCATATAAGGATCATATATGGTTCTGGTCACACCAGATTTTGTGGCTATCTCTCCCTTTGTTCATTAACATTTCTATCAAAATCATTTTGCAGTTATCATTTCTTTGTTATTTAAAACATTCAGGGCAAGTTTTTGTTTGATTCTGTGATAAGTTATTATAACCAGAACTTCAGATTATCTTTAACACAATGGTGTATTCACACCTGCCGAGTGGAAAGTTCCCGTAATCTCTGATCGGGTATTTACCCCGATCACAAACTACGCGTAATTTTGCAAGTGTGAAACCAAATTACGCGTAATACCCGAAGATAAATTCCGTAAATTAGTAGGTACTTCGTCGAAACTACGCGTAGTTTGCCAAGGTCGTGGGAATTTTGTATGTGAAGCGTAAATTACGGGAACTTTCTATTCCCCTTTCTTTTCTATGTATTTCTTTGTTTTCCCTTCTTTCTTCTCGTTCCTTATGTATTTCTTTGTTTTCCTTCTTCCCCGCTTGTTTTATGTATTTCCTTGTTTTTCCTTCTTTTTGCTCTTTCCTTTATATGTATTTCTTTTTTCCTTTTTTCTTCTCTTTCTATGTAGTTCTTTGTTTTCCTCTTTCCCCGCTTTTCTTATGTATTTCCTTGTTTTTCCTTCTTTTGCTTTTTCCTGAATAATGCATTTCTTTTGTTTTCCTTCTTTCTTCTCTTTCCTTTAAATGCATTCTTGTTTTTCTCTTTTCCCCGCTTTCTTATGTATTTCCTTGTTTTCCTTCTTTTGCTCTTTCCTTATGTATTTCTTGTTTCCTTTTTTTCTTCCCTTTCCTTATTATTTCTTTGTTTTCTTCTTCTTCTTTTCCTTATTCTTTTTCTCTTCTTTCGTCTCTTTCCTTTGTTTTCTTTGTTTTTCCTTCTTTCCCCGCTTTTCTTATGTATTTCTTTGTTTTTCCTTCTTTCTTCCGTTCTTATGTATTTCTTTGTTTTTTCCTTCTTTCCGTTTTCTATGTATTCTGTGGTTTTTTTTCTATTTCTTCCCTTGTTAATAACTTCGGGTATTTTCCGAAAAAGACGGTTCGGGCAGGTGTGAACATGCAAAACAAATTACGCGTATTTGGTGGTTGGAAAAGTTCCAGTAATTTACGGGTATTTTCCCGATCGGGCAGGTGTGAATCCACCTCAATGTATCCAAGGATTTTGATCATCCATGTTCTTTGTATCTCACAGGGTCATGCTGCTCCCATCCTGTATGCTGCTTGGGCTGAGGCAGGTTTGATCAAGGTCGAGGATCTTCAGAACCTCCGCAAGGTCGACAGTTTATTGGAAGGTCACCCCACTCCCGTAAGTGTACACCAACATGAACTTTCCCAGGGAGTCACAGATGACACTGGGTGATTTTAAGTTTGGTGTTGACCTTTTGGTGTTGGTGTTTTGCTGATTTTTACAGCAGCACAGCATTGAAACAAATATCAGACTTGTGCCCTGTAACATAAAAGATACAATCAATCTTACGATTAATATTAATCGTAAGACCATGCACTAAGAGTTACAATCAATCATAAGATCAAGCAAATCTCTTTTATGTCTTGGGGAAAAGTTTCATTTGGTGTTAAGCAACAATCTAAAGCAAACAATCTAAATTGTGCCTCCATCACCAACACCAGCAACAACCCAAACTTGAAATCACTCATTTTGAGTGTGGATGTGATCTGGTTTGGTGGGAAGATTTAAAAAAGGTTAATGATAATTACAAATACATTTTGCACTAAGTTACTAAAATACTGAGTGATTTTTGAATTGCCATATGGAAAAGTTAAAGCTGGTGTATAGTGTTGGGAGAAGGAAAAATTTAATTTGGATTCACAGTTAGATAATATGAAAGCCTGAATCCTGTAACT
>CALNVZ010002100.1:19787623-19810954 GCA_940671915.1 Paracentrotus lividus
TTAAATTAGATGCCTCATATCAATTTTTAATGGTAATTTTTAACCAAATGATCTCATGCTGAATGTCATAACTTTTTCCTATCACATCTCACATATATTTAAAGACCCTATTTGCAGAAATCAGGGAAGGGTTGCAGAGATATACCAAAAATCCTTAACAGACGATAATAAAAAAATAATAAAAAAATAACAAAACAACATGATGATCGAGTCACATGGCCACGATTCCACAACAGGACTATTAAAAACAAAATAATTGTAACACAGAAACTCTCACACGCGGTGATTTCAGGTGGTTTTTATTAAAATTGTTGTACCATTGTGAGGTCAATAAATGACTACATCATTGGGGGGGGGGGCAAAAACCTCTCCTTTGGGACACTGCAAAGGCCACAGTTCACTAAGGAAAATAAAAAACAATCCTGTCTAGAAGACAGCCACAAGTATCTATTTCTTACACCAAAGGCTTCGAGTCTCTCCCCCCCCCTCCTGACTATTGAGGGTTAGACCACAACACTCTTATTTCTAAATTTGTGACCCATTTATTGTGATACTGTATTAGGGCAAGTCCAAGCTATTTTGCGCGGTAACAAACGGGACATTCAGAGCCAAAAATGGGTTTGCTTGAAAAATCTTAAATGAAATCTCAATCCTTTGGTATATTCCTGAAGGTACTAAGAATGTCCAACAAAAACATAAAAAATAGTTGTAATAACTCAATTCATAATTAATTTATGATCATTTATTCGTCGGTAACAAACGGAACCGCAAAAAAACGGTGTTTTCAAATTTTGACTTTGTTCACATATATCTCTGAATTTAAAAAGTAGATCTAAATTTACAGAGTCATATCCTTTTAAACATGTAATAAACATTATAAGGACATATTTTAACGTTAATACAACTTCGAGTTTTCTGGCAAAGGTCAAGTTTTAAAAACTATGTCAGGTAACAAACGGGACAGTAACACACGGGACAATTATTCCCTGTAATATTTTTTACTAAACAATTGGTGTAGCCAAGGCGTAGCAACATCTTTTGTTAAAAAAATCTCTCTGATAAAACAAAAGAAACATAATACAAAACACAAGTGTAAGAAAAACTTATTTTGTTTCATTTCTAAAGGTGGGAGGGTGGGTAATAAAAATGTATGATTTTACATCAGCTCAGTAACTTTTGTGAGACTATTTCTGAGACCTGAATATTTGAAGTCTAAAAATATGGAAAGCTATGTGCTAGGTTCGTGATATTTTCACCAGAGTTAGCCAAGAAAATATAAAAACAGAAAATACATACTTTTTGGTTGTACTTCTATGACAAACCACTTTTTTAAATGGTTGAAAATAGCATTTTTAATGCATTTTATATATTTTTTCATGAATATTAATGAGCCTTGTGACGTCATATGACCTTGAAATGACTTTTTGACCTCATTTGCATTAAGTTCATTTCATACCCTTTATGGTGATATATGACACATCATGTATACCTTTTCAAACCCACTGACACACGTGACACAAAAATGGTCAAAAAGTCGAAAAATCACCATCTCGGGAACAAATAGCGTGGACTTGTCCATTACTATCCATATATGTGGGTTCTTTTCCCAAAACATTAACATTTATAAACATAATTATTTATATTTAATTCCAACTATTAAAATGCATTGGTATTGCTTTCAGTAGTGAAAAGTGCTATATAAGATCTAATTGTCATTATTATGATTATTATGATTATTATTCACCCATTGTTTAACAGGATGCATGCCATCGTTGTAGATGGTCATGATGTTGAGCTTTGAACAGAGCCTTCTACGAGGCAACCACCGTCAAGGATAAGCCCACGGCCATCGTTGCAAAGACGTTCAAGGAAAGGGCTGCCCAGGTAAGTTGTCTTCAATCAGTAAAGGCATGAAAGTCACGTATGTCTGTGCGAGGCGGCGCGATATGAATTCAAGGAGCGCCGCCTATACGCACAACCAACGTGAGAGCGCGCACGACATTCGCGTCTTTTCCGTTGCTAGCGTGTTGCTAAGCGCGTTTCGGTGAAATCCTGGAAGGGTTTTGGCGACTTAAATTGTCTTTCCTGTGATGTGGAGTGTAGATATGACTATAGTTTTCACAGAAGTACATAATAATTCCATAGTAATGGACAAATTAAGTAGTTTTGACAATTGATGGCGCAAATATTAGATTTCTCCTTCTCTTTACCCCCTTGCCCGATGCCATGTTGAACGGCCCGTAATTATCCCTGAAAAATAATATTTTAGAAAATAAATTCTAGGGAAAATTTGAATTTTTTCCAATTTTTTATTGAACTTATTGAAAATACAATACTTTTGACAATACTTTGTAATTTTTCTGTTCCTTGTCGATTTTTTTAAAAGTGATTTTCATCATGTAGTTTGGAGCTTCCATGACTATTTATATGACTTACGCCACTCTTATACTGTGCAAGTCTATGGGGAAGACCAAGTGCGCCTTTTCAGGAGTGCACTTTTCTTGGTAAGGGGGAGGTGTGGATTATATGAAATATGAGAGTTTTTATACCTAGGCAATTCAATTTATTTATTAATTTCTTTATTTTGGTTTCTTCATTCATTGTGAATATATATATGTATATTATATTATATTTAATCTGTTCCTCTTACACACCCCTCTCTCTTCCCTGTTGCTTCATCTCATTATACTTTTTTGATCATTCTCATCAATCCCTTCATACCATTTATATCATAACTGCCATATCAAAACGATTTAAAATAAAACATGAGACAAAGAATGGACTTATTACCATTTTAACATTTCTCTTGATCCTTATCTTTTTATCTCTTTGCCTCTTACACATCCATCTTTACCCTCTCTTTTGTTTATGATTCTCCTCATTCCCTTCCTCATCGTACTTCAGGATCATACAATCAGGTCCTTACACAATTGTATTACATAAAAAATGAACTAATGTAGAACAGAAATAAAATCATGTATTTCTGTTACCACTTATATTTTGTTGTTGACATGTATCTATATATACCTTGTAAATTATCACTTGTGCTTTAATAAATTATTTGACTGTGTGATATCAATTTTTCAAAGAATAGATGAAAAAGACATATCCCATTGAAAATTATGAAGATACCCTGGAAATTTTTACCTCTAAATGATTTTAAACAGTCATACCAATAGCAAACAGATCCATGTGGAATTCAAGATGGTATTACTATACTTCCAATATTTTTTGTGGGGCAATTTACTGAACATAACACAACATAATGAATATGCTCTACCCAAATTATCATGTACAGCCCACACTGAAACCTGGATCTGTCTGTTATTTATCCAAATTAATAACATCCACTGAGACAGATACAATGTTTTCAAAGGAGGATAATATATTTTTTCTTATTTAATAAACAGAGCTCAGAGCTCACAATTACAATATTAAATGCATCAGCTCTCCAAAATGTTACAAAATGTTTTACGACTATTCCTTTATTTTTATGTATATGTTTATCTTTTTAGTTCAAGGTTAAAATAGAATGTCCAGCAATACAAATAGGCCTTTGACGCTTGGTGTTGTGATCAAGAGAAGAATAAGCAACTCTGGGCTCTCATATCTCATGGGGTTGATAGGCATCAGGCATCTCCTTAGAATCTGTAATGACAACACAGACAATCCACAATTTTAGGCATATTTAAATACTTGATAATTTTAACATTTATATTGTTTGTAAATTTTAAAATGGAACAATATCTATAACAGTAACATTTTTTTTTGTAAATGTAAATAACAATGTGTTATTAATTATTCTAACCTACTTTGATATATCATTCTACCAGATACTAAAATATAAAACAATCATGTATTACCTTTAATTCTGCTGTCAGTTTTGTTTTCACCATGTGACACTCAACATGGAATGGAAGTGTGGGAGCATCCTATAGTATAGTGGTTCGGAAGAGATTCTGCCGTCACTACCATGCCAGTTGATTTGTTTCTAGTTTTGATAAGAAAATAATAGAGGAGGTCTAGAGTCTATGTATGAATGAAAAGTCAATGCCAATGGTCACATTAATTGCAATGCAAACTAGTTGCATTATTGATTCAGGCACGGACACAACCTATTTTTAGAGTCTAATTAATTTTATAACTCTAAAGTTAGCTCTGCTCTGGCCTCTGTCAATTAATTGATTAGGTTGAAAGATTGCTTCAGATAAGCATGTTATTGTATTCAATCCGAAATAGAAGTGGCACAATACAGATTAGAGTAACATAAACAGTTTAATCAAATACAGGACTCGACCGGTGGTGGTCTGGTTCATCAAAATTCCCTCAAATATTAGTCTATTAGACGAGAATAGAGTTCCAAGCCTTATAAGCAGGTAATCCATCAATAATATAACATACAAATAAGTCTGATAATGAATAAATAACAAAAATAAAGAGGATTATCCACGATTTGCACGAACAGAGACACAACACACACCGTTATTGCACTTGGGGATAGCACGAGCTTAAGAACGCACCGACGCATACGGGGGTCAAATGGCGTGCGCTCCGATGGAATTGATTGTTCTAGGCTCCAAACACCATCTGTTTTGAAATAACTGGATTTTGCCAACCACCCACCAATTCAACATCTTTACTACTTTAATAAAATACTTATTAACACATACATTCATTAATCACCGTTCATTACCTACTCACAATCTCTCATATTTCACAAATTGGCTACCATGTTTCAAAATACTGAAAAAGTGGAATATTACCATGATTTTGGCTATCTTTGACGTTTAGTAGTGATCACAAAAAAAATCGACAATGAAAGTTTTTGGGGCATCGGCAAGGTTACACCCTCGATCACTTAATTGCAAACCAATAAGTACAAAAAAATTCGATGGGCACAATAAAAATTTTAAAAATACCCTTAAAATATGTATAATTTATGGCAAATTACGTGCTTAATTAATCGATCATTAAAAACGTGAAATTGGGTAAATTTTAACCAAATTAAAAAAATCTTTTTGATTTATGCTAATTAAGCAGTGGTCTCACCCCTCATGCATATGCATACATCAGTCTTTTCTAGTATTTGATTGGTTGGGATATTAAAAAGGGTGTTTGTTACATTTTTCATCTGACAATTATTCAAATTCCTTTCGATTTGTGCGACGCGCACGGCGACAAAATGGCCGCGCATTGAATCTGCTGCACACGGAATACGTGAAGTCTCCTCAAATTGGCAACAAAAAAAATTTCTCCTAATCCTTCTGGAGAAAAAAAGTGTTATATATGGTCATATTCAACGTGAGTGACACAACATTTGGACTGATAGAGGGTGCATCTTTGCACTTGTAGGCTATGAATGGATCATGATACCATAGTATGTATATGTAGGAGTGGCATGTGTCATTACAATTGGATTTGAATTTTACAATTGGTCCGGGAAATTATGATTATAAAACAGTGCGTGAGTGACACAAGAAAAAAAAAAGACATGGGTTTCTGACCATCATTGGTTATGGTTTGATATGTGCCCAAGTAGATCTCTAAGGGTACCATAAGTGCTGGTATATGTACATGTACATGAATAGTGTACCTCTCTGATATTCTATTGTCCTCATCAATCATTCCCTCTGTGTGGAAAATGGTCCTCTCTGTGTCGTGAGTGACACGACATCCAAAACGTGAGTGACACGACCAGTGCCTAAATGCAAAACGTTTGAACTAATAATTGGTTGTATGTAAAGGCCTGGTGTTGATTTCAGATCCTAATTTGCATTTTCAAAGGCACAGCGCCACATTAAAATTCCAGCTAAATGTCCCACTTAGTTTGAATATGACCATTTGTATCCCTGTTGAATGAAAATTACAATATATGCAACTATGAATTTGTTTTGCCATTATACAAGGGATTACATATTACACTAGTGTCATTGTATAGATTTTAATGATCATTTTTGTTTGGTTACATGAATAGCTTCATTGACGGCAGCGTATTAAGGTACAGGATCTGTCGTTGAATCTAAGAGCCTTCTGAATATAAAAGAAATTATTGAATGAATTTTTTTCCCCTGTAGATTTTGAGATTTGGGACAAGAATGCCGTAAGTGGGAGGCCACTCTGAATGCAACCAATGCAAAAAATAAAAAATAAATTTAAAATGCACCAACTCCACTCAAGTTATCTGCTCAAGGTGCATTTGGAGAAGCAGGATAGAGCCTGCAATACAGAATATAAAAATAGTACTAAATTAAATTAATGACTTTTGTTTATCTGTAGATGTTGAGAATCTTGATAATTGGCACGGAAAGGCTCTTGGACCAAAGGCTGAGCTCGCTTTGAATGAGATCAAGGCTCAGATCACCAACCATGGCCCACATGGTATCACCCCACCCAAATCCACTCCCCTGAATGGAAACGACCTATCTGTGCGTCTGAGTGAGCCCCCCAGCTATACACTTGGAGAAAAGGTATGAGGGAGGAAGAATCATCTGTTTTATTATTTTTCTAGTTCTGAAAATTATACCTTTTATTGCCCTCATAAAATAATGGCCAAAGTCATGTTTTCTGGAGAAAAAAGCTAAAAAAAAGAAAAGAAAAGAAAAGATAACAAGTTGGTTATGTAGGCCTACAGGACTAACGCAATTAGTCAAGTCTCTAGATAACGGCACTTGTGGTACAATTTGAGTTGGGCAACCTTGCCATTAGCTGTATCTCATTCAGCAGAGTAAACTTCAAGGCAAAAATCTGATTTGGATAAAAATTTTAACTTTGGCAATTATTATTATATGATGGTGACAATTGTCGGTCAACTATATGTCATGGATATTTTAGTGTTACAATCAATGTTTTGCAATACAAAGTGTAAATGCATGCTATTTCAATCATTTTATAGCCATGTCAATATATTTTTTGAAGCATGTAGGTTGTTTGGAATACAGGATGTCTTAAAAACAAAAAGACCCCCCAAAAATCTGGAACCCTTATGGAATGCAAAGAGTTTGATTTTGGACTGTTTACCACTTGGATACAGAACTTTTTAATTAGATATTTTGATTGAAGACTGATGTCCTGTACTTTCTGTTCTCCCATCTAGCTAGCTGTTCGTGCTGCCTATGGCACGGCCCTCATCAAACTGGGCAAGACCAACAGCAACGTGATAGCCCTTGACGGGGACATGAAGAACTCCACCTACTCTCTCCACTACAAGAATGAGTTCCCAGACCGCTTCATTGAGTGCTTCATTGCAGAGCAGAACCTGATTGGTGTAGGCATCGGGTGTGCGTGCCGCGACCGCAAAATCGTGTTTGCAAGCTCCTTCGCCTGCTTCCTGGGCAGGGCGTATGATCAGATCCGCATGGGAGCCGTCTCACAGACCAACCTCAACATGGTGGGTTCCCACTGTGGGGTGTCAATTGGTAAGCATAATAATGATACATTTATATAGCACCATCTGTCTAGTTAAACTATTTCGAGGCACATTGTAGAACAAGATAAATTTTTTGAAACTACAAATATAATTGCAGAGACAGGTATTTACAAGTACGCTTGTTTGGTCACACTTCACACTTTGTTTGGTCTACAACCCATTCAGCTAATACCCAAGTGACAGGGATGCCAGTTTTTGGGCTATTGCCTGATATCGAGCTCTGGCACCTTCCCTTTCATTATTTTTCTTTTTGTACAACAGTATGGCCTGCATTCTGGAGCAAAGACTGAGTTTGTACGAGTCGCAAGTTCACAAGCTGTTGTGCGATCTTTATGTCTGATGTTGACTGATGCATCAGACAAAAGGATTGCACAAAAACTTTGCACAAACTTGCAACTCATGCAAACTCAGCCTTTGGTTCAGAATATGGGCCTATGAGTTCAAGATGTTTTCAGCTCATTTGAAGGCATAGAAACTAACTGGCATCCATAATACTAGTATTGGTTGACCCAGATATGTTCACTACCATTTGGTTTGTAAACAGCCTTTTTTGCGTTTTGAGGGAGTGGGGGTTCGAAACACGTTTTTAGTACCTTTTCGGGAGCTCACGAGAAGTAAAAGTTTGGTTGATGAATGAATAATACATCTTTTACAACATATCTAAGCCAAAATTAGAAATAATGACCAATTCCAATTTTAGAACGAGAAAATTACTTAACGCCCTTCTCACTCAGAGGAAATAAAAAATGGCAAAAAATTACGTAATCAGCCTTCTCTTTCTCAACCAACGATGTATTCATATTGTCTCTAGGTATTTGGTATGATTCCAATTTTGTCTAATGGTTTTTCGATATAAGGATGGCAGAAGAAATGAGGATGTAACAAAGTCTATAACTCCTACTAGGAATTAAATTTATTGAGCATTTGACAAAATGGAAATCCAACCAAATGGCTTTAAGCTTAAATTATCTTTTATGGATTAGATGAAGAATAACTGAAATGATTACAAGACAGGACTGATATTTATAGATATTTCTTCTAAAATTAAGATTCTATAGATGTGTATTAAATTAATCCAAAGCCAACAAGGTTTAGACCATGGATACCCCTCTCATTGGCCTTGGATATATTTTGTGTTCTTTAAAAAAAAAAAAAATTCCCCATATGTGCTGTACTATAGAAATGTACCCCATAGAAATGTGGCCTTGCCCTAAAGGATGAAATGTAGAAACGGAAATGTACATCAACTCCAGAATAATCATGTGTATTATAATTATTACATGAGTAGCACAACAGTAAACTCGTCAACTCTAAAACAATAATATTATTCATCATTATGATAATCCCTAGGTGAGGATGGACCATCCCAGATGGCACTTGAGGACCTTGCTATGTTCCGTGCTATCCCGACCGCTACCGTCTTCTACCCTAGTGATGTGGTCGCCTGCGAGCGTGCCATTGAACTAGCCGCCCAGACCAAGGGTATCACCTTCACCCGTACCAGCCGCCCAGCCACACCTGTCATCTACGCCAACGATGAGGTCTTTGAAGTTGGAAAGGCCAAGGTACGATGATGGGCTCTTTTATTATTAAAGATGGACTTACGCTCTTATAATGGAATAGCAAATCAAGAGAAAGTGGCTAAAATTGATATTGAAATCCTTCTCATTTCGTATTGGTTGTTCGAACAAGCAATATTTGAATCAGTTTTTGGAAAATTCAATTAAAAAAAATTTAAAAAGTAGAAAGAGACAATGTGGCGAGCCCATCTAGCTTGATTTCATTATCTGTCTCTGCTCATTACTATGTCATTACATACATACTTACTATTAGTATTACTATTATTTATTCGGCAAAGAAAATTACAAAGAACAATACATTTCAGAATAAACAATACAAAATAAGAAATATCAACCATTGGAATGCCAGGGACAGAAAATTACTAAATTACTGTGGCATAAAGCCTCCTGTCCCTTACCCTCTGTCAGAATCATTTACTGTATAAGCTGAAATTTTCTGAGGATTTTATTTTTGCCAATTTTGCAAGTCAGTCATTGTGTATGAAAAGGAGTGCCAGTCAACTATTGACAAAGAAAAATAAAAAGTATTCTTGTCATTTTAGTACAATGTGATGAAAAAACAAAGTACTGTTTTGGGGAGACAGAAAATATTGTCAGCAATCTTCCCACTAATAGTCTAAAATTCAAGCATTTCCCATTTGTGTGAAATACTGAAAATATTTTTGTTCTCAAATTGTCTGTATTTGGACTAGTCTATAAGTAAATTTCACTGATTCTAAATATATATCTCCAACATTTACTTTGCAGGGTTATTAATCTAGCATATTTATTCTATGTAAAAGCACACATTCCTTGTTGAAATATGCAGAATTTCACCCATTATATTAGAGGTGTGGAAGTTCAGCATATCAACCTATTTGAGCTTTTTCTGGATTTATATTTTCAGCTCTTTTCCCATCTTTTTTTCTACCCATATAATTTGTAGTCACTCACACCCCTGTTTCATGTTTCTACCTCCATCACATCATGTATTTAACCATAAACAATCATCCTTCAAAGCCACTACTTAATTATCCCTTTCATCTTAATGATCTTTCTGTCTTGCAGGTACTGCGCCAGACTGGTGATGACAAAGTGGTGGTAGTAGGAGCAGGAGTGACCCTCCATGAGGCCATAGAAGCTGCTGATCAACTCAAAGGAGAGGGTATCAATGTGACCGTGGTTGATCCCTTCACCATCAAACCCATCGATGCGGCTACACTCACAGCATGCGCTAAGGCTGCAGGTGGCCGTGTACTGACTGTAGAAGACCACTACAAAGAAGGTAGGTAACACTCCTTTACTGACTGATGCCATCATCATAACTGGTATATAGTGTCCAATCTATGTTTGATTTTGCAGATGATCCTTGTGTTGGATGGAAGGTGCTTTTTTTTTTCAGGCACGGAGGAGAAAGTTTGATAGAATCATGTTGAAATATAAATGAATTACAGCAAATATAATCTAAAAATTAAAAATATTCTCCACATTGTTCTTTGCGGAGGCCTTTTTAGATTCCCATTTTGAATAATCGCTCACTAAAAATTGTTGGGTTTCCCAAAGTAATCCCCCACCCCCTCACACACGCAGAAGACCCACAAAAACTGTACACCTTTAATATAAACCTTTTAAATATATATTTAATGTACCTTATCTTGTGAAAAAAAAATCTTTGGCAGAAAGTACCAGTTTCTTAATTAATAGAATGATAAAAAAACAATTATCATGTCTGGTTTTGTTTTAAAAAGGCTGGGTGGTTTTTTTTCAACTTGTGGTTGGTAGACCTGTCGATTTGGGGCCTTTTTTACATTCTCGCACTCCCACACACAATAAAAAAAAAGAGGCTCCCCTAATTTTGAAACGAGCTCATAGTACATGTTTTCTAAATTAATAAAGTGGTAACCTCCACGCCCCCAGATCTCGGCCATGGAATGATCAAAACTTTTGAGATTTGGCAGGCAGTTATTTTATTCTTGGTTTTCTACATTATGTAGAAAATATATACCAGTCAGTGGAGAAATAAAAATTTGTGTGCTGCAATTTTGAAGCTGTCCTTTTGTCAGATTCTTTTAGCAAAACCTTCGTAATTTGATATCTATAGATATAAGATCATAGAGGCAAACATGGGGGGTGGGATTGCCGCCCCTTGTCCTTCCTGTGTTAATCGTCTCAGTCAAATTACCATACTGTATAAGTGATTTTTTTTCGCGTACAGATATTTTCGCGGTTGGCGGGGGTCCTGACATTTTCGCGCGATGTTCAATTCGCGGTCGGCAAAATCTGGAATTAAAAGTAACTAGAACTATAAGTATTCCGTCTTTTCCTATCTAAAAAACTCAACATTATATTTATAAAAAGACAGTAAAATGGAACAAAGCCTTACTACCTGAATTTATTTGACCTACATACCAGTCATCCACGCGTCGCGCTGTTTCATTGTGTGTGCTATTAATAGTGCTGCATAGACAACTCTGCGAGCGCATGGAGTGCAAAACATTTTCCAGCGTTGATAAATTTGCGGTACTGTTCAAAACCTTTTTGCATTATGTTAAATTCGCAGTCGCACCCCGATTCGCGAAATTCGCGAAAATAAAACCTTCGCGAAAGAAACCACTTATACAGTACTAGCTTCTCCCATTTTAAGTACACACTATGACAAGACAATTGTTTTTCTTTCGGTGTCTCTCTGTGTGTTTACCTGGGAAATGGGGGGTGGGGAGGGGGGGGGGGAATCATCGACCAAGAGAGTAGAAGTAAACCACTTGACATATTTTTGACAGTTTAAAGGCCTTTATTCTAATTTCAATACTTGAGATTTCCTCTAGATTTCAAGTACCCGCTATGAAAATACACGTGATCTCAATAAACTATAGACCCTTTCCTTTTCTACAGAGAAAAACAAGGTTGTTTTCTTTACATTATTATTTGGTGGAGGAATAATTGTTTAGTTAGTCATTAATATCATTGAAACATCAGACTTTATTTGGATTTGATAATCCCACATATAAACACTCAAAAGTACTCTCATATCTCTGACCTGAAAAGAAATCAAAATTTGGGGTTATTTGTAGCTTGTGCCATGGTGACAATATAGGTCATGCTCCTCTTGCATTAGACAAAAGGTTGTGCAATTTTCTTCAGGCACGCATGAGCATGGCATCTAAACTCTTGCTACATACAGATTTGTCGAATCTTGGGATTTGACAATTTGAATTCTAATTATTGAAAATCTCAGTCGGATTGAGGCTCTGAGTACACGGATACTATGCCCAAACTCTCCCTGCTAGAATACACTTGTTAAAAGCATGCCATATCAAGCTGTAAAATCAATGCTTATGTTTTTCTCCACTATTTGTCAATTTCCTGCAAATTATGTTGGCATGCACCATTTGTCCTAATGCTTGAGCTTTGGTATGAATATGAAAGGAAATTATTGGATATATATTTTTTTAATCATAACCACTACTCTATTCCTGCATTTCTTTCTCTTCTCATCCCAGGTGGTTTGGGTGAGGCTGTTTCTGGTGCCCTTGCCAGCGTACCAGGCATCGTGGTACGTCGCCTGGCTGTAGAAGAAGTCCCCCGCAGCGGACCACCTAAGGTCCTTATGGATATGTATGGTATCAGTGCCAAGTGCATCGTCGCGGCCGTCAAGGAAATGATAGCTTAGAGATGGGTAGGCCTCTTATTTACATGCCATGAATCTGGTTGTATATATCACTATGGATATTTCTTCCCATGTCCTTTTTCCTCGTGTATGAGACCATCTCGATGTGGCAGATATTTTTTCATTGTTTTATAGATAATTGCTAATGTCAGATTATTCGCTTTGTAATCCTATTGCATGTTAGACATCAACATAATAATCCTCACACATTTGGCTGAAATTGTTTACAAAGAGATTGAAAGGAATCATGTTATTGGAAATGATTGCCTGATTAGGCAGAAGGGTGCCGTTTTATATGGAATTAGTAGTTTAACACCATTCTGCCAAAATAATGAATTCAATGACGATTCTCTTGTTGGATTTGAATAGTAAGATTATAAATGCAATCCTATATGGTTTGTTCTTCGTACAACCATTTAAATTTTGTTATGACATTTTGAAGATTTGATGTAGTTGATATCACTGTTTTCTTATTAGATCTCCAAATAACAAACCTTTTACAGAGACAATTAGAGATGATAAACAAGCTTACTGTAGCTTTTATTAGGAATGTGTCTAGTGCCTTGTAAAATATTCCCCTCACCAGTACATGGAATTTTGTCGATGATAGGACCTTTGATTTATGTCCCTGTCCCGAATATCATTCTCCCTAACTTTCAACACAAAGATATGAATAATGAGCAGATAGGATCAGCAAAAGTAAAGACTTTTTTTTTTGAAAAAAAAAAAATCTGTACCATCAGTCAACATGCTTTGTTTTTCTTATCTAGGGATGTCATATAAGTTGTGTTGTAGTAATAGATCGTGATTACACTCAACACATGACTCTAAATTAATCGTTACTCATACATGTACTAGGTCATGACTCGAAACTGCCTATTTTCCCAAACTGTTCATGACTTTTCTGCTCTTGACTTTAATCTGCTCATGCTGTGTAAGAATCAGATGGTGGTACAGAATCAAAAGAAAATATTTTATGTACCATTTTGTCATGTGAGCTCTGTAGAAAAAAAAAAATTTGTTCAGATAAATGCATCACATAAATATGTTTTATAAATCATTCAATGAAGTTAGTTCAAAGCCTTACAAATTTGTCATGGACACAGAAAAATCTTCAAAAATAATGTAATTTTTAATGAAATTATTTAAATACTGACTCAATGCTTGTGTATTTAAGCAATTTCTATTTGTATGTGAGGAAAAGATAAATTTTGATCAACTTTGGAGTCACTAGTTTTATCAGTACTTTTTAGCTCTGTATGTGTTATGTGTTCAATAGCAGATTGCTCAAAAAGTCATTTTTCCCAATGTAAAAAAAAAGGGTTTTCGTTATAAACCAGAGTTAAACTCAAAATATTTCTCTTAATACCTGTATATTCACATAGTGATAAGTGATGTTTGTATAAATGTTGACCACGCAGTGATCATGACATCTATTTCAGATAATACTATAAGGTAGAAATTATTTCTCTTAAAAGAGCCATGCAAGTATAACTAATAAAAGATGAAGAAATAAATATCACACCCAACTAAGTTTACATATTCTATTGTTTAATATTATACATTGTGTAACACTAGGCCTATGTGGCCTAGGCCATTTATCTACTTCAAAGCCCCCGCCAAGATATTGGCCATTTATTTACCGATTATACCCACTATTTATTTTACCAGTTTGTGTAAACAATTTTATACCTGCTATTTTTTAACCTCCCCCCTCCCCCCCCCCAAAAAAAAAAAAAATATGCACAATTTTTTTTTTCTGAAAACACTTACGCTTAAAGCAATTGGGAAGTGACATTTGTGAAGAAGGAAAGACAATGAGATGGGAAAGGAGATTAGAAAAGACAGGAGAAGGAAGTCGAGGGGGAGGGAAGGGAGAGAGAAAGAGAAAGAGAGAGAGAGATAGAGAGAGAAAGAGAAAGAAAGAGAGAGAGAGAAAGAAAGAAAATGAAGATAGAAATTAAAGGAGATGAGAGTCAGAAAAAGACTGGGAGATGGGAGTCAAGGAGGGAGGGAGACAAGATGGGAGTCGATAGGAACGGAGAGACAGAGAAAGTCGGTGAGGATGTTTCGGGAGAGAGACGGCAAGACTGAAAAGTGTCATAGAGAGAGAGGGGGGGGGGGGGTACAGAGCATGAGGAGCGTGGGAGCCAAAGAGAGAAAAAGACTGGGAGATGGGAGTCGAGGAAAACAGAGAAAAGAGAGTGGTAGAGCATCACGTCGAGGAGAGATAAGCGTGAGACTTAAAAACAGTCATACAGAGAAAGAGAGAGAGAGAACAGACTGGGTGATGGGTGTCAAGGAGGGCGACCGGAGTCGAGAGGAACGTAGTCTAGTTCTGGACTCTTGAGAAGTTTTTGTTCATAACCCGCTAGATGGCGCATTTCCCCACTCTTCCACTCTCCCCACACAATCATTTTCTCCACTAATTCACCTTCTTATGGTGGGAAGGTGATTTAGTGGAGAAAATGATTGTGTGGGGGGGGGGGGGGGGAAGTGGATGAGTGGGGAAACGCGCCATCTAGCGGGCTATGAACAAAAACTTCTCAATAGTCCAGAACTAGACTGAGAGGAACGATGAGACAGAGATGAGACGGAGAGGGGAAGAGAATGGAGTCGAGGAGAGAGAGACGGGAGTCGAAAAGGGCGAAGAGAGACAGAGAAAAGAATGAGAGATGGGAGTCAAGGATGAAAAGGGGGAAGACAGAGGGAGACGGGAGTCAAGGAGTGAGAGACAAATTGGGTAAAAAGACAGAGTGGGGAGAACAGAGAATAGAGTCAAGGAGAGATGAGCGTGAGACAGAAAAAAAAAAAGTCGGAGAGAGAGAGAGAAAGAGATGTGACCCGAAGAGGGCGAAGAAAAAGGACTGGGAGATGGGAGTTAAGGAGGAGGAAACCAACATCCCGTCCTGATCTGCCCTGAACATGATCATGGCCAAATTTGTCTACATACACAGCGGGAGAAAAACTGCGACGGCATTAACTTATTGAGACAGGGAGCTGTTTTATGCGGCGGTCACAACTCGCCGTACCTTCGACGTGCAGCTCCCTACGATGAATTCCGTAGAAAAATCGTGCAGCACAGGTACCTCGGAGGCACGTTGCATGTACGACGTGCAGGAAGTTTTTCCAATACCCTTATGCAGCGGTCACAACTCGCCGTACCTTCGACGTGCAACTCCCTACGATGGATTTCGTAGAAAATTCGTGCAGCGCAGGTACCTCGGAGGCACGTTGCATGTACGACGTGTAGGAAGTTTTTCCAATACCCTTACTACAGAAACGCAGGAATCGCAGAAATTGCCCAACGACCTGTGCATGCATTGTACATGCGACGCAGGCTACGTTGATGGCACGTGCCCCGTAGCCTACGACGAGTTGTGACCGCCGCATTACTACATAAACGCAGGAATCGCAGAAATTGACTAACGACCTGTGCATGCATTGTACATGCAACGCAGGCTACGTTGATGGCACGTCCCCCGTAACCTACGACGAGTTGTGACCGCCGCATTAGAAAATGACATCCAGTTCCATCCACTCTATACCAAAGTCAACCAGAGTATAGCAGTGGCGGATCGAAAATTTGTGGAATGGTGGGGGTGGCAAAGACCATGCACAAATTTGAAGGGGAAAAAGGGCAAACACCAATTCGTTTGGCTCTTGCAGCTTCTTGTGCATGTAGGTTCTCCAAAAGTATATTTATCAATTAAAGGCCTGTAAAATATTACCCACAAATACAATTCTCATGCCTGTAGCCCTCACTGGGGATTTGCCATTGATACTGATTACCGCCTGCCGCCAGCATCTCAAATTACCATCTCCCCTCCCCATTTTTAAGTTCTGAGAGAGAGAGAGAGATAGAGAGAGAGAGAGGGACCGAATGCGGAGACGGTAGGAAGATACTTTCCCTTTGGCCTTTGCATATCATCCTCCTCGTATTAGAATCTTATTAGAATCCCCGATGATAGCTATGCCACTAATTCTAGGTCAGGGTTCAAATTTACGGCACTAAGGCAATCATCAAGCTCACTACCATGTGCGCCTGGAATAATGGGATTTATGAATGAACCAACAAGCAAGGATCGTAATGGTTGTAACCTTTCAAGATTGCCCATCCCTTCAAGAAAATAAAATAATGTTGGCAGGACTATTCATTGGCGGATCCAGGAGTTGAAAATAAGGGGCGCCAGCCTCGATAGGGGGGGGGGGAGCGCTGAAATTTTCTGATTTTAAAATTAACGGTTTTCAAACTATAGGGTGATGCATCTACCCTGCGCCCCTGCCAGTATCCGTCACTGCTATTAAAAAACAATGGCTTTTTTATTATTACAAACTTACAATTTCTAAGATGACCATTTCTATCTAATACTAATATAATTTTTATACAGAGACCTAAAATGTCAGGAATGCATTTTGGGTCGTTTGGTAGACCTAATTATGACTGACGAGAGCTACTGCTCGCCTGTAAACTAAATTAGAGCTACCGCACAGCGTGCATTCGTGCACGGCTTCAGAAAATGTTCTTCAAAGGATATAGGCATACCCGTCTTTATCTTAATGAAGCTTGCCTAATCGTAGAAGTTTGGAAGGAAAAAAGAAGTTACACAAGTATAGCCTTCGACCTAGCTTACGCAAAATAACAGGAATCAAGCCCTCTCGGTAAGTAGAACGGAAACTTATTGGTTTATTAATTTCAATCGCATGTGCCTATGTTCCAGGGGCCACGGAGCGCGCGTTATTGAAAGAGAAGGGGTTATATTGCCGCGTTATTTCCAAATTAGGGTGGGAGGGGGGGGGTTAGACCTGGTTCACCCTAGTTCCGATCATCCTCCTGTGTTGTAATGTAGGCATTAATATTTTATCATTGGCATATCCATCTGTTATCCAAAAGCGTTGTTGGAATAGTCTTGACAAGGCCTACTAATTAATGTTGTATATTATAACTTGTACACTTTTATGGTCAATATGCTCCAAATTTTATTGTCCGGAAAGGATATTTATTTCGCCCCTTTTCTCGTGGGCCCGGCAGCCGCTGAGCAGCGCCAGAAGGACATTGCTCTATCCCCCTCTTGTTGAACGCCAAACAGGGAAGCAGCAACTACCATTTTTTAACGTCTTTTGGTATGACGCGGCCGGGGCTCGAACCCATGACCTCCCGATTATGAGGCGGACGCTCTATCCACTGAGCCAACACATCGGTTGTTTAGTGTGGTGTAGCATCGTTTGTTTGTTTTTTGTTATTCAGTGGGTTGAATTTATGATTTATCGTTTTGTCGAGTCACTGAGCTGAAATGCAAGTGGTTATCCTCCTGAGCCCGGGTCATGACCTTCCCAGAGCTCATTGATCAGTTTTTAACTGGATACAGCGCTGTATAAGGGTGCTATCTCACTTCGCCGAGACGTCTCCGCGACAGAATAGAAATTTCGTCTCCGCGACGGATAAATAGTGTTAGAGACGTCTCCGAGACGTCTCCAAGACAATTTGTGAAAAATAATCAGTCTCCGAAATTCAGGAGACGTCTCCGAGACGTCTCCGCGACAATTTGTGAAAAAAAAAAAAAAAAATCCGTCTCAGAAATTCAGGAGACGTCTCGGAGAAAATGTTTCTAATACTATTTATCCGTCGCGGAGACGAAATTTCTTTTCTGTCGCGGAGACGTCTCCGCGAAGTGAGAAAGCACCCTAAGAGATCACGTATTATGATGATGATTCGCATCGTGCAAATGGCATGGTCACAACTGGTTTGGCGTGTATTTTGTGTCGACCGTCGGGCAGCTGCCAATTCAATTCTGCCGAAACCTTAATTGCGTTGACGACCGTGGCTGTACCTGCAGCAAGATTTTGCCCTGCACTCGCGTACCTGGAAAAACAAAAACAAAACATATTAAATTAAATTCAATTCAATTCAACAATTCAATAATATCTCCATCTCCTTCTCACACTGTTACTTTTGATACTTAAACCTTTTTATCACTACCTGCATGGCCCTATACCTTGTTTAATCTCTTCTCTGAATACTACCAACATATTTGTAATAATAATGTTTTCTTAATGTTTAAAAATTATCTTATTTGTCTACTCCATTTATTGATATTTATTATGAAAGGCCTATAAATAGTAATCTATGTTATAATGTGAACTATTTTTATGTCAACTGTTATTGTACACATGTTTTATTCAGCTTTTGGCTGCGACACATGTTTTTATGAATAAACCATTTTTTAATTGAATTGAATTTAATTGAATAAAGTGAAGCAAAAAGCAAAAAACAAAAAACAAAAACAAAAACAAAAACATAAACAAAAACAAAAACAAAACAAAAACAAAAACAAAAGCAAAAACAAAAACAAAAAACAAATCTACACCATTGCCACTGACACGATGCTTTTTCGTTGGGCTAACGCTGACCAGGTTTCACTACAATGCATGCAGAGAGAGAGAGATGTGCACGAATTGCACACAACCGGTTGTGACCATGTCACTACGAATGCAGTGCGGGGAGGGTGTCAAATAACTATCAGGAGCACACAGACCAGGCGCGGATCCAGGGACGGGTTGAACCCCTAAACCCTAAATCTAAGAAAAAGTGCCTGAAATCGGGCATCTTGGGTTTTTGATCACCACCCCTTCATTAAAAAACAAAACAAACAAACAAACAAACACATTATTTTATAAATGGCATTTTGGGTGAAAGAATGCCGGGGAAAAAAAAATCACGCCTGCCCCTCCCCTTCCACCGCGCCCCCGCTTATCGCCCCTATCGCTCGGGTTATTTCACTGTACAAAAATCTGAAATTCCAATTTACACCCCCACCCCCCGAAGAACGAAAATGACTAAAGAGGTGCAACCACCCCTGGAACTGGAAGATTGATCGAAAGTGGGGGCCGGGGGATGGGGACTCGGGAGGTCGATCGAATTTCAATTTTTACATGGCTAACTATAGGGCCTATACACGAATGTTGATCAGAGGCGTAGACCTTGGGTGTCTACACATTCAAATTGTAGACATACCAAAGCGAACTTGACCCCTATCTACAGCGCGAAATGCCAGTTTACGTGGCAAGGGGTATACTCGAAGCCTATACTGCAATTGAGCTGACGCTGCGCTGATCGACTTGACATTGCCGTTAACACGGTCGCAATTTACTACGAATAAAGCAATGAGATCTTAGGTAGATGTGAAAGTCGATAATTTACTTTCGATTAATTTCCCCAAATTTATCTTCACATTTTTTGTTTAGCCTTCGGGCCTAACTGATCGCTTTTAGTTTCTACTTCTACCCCTCTCTGTATTTCCCTTTCCATGGCCTCCATCGAAGTTGACGAGAGTGGGGAGGGCTAGGGGATCGGGGAAGGGGCGGTTGACGGTTTTAGGTCCTATACAGGCCATAACTTGCCATAATTTTCACGTGGTGCGCGCACGTGTTCGATCATTCTAATTTTTTAACAATATGGGTATGCTGCCATCTACGTCGGTATAATTGCATGCATATCTAGAATTATTAGAAATTAATTAAGCATGCAAAGAAAATGGAGAACAATAATGAGGATCACCTTGCTGGATCACACTTTGTTTGCTGGAAATTAATGGTTGACATTGTAAGTTTTTGGCTTAACTATTTATTCTTTTTTTTCAATTATACTAGAAGTCTACTATAATTTAAGTTCCAGTCTACTAAAGTTAATAGACGTTACCGTACCCACCCCCCCAAAAAAAAAGAAGAAAAAAATGAGATCGGCATGATATGCAGTGTCATGTCGCACTCACAAGGAGCTAACGTTAGCTGGAGAGTGTTGAATTACCGGAACTTGATTTCCAGATGTAACGTTAGAATCTAGTCTTAGTATTCATATACCTAGGGTCTAATTTAGACTAGATTATCTAGATCTAACAGTTAGACTCTAGGGCCCGAATTCACAAACGTGGTTTAGTTAGTCCATGGTCTAACGTTAAATCAATTGTTTAAACCATGGGCATGGATTTAGACCATGGTCTAAATTTTTGTATTCACAAACCACCTGATTTAGACCATGGACTAACTAAACCACGTTTGTGAATTCGGGCCTAACAAGTTAGATCTCTAACGTTAAAAGTTAGATCTAACTTAGGGTAGGGCTTACCTAGACCAGAGGCTGCTCTGTCGACATCGCGTATCTCAGAGTCAGAGCCTGGGCCTCCTGAGGTGAGGGGATTTGATACGATGACGGATGAGGACAAGAGCAGCCTCGGTCTAAATCTAAGTAACAGTTAGGGCCTACCACTAGTACAAGATCTTTTGTTTGCCTCTCCATAATTTAATAGACTAGATTCTAGATCTAGCCTATCCTATTTAAGTTTAAGTTAATCATGTTAATTAATTAAAAGTGCTTTCAATGAAAAACGAATTTGTGTCTGAGTTTGCTCTAACTTTTGCTAGGCAGAAATATTCCACCGTTCTAACATTGTTAGGGATATTTTTAAATATTTTATAGGTCTAACGTTAGGGCCTAACTTAGATCTTCTAGGCCTAAAATATATTTTTTTTTTTCTAGGTTTCCCATCGACCAAAAAAGGCAAAATAATGGACTGAATCCTTCGGTCTAACGTTTATAGGCCTATAACTTATGACGTTTTTGTCGTTAGATCGATCGTGACCTCAGGAGTCGAAGACAGAATTGCGAATGCGAGCATCATTTTTTTTTCCTTCTCTCTCTCTCTCTCTCTCTCTAACGTTACATTGACCTAACATGGCTGGTATAAATACCCGAACGTTAATTTGTATGAAATAATCAGGGAAGGTTCTCTGACACCTTCCCTGAAATAATGCTGTGATAATGATTCATACATTCAGGGCCGCCGGAGCGATTTTTGAAAGTGGAGGGCCTGAACCAACGTTGTAGGCGGGGGGGGCTGAAACAGGCTAAAAATGCACAAACTGTATGGTCATTTTTTGACTTTTTGTACACGTTGGCTGACAAAAAAGTGGGGGGGGGGGCTTTCCCCCCCCCCAGGCCCCCCCCCACTCCGCGGCCCCTGGACATTGGTCACACGATCCAATTTCGTACTGCACTTATATCGACCAGACCCGTAACTAGGGGGGGGGTTCGAACGACCCCCCCCCCCGTGTTTGGCAACAACGGTTCCGCTGACCCCCCCCCCCTCCCCCCCCCACAAAAAAAAAAAGAGAGAAGAAAAAAAAGTACTATAGGCCGATATATGTTGATGCCGAAGCAGAAATTTTTGAACACCTACCACCCCCCCCCCCCCCCCCGCTTAATCGCGCGGCCAAGCGTGCGTAAAAAATTGATGTACAACCTTGCTGGTGCAGGTAAAAAATTGGCAGAGGTAAAAATGGCAGGGTAAACAAGCAGAGGCAAAAATGGCAGAGGCAAATGCAGAGATAAAAATGCAGAGGTAAAATGGCAAGCACGGTAAAGAATTCGGCAGAGGTGAAATGCCGAGGCAAAAAGGCAGAGGTAAAAATGGCAGAGGAAAAAATGGCAGAGGCAAAAATGGCAGAGGTAAAAATGGCAGAGGTAAAAATGGCAGAGATAAAAATGCCAGAAGAAAAATGGAATGTCTTTGGCAATCCAATTGTCATAGCAAATCCCATGCTCATAATTATGGCAAATTCCCTTCAGGAAAGGGGGTAAAACATTCATAAAGAAAACTGAGAAGGGATTTTCAAATTTAAATGCTGGACTGCCTGGAGGAGTCCTTATCTTTAGAATTGACTGACTTCCATTTGTAGGCCTACTATCTGCTATGAGATATTGCTATACCAAACTGAACGATTGTTTTATTTACATTTTTACCTTTTAACTGTACATGTTATAACAAATTATAAATAAATTACGACGTCAGTGTGGAAATGCCATCTTAAAATAGGTGTGCACGTTTTTGTTTAACAGACAAACAACAACATGTCTTAAAAATAGGAATTCTTTATTATTTTTACCTCATGAGAGAAGAATAGAATAAAATTACCAATACGATTTTGATGTAACACGTACAGTAATGACTATAACAATCGCCAATACTTGATATTGCAATAGCTCATAATCAGCTAGTCCAAATGGGAGGCAGTCAATTTAAAAATTAAGAGCACCTCCACAAATGATATTTGATAATCCCTACTTATAACTAGCTTTCTTTGTTAACTATTTACCCCTTTTGGTATATCACTTCGCGGAAACACATTTGAGACAAATTTGTCAACGTGGTTTTGCCATATATAGCTCGTCTCCCCAGTCTCCTCTTTCTCCTAAATTTTCAGACACGTTTCTAATAGGTCCTACCTTTTATACGTGAAACAAAGGATTCGTCACGGAGACGTCTCCGCGACAGAATCGTTTCCACGACGATTAAAAAGTATTAGAGACGTCTCCGATGTCGCGGAGATGTAGCAAATACGTCTCCGAGACGTCTCCGATACAGTTTTCATAAACTGTAACAAATCAATTTCAAAAAACCGTCTCAAAGTTGTATCCGCGACTCATGAAACGTTTTAAACAAGTTTTTAAAAAATTGTCGCGGAGACGTCTCTGAGACGTTTTATCAGTCGCAGAAACAACTTTGTGACGGTTCTTTGAAAGTGCTTTGTTGCATTTTTTATGCCTCCGCCACCGAAGGTGGTGCCGGAGGCATTATGTTTTCGGGTTGTCCGTCCGTCCGTCCGTACGTCCGTCCCGTTTT
>CALNVZ010002100.1:19813095-19823504 GCA_940671915.1 Paracentrotus lividus
GACAATTTAATTGCGTAAGACCTGACATTTTACCTCTGCCATTTTTACCTCTGCCATTTTCACCTCTGCCATTTTTACCTCCGCCATTTTTACCTCTGCCATTTTTACCTCCGCCATTTTTACCTCTGCCATTTTTACCTAAGCCATTTTTACCTCTGCCATTATTACCTCTACCATTTTTACACCGAACCTTTTTGCTCGCCCGGCGTGACGTGAAAAAAATTCAATGTACCTTTTGGTCCACTTTTGCAGATTTCGAACCCTCCTGTAAAAATCCTAGTTACGGGCCTGATCGATGATATGAAGTGTTTAGAAAAACTAACTTTATTCGTTTACCCTTACCCTTGTTATTATGTTCTTAACAAACGTTTGTGCAGTGTCATTATTTACTTATTTGTCAGGTTATTATTTGCTAAGTTAACACTTTAACCATTTTTACAACCAGCAGTCCCTTCCATTTTCAACCCATATTGATGTAAAGATTATTTTGGTGTAAATGTTACACTATCTTATTATTTTATCATTGTCAACTGTAGGGGAGACCGGGGACAATTGTAACACTTTTTTTTCTTCCAAACTTATCAACCTATTATAGCTATTGCTTAAAACTAAGTAGGCCTACCACGTGTTACAATTTTCCCCCGGCTCCCCTATAGCAAATTTATATCGTTTTGTTTGAAATCATCACGGATATAGATATTTAATTGAAATTGATAATAGAAAACATGATAATGATACACTAACCATTTATATTCCTTAACAGAATTGAAAGTTTTATTCGTGTTTAACTTTGCTTCATTTTTCCTACCCTGTTTTGTACCCTTCCGTTGCAGGTCTTATAATAATACCAGCTAAATAATAGCCGTTCCGGAAGAGCTATCTGGCTGAAAAATATTTGCTCAAAAGGCAACACAATCACTTAACAGTATTCCGGGGTAGAGCCAGAGGGTAGAGCCAACAAGTATAAGTAGGCCTAGCCCTGCAAGAAAACAAAAATCATGGCAAGTCACAACGGACAACAAAGCGAAAAGAAAGAAATGTTTGGAGACGCCCCTAACATTTATCCAAACTTGCAGGAAACAAAGTGGTCATTCCAAGCTCCTAAAGACTCCGCGATGGACGGGGAAAAGACCACAGCTGACAGAAACGGAGGGGCGGACCTTGCCGTGGTAGGACGCGATCGTTGGAGCGGCCGACTGGATTTCTTACTCTCCTGCGTGGGATTCGCCGTTGGGTTGGGAAACGTGTGGAGGTTCCCTTATCTTTGCTACAAAAACGGCGGTGGTAAGTATCTTATTTATAAGATAGATTACGTCGAATTTGATTAGGTTACAAATAAATGTTCCGTTGTTATGCCTTTGAAACAACCTTTTGACTTATCCCAAGTTAAAACAAAGCTAACCCAGCCATTTTTTCAACCGTAAATTAATAACTACCGAAGTGCGCTGTTTAACTAATAATTGTTGCTTAAAATGACAAAATTATTTATTAAATGATATATTTTACGCCTCTTATAATTGGAATAGCCCACTTTTATAGAGCTTATAAGCCTATAAATATGGTTGTTGCATTGTAGACCATATAAATCATATTTTAGATTCTAACCAAATCAATAGATCATCCAGAAGAAAGATTTTTCTTTTTGTACAGCATATGAATTAAACAATGGAAAGAGGAATATAGTTTCAGACAAAGCATAATTTAGTAGTTTAGTATGCTGCAGAAGTGAAATTTGGCACTTGAACATATTATTTGTCTCCAAGAGTACATTTCAAAAGGTAAACGAAAATGGTGCCAAATGGGAATTGAAAATATTTCCGTTCAATAGACCAGTTTCCTAACATATTCAAATTTGATGCATGCTTTAAAAAAAAGGTTGTTCTTGACAACCGGAAAGCTTGCCAGAGGCTTGCACGACGTAGCAACAACTAATGTATGCAAACTGGATTCCATGTATTTTAGTTTTTATTTCAGGTTGTTTGAATACCTCTTTACTATATCGCCAGGAAAAAACGTGGATAAATTATAACTTAGTAAACTGGTCTATTGAAAATATTTCCGTTCAAATGTATGCTTCATGCTAAGCTGCAGATTTACTTAATGTTCTGAGTTTGTATTTATTCTCTGTTTATCTATGTATCGTAATTGACGCCGTGTAAAACGGCACTCGATGCTATATGAGAAGACTCTGCCCGAATTCACAAACGTGGTTTAGTTAGTCCATGTATAATCAGGGGTTTAAACCACGGATTTAGACCATGGTCTAAATTTTGGTATTCACAAAGGTGGTTTGTGAATTTGTGCAGCCCCCCCCCCCACTTTTTTCAGCCAGGTGTACAAAAACGCAAAAATGGACCATACCTTTTGATTTTTAGCCTGTTCAGCCCCCCCCCCACTTTTGGCTCAGCCCCTCCATTTTCAAAAACGCTCCGCGGCCCCTGAGTATTATATCTTGACCATACATACTAGCCTCCAAAACTATTTACTTTTCTTTTTTATTGCATAGGGCATAGGGCCTAAGATTGATTATATCTATTGGTAATTTGAGAACACCTAAAAAAATTGTATTTGAAAATATCAAATACCGAATAAGTAGTTTTGCTTCCAACTGTTAAATCATAAATTATGTTACTTTAGCCCATTGATTTCGTCCTCCATTTTAAAAGTATTTCCATAAGAAGAAGAAGCATATTTATTTCTGACCCGTTACCCGTTCGATATAAAGCAAACCCTGCTTCTGATAAGTCTGACAGACAGGGTTTGTACGTAGCTACCATAACACCTCGAGTTTTGTCGACATATATTCAAGCAACTGCAATGGCCTTTCGTTCAGCTGACGGGGAGAGAGACTTTGTAAAAGATTCACGACAAGACTATAATAACATTAACACTCTTATTACCAGTCTTGTACAAGAACGGTACCTACAAGAACGTTCCACCATCAGGGCTCAAATGTCTCTAGCACCACATTAAGCCATACTTTCTTAAATTTATCAGGACATACATGGAAATATCTACCCAGTCTGCAGTCTTTCCTCCATCAGTAGTTCGCTTCGTCACAGAGCGGTACATGTAGGCTACAAATCAGCACTAATGTGACAGAAGAAGAATGTGCGAGAGAGCATTAAAGCGATCAAGCGAAAAAATTGCTTTAGAATTGTTGTAACTACATTATTTTTTGTGTTTCGGTGGAGCCGAGAACTAGCAAATGTCCATTTGGTCTCTATTTTTAATAAAGACTTTCTATATAAAGAACCAAATTGCTTTATGATCCCTATTTTAATAGGCCTACTCGATTGATACATGTAGATAGATTTTCTGCACTACAAAATATGCGAGAGATTCAGCGTTTATAGCAACCAAGCGAGGACATTCTGATCTTGGATTGATGAAACTTTACATTACTACTGTAGGTTATTTGCTAGAAATGTATACATAATCATATATACACATATATTTATTACTTATTGTAATAAAACTTATTATTATTTTTTTTATGAATGGGAGTCAATAGCCAGTGGCCGAATTCCATTTTGCCCCAATTTGATTTCTATTGCCACCTATACCCCGTTTCTGGTTCACTCAAGTTGAGCTCTATTCATTGTACACTTGACTATTTGAATGGAGAAGAGCTCATTTGACTGAAGTCCATATTCTTAATACTTCCATATGATATGGGCCAGTAATTGCATTTTGGCATTTTGGACTGCAAGGTAATGAATATAATTATACCCAATCTATTCCATTCACTACTGATGCATGGAATGATAACATTTCGATCAAATTAATATAGGTTAGCCCTTGGGTGTAAATCGATCTTTGAAAATCTACAAATTCAATAAAACGGGGTGCCTCACGTGACAAAGAAAGACTTTTACAATCTGTTTTAGTATTGTGAGAGATTTGTCAGGTTATATACAAAGGATTGTGTTTGCTTGTCTATATAGTGGGGGTATGTATATTTCGACGCCGAATGAATATGATGAGATTATTATTCGAAATACAGCGTTTGTCGACTTTAAGACCTGTATGAATCTTTCAACGTGTTCGTGGTAGATTGCTGTAAACTTCTTCAGAAATACCTTTGACATAATATAAAGCACCCAAAACTTAACATTATTGAAATACATGTAGCTGCGAAATAGAAATCATGTGATTCTGGGGGAAAGGTTTATATATGGCCATGTGTTATAAGTTCGCCGCCTTTTGCGTTACATGCCAATTTCACTACAAATGGCACTTTTTCACTTCAAAGACCTGTATCTCAAAAAGTATACACCCTAATATATCTAAACTATACATTTTCTGAAAGGAAATTCCTCAAGGAATCTAAATCTGCATTTAAAAATTAAACCAGGTGCAAGATAAAAAAATTATTAGGAAAAAATTCAGGAAATTTAGATTTTTTTAATTTTTCATTGTTTTTATCGTCAAGTCATCTATAATCACCCAAATATTAATAATATTGTTATATTCTGGTAGAAAATAATAAGACCTTTCAAACAAGGTATAATTCATTATGGTTTAAAATTTTAGAATTAAAAATATAACGATCTGAAATTTAGCCCTAAAAATATAGCTTTTTTCAAATTCATGAGGGGGTTGGGTCCTGCCAAGTACTGTTGCACCATCAAACATATTGTTAAAGTGATATGATAGTATCAAGCAGTTTAAAAGCTCCAATTTGGTGCTAAATTCACAATCATAGGATAAAATTTGGCAGAGATATTGCAGTTTTCCCAATAGTACTACAATACCTCTAATTCCCAATGACTTTGTACAGGAGGCATTGCCTTTTTAGGTCAAATAACGATTGTTGAGTCTTCCTGGGTACTATTGTAACATCAAACCTATTGTTCAGTGATTTCATGGTATAAAACAGATTATAAGCTTCAGTTTGGTACCACATTCACAGTCATAAGCCAAAATTTGGCAGAGAAATTCAAGTTTTCCCCAAATCAACCACAAAATGTAAAATTTCCCATTGACTTTGTACAGGCGGCGCGCCGCCTGTACAAAGTCAATGGGAAGCGGCGCCGCTTCCGGCACCACCCCCACTGTCCCAAACTTAAACCATTGTAACTCCACCAGAATGTTACCTAGAACAATGAAACTTCACAGGGAGCTAGCACAGTAACATAGCTTCAAAATGAGATCAAATTTGTTACATAAACTTTCTTACTTTGGAAAATATTGACAAATTAATGCTGAAAAATAGCAAAAAGCGTAACAAAACCACCCTATTTGGGTGGCGAGTTCATAACACACGACCATATGTATAAAAAGTTGACAGATTTTAGTTTCATGACATTTAGAAGTTCGAAACTAATTCATGCTCAAGTGAGCACTGTCTGTGATCACAAAAGCCGAGAGACGACCGACCGATTAACAGCATCGCTCGGCGACTGGTAAAGAATCGAACTGGTAGTAAATGTTCTGGTAGTCGAACAGCGCCCGAGTTGTGAACCGGTAGAGGGGGCGGAAAAAACAAGCAGGCGCCAACTAATTAACCTAATTAAAAAAAATTGATTATAAAATACATTGTCCCTACCGCTTTTACCTCTTATAAGATAATTTGGCGTGTTTCAAATGTCATAAGTAATGCAAACTGCCATTTGTTAAAAAAAAAAAAAAATCGCATCACAGCAAATCGCACGGTGTAAGCATAGAAACCCCAACACAGTGTAATGGGATAAGCGAGCTTAAATCTCTCTCATGAAAAAGCACGCCCTCGATTGCCAAGCAGGCATCTGTCTCCTTTTTATTTTTTTTCTTCTTCTTTTTTCAACCGTAGGACACGAAAATAAGGTTGCACAGGAATTCATTATTCATATAATATTTTGGTGGTTTTTAATGAAATTCTTATACAAAATTTCCCCGGATAATATACATCTCCCATAACTTTCATATTCAAGTTGTGCTTTAAAAAAGACCCTTGATCACCCAAACCTACATTTTTGAAGTCATAAGCCATGTCAATCACTGCAGAAACACAATCAAGCATGATTAATTTTGAAATCAGCAGACAGTCAGAAATTTCTAAACGGAAAACTTTAATTCACCCATAATGAATAGCCAGTTCATGCGCAACCTAATTCACATAGCCTTTACAAAAGTGAACAGTGCTCTCCTAAGCATGATTAAATGTGGATTTTTTAAAAATGTCATATTGAAATATGAGTCTACACTGAGCTTTCCATAATATACATGTAATAGTAATTCCCTCGAGAATTATTATTATTATTTTTTTATTTGGCAGCCACTCCAAAGTGTATTATTTCTATGTGTAGTTTATCCCTGCCAGTGAAAAGAATTAGCAATACTGGAATTCGCTAAGTATTCATCCGCGAATGGATGAATTAGGGTTAGGGTTATAGGCTCGTCTACATAAATTGTATCACAATGATGTGCCCATGCAGGCAGAGACGTCTGGGAAGCTGCAAATATGTGAATCGCCGCAAAGTTATTACCCGGGGGGGGGCGCGGGGTCACTCAGCCACATATGTGCTACGCATGCGTGTCCCCAAAAAGCGTCGAAAAGGGTCTGTTTTCAGCCTTTCGGCGGGCTTTCCTTAAAATAGGGGTGTTTTTTTTTTTTTTTCAATCGCCATTTTCATAAAAATAGGGGTGCTTTCAGCTGAAATCGCTGTTTTGGGGTCAAAACTTCACGGTGTTTACGCCATTTAGGGTATGTTTTCCAGTCTGACGTCGAAAAGGGGTGCAAATTTGACTTCATGTAATGAGACGTTTAGGGTCCATTTTTAGTCTTACGTCGAAAAGGGGTGCAAATTTGGCTTCATGCTATGAGACGTTTAGGGTCCATTTTCAGGGTGCGGGGACACGCATGGGTAGCACTTTTTTGAGTGACACCCCCCCCCCCGGATGTTATGCTGTTCAAGTTCCTGAAGAAAAGGAGTTGCAGACTAGATGTCAGTATTATATGTTGTCAGAAAAGGGAGGAAAGTGTATTTGAAGGTTAAAGGAATTAGTGGCGAATCAGGCGGGCGCAAGGGGCACATGCCCTCTCTTTTTTTATATATCTTTTTTTATAAAAATTATTTATCTTTTTTTTTGTGTGGAGAATTACAAATGGATCATTCATGGTCATAATTTTGATAGAATTATATCTAAGAAAATTGCCTTCTGCGCTCCCTTTATTTTCAAATTTGCTGTATGCACTCCTTCTATTTCCGAATCCCGGATCCGCCGACGGGGAGGGGGAGAAATGCGCAAAAACTGGCCTCGCTATATACACAAGAGCTGGAGAGGAGCAGGGCGGTGGTGTTAAAAAAAAATCACTGCGGCGGATCCAGGATTTGAAAATGGGTGTGGGCAGCCCGAAATTTCCTTAAAATGAGGGAACAGCATTTTTATTTATTTATTTTGTTGTTGTCCATTTGCCTTTTCACCTTTGTAGGATAGAGTCAACGATTGTGGTCTCGTCAGTGGCGTATCTAGGGTCAAGTGCGCCCGGGTCAAATGTTGATTTTGCGCCCAACGATTTGTTTTAGTTTATTGTACCAGTGGGGTGATTTGCTGTCCATAGTACATAGACGTAGTTCTCATTTTCTCTGCAAATATTTTAATTTAATGCGAGCGCGAAGCGCGAGCTGAAGATTTTGAGTTCTTGCATTATTTGAATCTTGCATTTAAGAATCGCGAATATAGATTTCGTTATCAACGAAGATACGAAAAAAAAAAAAAGAAAAAAAAAAAATGGTTTACCTCGGGGTGTCAAAAGACCCATTGCACAAAAATAAATGGGATTTGTATGCATCGGATTCCTTTTAGTAGGAAAATACTAATTTTAAACCTTTTTTGTTGGTCCTCCTCAAATGATTTTAAAACATATAAAACAATGCAAGCACGAAACGCGAGCAAAATTTTTTAGAGCTCTAAACAAACTTTGCAAGGAACAGGTATCAATAGCGAATGGTCATAAAGTGCAGAACAAAGACAATCCACAATGAAGAGGGTTAAGGACTGGAAAAGGGAGGAAAGGCAGCGAGAAAAAGCATGGATAGTAAAAGAAAAAAATAATAATACAAAAAATTTAAAAAAAATTTACTTGGAAGGACCTTAATGTTTATCTGAAGCGGAAGGGGGAGGCAAATTGATCTTAAAATTTTAGGCGCCATATTGATCTTAAACTACTAAAGGGGGCTCCAAATTGATTCGAAACTCAGGGGATGTCACATTGGTCTTAAAATTAGGATTTGGAGGGAACAAATTTGATATTAACCTTTATAGAGGGATGCTAAATTGAAGTTAAGGGCGCCGATTTGATCTTCAATATAGGCCTATACAGGGGGCGCAAAATTGACCCGAAACCAAAAAGGTACTAAACCTAGAAATTAACTAGAAACTTTGGGGCGCCAAAAAAAAACAAAAAAACTTAGTGGTGCTATGTAGGGGGGGGGGGCGGCCAAAATTAATAATGAGAGGAAACATGGCCCCAATTTTCATTGTGGATCACCAATCTCCTTTTTTCTTCTTCTCCTTCTTTTTCTCCTTTTTTTTTTTTTTTTTTTTTTTTTTTTTTTTTTTTCTTTCTCCTTTCTTTTTCTTCTTTTTTTTTCTTTTTTCCTTTCCCTCTTTTTTTGCGCCCCCCTGAAGCTCCGCCCGGGGCACGTGCCCCCCTAGCCCCACCCTAGATACGCCACTGGGTCTCGTCGCACCCTTGGATCCGCCGCTGTATCCTGCATGAGTTAGGGGGTGACCCGTGCCTATATATACAAATATAACTTTTAAAAAGGAATAAATATTATTTAGGAAACGCTAAATAAAATTTATTAAAATTGCTTTATTTAAATTACTTTTAATGATAATCGGATTGTGTCTGGTAATTTTATCAGAATTTCATAAAATTATTTCTTTATATAATTTAAACAAATAATAGGTTTTTAGGGAATTCTAGCAATTTAAATATCAAATGCAGGGCCTATAAAATAATGTAGGCCTACTAGGCTTAACCCATTAGGGCCCTCCGTGGGCTCTGTTGTTCATTCATAGATTAAAAGCACGCATAGTCTTTGAAAAAAATGACCTAGATTTTTGTATTTTTCCCATAGTAAATAAATAATTCTGCTGCATTCGAAATCATTTCCATAAGAAATATCGAAACTCATGTTACACATTTAGAATACAACTTTTTTTTCTAGAAACCTAGGCACGTGTCTATGACGCAGCAGATCGATGATTTGGACGCAACCGGACGTAACTCAACGTAAATGTCTGTGTGACTGCAGCATTACGTTGAGTTACGTCCGGTTGCGTCCAAAATTATTTTCTTTTCTGCGGATCCCCACGGATGCTTTCCCGTCATAGTCAGCAGTGGAAATAGTGATAATTTCGTGGCCATGAAAACAAAAACAGGGTTAAAATTGCAAAAACTCCAGTTTTTGCGTATTCTACGTGGTATATTCGATCAAATATGATGGAATTCCTGTTTGGAAAACGTATTTTGACTTTCGCTAACAATTCACGGTTGAATGAACGCATAAAACAACCAAAAATGGCCATTTTAAAATTATGATCAGGTATTGCAGTAATTTTATTTACTAAAAAATCATCTCAATTACATTTTTTTTTTTTTTTTTTGCGTATGTTTATAAACCTTTTGACACGTGTCAATGATCCTATGGCACTTATTTAAAAAGTCATGCTTCAGTGAGCACGTGAAACGGGGAAAAAGCTATTTCATATGATCATGCGCGTATTCTGGGGGGGGGGCTTTACGGGCCCGGGCCCCCGCTGGGGGCGCCGCGCAGGGGGGCGCCGGAAAAGAGGAAGAACAAGGGAGGAAAAGGAAAGGAAAAAAAAGGAAGAAGAAAAAAGAGAAAAAAAAGAAAGGGAAAAGGGGGAGAGAGGAAGGGGAAAAAAGGGAAAAAGAGGAAGGAAAAAAAGAAAGAGAGAGAGAGAGAGAAGAGAGAGAGGAAGAAAAAAAAGGAAAAAGAAAGGCGGGGAAGGGCGCGCCCTTAAAAAAGAGGAGGCACCAAATCGACCAGAAAAAATAAGGGGCGCCAAATGACACTTAAACTTAGGGGCGCGCTCAATCGACTTAAAATATAGGAGGGCGCCAACATCGACCTTTAAATTAGGGGGCGCCAAATCGACAGTAAACCAAGGGGCCCAAATTGACCTTAAACTTTAGGGGCGCCCAAATCGCGCCTTAAATTTAAGGGCGCCAAATCGGACAGTAAACTAAGGGCGCCAAATTGACCTTAAACTTTATAGGGGCGCCAAATCACACTTAAAATTTTTAGGGGACGCCAAATCGACCTTCAAATTATATTAGGGCGGCGCAAATCGACAGATAAAACCAAGGGCGCCAAATTGCACCTTATAATATAGGGGTGCGCCTAAATCGGCCTTAACAATTCAAGGTGTCGCTCCAAAATCGACAGATT
>CALNVZ010002100.1:19828220-19838698 GCA_940671915.1 Paracentrotus lividus
TGTCGCGGAGACGTCTCCGGGACGTCTCCGAAATGTCTCCGCGACGTTTCATGAGTCGCGGATACAACTTTGAGACGGTTCTTTGAAATTGCTTTGTTACAGTTACGCGTGTTACAATTGCCCCCATAGCGTGTTACAATTACCCCTGGTTTAGGGGCAATTGTAACACTCGACCTCGTGTTTTGAAATGATAATGGCTTCAAAATAAATAGTTTTACTTAACCCAAACCTATTCGTATGTCGAGCTAAGATATCCAAATTTCGTTTTACTTGGTTTTAAGCAAGTATTTAGTTATAATAAAGTTGATAAGTCAAATTTGGAGAAAAAAAAAGTGTTACAATTGTCCCCGGTCTCCCCTAATAACTAATGTATGCAAACTGAATTTCAAGTATTGTAGTTCATTGATACTTTGTCGCCAGGAAAGAGTATGCATGAAATTTGAATATGTTTGTAAACTGGTCTATTCAAATTATAACTTCAAAATAAGAGAACTGCTGAAACTGCTTATCCAATAAAAGAGAGCTCATGGTGTAAAATGAAGTCAAAAGGAGCCTGAGCTTTCGATCCTAGCAGAATCTTCGTCAGAGACAAAATGACACAGAAAAGTAGGGAACAAACATGGATATAGAGAAAGACAGATGAAAGCTACACCTAAATGGCAAGCCAGGAGGAAGAGAACAAAGGGAACAAAAGGGGGATGTAAAAGGTGTGAAGAAGCCAGCCAATCAAAAAGCAAGAAGAGGTGTGATCAAACAGCAAACTGGAACAAAATAGAGATGATTAGCTGGGAGAGGGAGGTAAAAACAAAGAAGGGATTAGAGTAGAGGCTAAGGGGTTAAAAAGAATGAAAGAAGAGAGAAAAAGCCAAGAAAAGAAATTATAACTTTTGAAATTATAAAATTCTTGGTAACAGGTGAATGGAACCATTCGAATAGATTAAATGATAACGACTCTACATTATATACATTTGATTGCATTACGAAGTGAATGGCATTGTTGAAGTTCGTCGTTCATCGAAAGTCTACAGCGGACTGTGGCGGATCCAGGATTTCATTACCGGGGGGGGGGGGCCAAAATCGGAATTTCAGATTTTGGTACACCAAAGTTCTTTTCCTTGTTACATCGGACGAGCAAAAAGGTTCATTCAATTTTTTTTCACGTCACGCTGGTCGATATTCCATGTGACATAACTTTTTTTTAAAAAGACAAAAACAAACAAGAAAGACGGTCTTTGTCCAACTTGAGCTTCAAGTGGTACACATTTTATGACAACACCCCTATTTGATAACCGATATAAAATAATGAAATTTGAAAAAAGTGTAACAAATTTTGAGAGTTGAGATAAAAACGCCTTGTATTTTTCTTTATCGTGAATGATGAGTCCTTTGCAACTATATCGGATCTGGAGGCATTCCTAGCCGCTTTTATGGTCGATATTATGATTTTATGGTCAATTCCTGATATCATGATACCGGTTATGTGTTTTTATGCCTCCGCGACGAAGTCTCGCCGGAGGCATTATGTTTTCGGGTTGTCCGTACGTCCGTCCGTACGTACGTCCGTCCCACTTTCGTTCACACGATAACTTAAGAACCGTTTGACGGATGATCTTCATTCTTGGTACATGTGTGCATACTGAGTTGACAATGATTTGATTAGATTTTGGGGTCACGAGGTCAAAGGTCAAAGGTCACAGAGGTCAATAAATAGGTGAAATAGCTCGTTCTCACAATAACTCAGGAATTGTTTCACTTATCATCTTTATACTTGGTACATTAGTGCATACAGAAATGACAATGATCTGATCAGATTTTAGGGTCACAAGGTCAAAGGTCAAAGGTCACAGAGGTCAATAAATAGGTGAAAATAGCTTGTTCTTATGATAACTCAAGAACCGTTTGACGGATCATCCTCATTCTTGGTTCATGTGTGCAAACTGAGGTGACAATGATCTGATTAGATTTTGGGGTCACAAGGTCAAAGGCCACAGAGGTCAATAAATAGGTGAAAATCGCTAATTCTCACAATAACTCAAGAACCGTTTTACTAATAATTTTATTACTTAGTACATGTGTGCATACTTGGGAAGCAATGTCAAAGAAGATTTTGGGTTCACAAGGTCAAAGGTCAGAGGTCAAATAGGTTTTAAAAAGCTTGTTCTTATGATAACTCAACCATTTGACAGATCATCTTCATACTTGGTACATGTGTGCATACTAGGGTGACAATTATCTGATTAGATTTTGTGGTTATAAGGTCAAAGGTCAAGGTCAAAGGTGTCTATGTATAAATGAAAGTGAATAGATGAATGTGTCATATATTTCTGATCTGGCAATGGCGGAGGCATATATTTCGACCGTGCGCGGTCGAGGATTCATCTAGTTTAAGTATGCACTATAAAATCTTAAATTCACTTCCCATGCATGACACGCGGGTTTCCCAAACTTCAAATAAATCAAGTGATTTTTCCCCTCGAAAAAGCACTGTCAACGATGTCTTCCGTTCGTAAAGATTTTTATGAATTTTTAACCTCTTGCAATTGTTTACTTTAAGGTGCCTTCCTGATTCCATACTTCATTTGCGCCATCTTTGGAGGCATTCCGCTGTTCTTCCTGGAGACTGCCCTTGGACAGTACACTTCCCTGGGAGGTATCAAAGCATGGAAGATATGCCCTCTCTTTCAAGGTAATTTACCATTTTGAGATATAGAAAGAAGAGTTGAAATCCACTCTTATTATGTAAAAAGAGTGGAGATCCACTCTTTCGGAGTGCTTTCGGAATCAGGGATACTTAATGGTTGTATCTCACTTGCCATTAGACGGATTCGAGACTAGTTTAGGACGGGTTTGAGATGGATTTGAGACAGTCGCTGAGACGTCTCGGAGACGTCTCCTTAGTCTCCGCAACGTTTCATGAGTAGCGGGAAAATTGAACATGCTTGAATCTATGATTCTTTTCCCGTGAGAGTCCGAGTCGCAGAGACGTCTCTATACGAAGTGAGATGCTACCTTTAGGTTGTGAGAATTGTGTCACGTAATGTATAATTGAAATAAATAAGACTAGAAATGACTTGCATAGTATATTAGAACAACGCGAAAAGATTGAACTAAAGCTGCTACTAGGTAATATATCTCAAATCTTCTGGATAAACATTGAGAAGGAACTGAGCAAATAGATCCCTTCTGAACTGCATACAAGTATTAAAGGACAAGACAATGTCAATTGCACATATTGAAAAGTGACGACACGGAAAATAAAATAAAATATTTACTTGAAATATAGAAGGGAAAAGGAAAGAAAGGAAAGAGATACATGTTTTAAGAGATGCAAAGGGAGACGACTCATCAAGTAGATGGTTCAGAGTAGAAGTAGATTGAAATACAGTACGTCCCAAAAAGAACTATACACTTTTGACAAGGCTACCAAATTAAAAATATTTAATTCTTAGGGAAAAGGTTTAGATGTTTATGAAACTCATATCCTCTACTATCATTACGACACAAAAAATTCTGAAAATAACGCATTCTTCGGTGAGCAATGACCACTTTTATGAAGGACACAAAAAATAGCGCAGGAATTCGCTATTCATTTACCATCGGGTATGGCATGCCAAGAAGGATTCAGAGAAATAATGGAATGAATCAGCTAACAGAGTAAAAGATATATTAAAAATCAGAAATAAGCAATCAATATTATGCAAAATGTAGTGTTTCACCGTTTTGTTTTCATATTGATTTTTTGCTCTGACTTCAGTTTATTTTTTGTCTTTGTTAGCCAATTTATTCCATTATTAATTGAATCCTTCTTGGCATGCCATACCCAGGGGATAAAGGAATGGCGAATTCCTGCGCATGCAGTTTTTTGTGTCATAATGATAGTTGAGGATATGAGCTTTATATACATCTAAACTTTTCCCCCAAGAATCATTATATTTGTTATTTGGTAGCCTTGTCAAAAGTGTATAGTTCTTTTTGGGACGCACTGTAGATGGGAAACATTGATGACCAATGTCTTGAACAAACACACATATCAAAGGAAGGAAAGATAAGTTGTATATTCGTGTAGTGTTTTATAGTTTTATAACCGCTGACATATAGGTAGTTGAAGTTTCAATTTACACTTAAATGGTTTTCTTTTCTGTTGCTTACGTCATGTGATGAACATGCACGATGAGGCTATATGGCTATAATGTCATGAACCTCCACGTGATAATTCTTTTACAACTAAGACAGTCAGAAAATGTAGTTCATAAATACTCAATATTTTCGGATCAGGAAAAGCACTTATCTATGGATATATTTTAAACGATTTTTAGATAAAGTAAAATAAACTTTAGTTTAGAGAAATTGAGGGGGTAGGGATGGTTAGATTTCATTTTCCATAACAAAAAGCTGTGAAACCCATGGATGTAATTTTAATTTTATGAATTATATTCTGAGGGGTCAATTCCATGAAAATCCGGACAGGGTGCCAGAGAATCAAAAAGATATTTGGTTCAAAATCATTTATTTTCAAAAAAATACATGAGTTGAAGTTTTAAGAATTCAATAAAAATTTTCCCGATGGCGGCCATATCACTTTACTAATCATATCCTGAAGTATTCCAAATTTTTTGGTATAAGATAGAAAAAGGTATATTAACAAGAAACTATTTCATTTTCTCAACTAAATCGTTTCTATTCCCGATAATATCACATGGAAAAATAAGTTGTTTAGAGAGACACTTTGTCAACTGTATTTAATAAAAATTGTTCAATTGTGACTTTGGTCAACAAAGTTTAGATTTAATCAACCCTCATTTGGATGTAACGTCAGTTACGCAGAAAACATGAACTTGTTAATTTTTCCACAACGAAACAGTATCAAAATATGCCAATTAAGATTTCAATGTATAACTGCATCTCATTATTAATCAATACCAAAGAGTACGGCATTATTCAACATATCAATCAATGTTCAATAATGTACAACCAATTTGTTTTGTAACGTCAGTTACCATGTCCTAGTGTAACGTCAGTACCATGATGCCATTATCGTTCATAGAAAATCATTACAATTTGGACTCTGTATGCATCTAAACTAATTACCACTACTTAAACTAACCATTTAGCAATAAAATGACTGCCAGTGCATGCCGTAACTTCTTCTTTTAATGATTTAAGAGTTGGAAAAACCCAATCAGTGTACATGTACATATAAGCCCCTCCAAATCTGCTTTAGATTTCAGTTGATTATCTTTTGTGTGATCAAGGTTCCATTACTATATGTTCTGAATTTGGAATATGAGCCTATAATTTTAAATGTTATGATTATCTAAATAAAATTAAGTTGTATTTAAAAAAAAAATTCTGTAAAAAGATAAATAAATGAAAAAAAATTTCTTGTAAAAAAATGATAAATAAATGAAAAAAAGAAAGAAAGAAAGTATGATCATAGCTCCAATGTCTGTCACCTGTCTTAGATGAACGCAATTTGTGTGTAAACAAAGCATAGATCAAAACACTTTACTTTCACCGGATTCATTTTTTGATGCCAAAGACGAAAGTAATTTTAAACAAAATTTCATTACCTATCTTGACATTCTTCATTTTTATGACTGTGGATAGTTTAATGAAATTAATTATTGATGTTATAAGTTTGAATTGAGGGAAGAACTGTTAAAAGTGTTTTATTAAAATCATTCATCTAGAATTGCTGTGTGCTGTGAGATTAAGATCATCAAATTATAATAAAGGCACCTAATTATTCTAAGATTCACATGTCATACCACACAAAAATACATGTGGGACATCCTATCGTGTATTAATTCAATCAAAATACTATTTTAGAGTTCTAATACTTAATACTGATCATATTCCAATATTTGCAATGTAAGTGTATGAAATTTAGTTTTTAAAGTAGTAAGTAAATATATTACAACTATTCTGTACAAACCCAATAGGCAAATACATGTGTAAAACTGTCATTGTTATAGTAAAGTTAACTGAATACGAGGAAAATGATTACATTACTTCTTATTTTGCCAATCTGTTGCCTAGAACATAGGTATGATGTCATATCAAAAACATAATCTTCAAAAGCCCGGAACACAAAATATTTTGAATAAAATTCAAAAATTGAGATTTTACATGTGTAAAGTCTATGGAAGATGGTAATAGGGTAACGTCAGTATCGTAAACGCAATGTTACCGACATGTCTTCACCAATAAAGTTTCCCTAGCATAAACATTAAAATTATGAAATCTCTGCCCTTATTTTGCAAATCTGTTCATAAGGACCTAGGTATGATGTCATATAAGACTTATCATTACAACACGCCGTGGACATGAGATATTAAGATTCGACCAAACACCATGATTTTGCATGTCCGTTTTCTGTAACGTCAGTTACCGACATGTTTTTGCTTGGCGTTTCAATGGAAATAATGTTTGGGTGGAATTTTTAGATACAACTTCTTCCTTTACATTTACTTATTTAGGTATATTAATTTGAAGACCCATGTATTCTTATTTATGTAACTACGGTACAAACAATGTAGAAAATTCTGGTTGTGTGTAACGTCAGTTACCGTGGAATTGCCCTGAGGGATTATTGCTGATCAATGCTAAATTTCATGTTTACAAATTAGCTGCAACAGGGACACGTTGCTTGTACGGTCATAATTATGGTGGCATTGGTAGGTATTGATAGTTTATCCTTGTGTATATATAACAGTTTAAAGGAAGGATATAAACTCTAAATACACAAGTATATCGGAATGAGAAATGTTATTCTTTTCCCGTTAGACAAGGTCGAGGCTATATAATAGATTGTTGAGAGAATGATTCTTGCTGGGAACAAAGAAGTGTCCCACAGTGTGAATTAATGTAAGTTCAATTTTGACAGTGTTCAGATGATTTCACTCTGTGAGAGAGTTCAGTGTGAAACTGAAGAGCGCTATGTGAGCACTCTGTGTAAAACAAAAGCACAGAGTGAAATCATTTCCACTCTGTCAGATTTGAGAGTGCCTTAAAGCCGGGACACACAAACTTGGAGGAAACAAAGAAGAGAGGTATTTTTTTTTTTACCATATCAAGACCAGGAGGAGTATAAAGTGCCCCCCCCCCCCTTGGGCCTGTGGACGGCCAAATGACCTACAGTTGGTTTTTAATATTGTTAAAACTTTGTTTATTACAAGCTCTAAACAAGAATTAGAACCGTATCATTACTAGTAATTATTGTCACGAATATGACAAATTAAATAAATAAAGAGATAATTGTTTTAATGTTTAATTAATCATGGCAGGAATTGGTATCGCTTCCAGCGTAATCTGTTTGTGGTGCAATGTCTACTACATCGTCATCCTAGCATGGGCGCTCTACTATCTGGTCAATTCCTTCACCAGCGACCTACCATGGGCACATTGTGGGCACAGCTGGAATACAGAGTTCTGCGTAGAATATGAAGTATGAAGCAACATTATGAAGAACATTTGATGATGATGATGTTGAGGATGATAATAATGTAGTGTGCATACGTGGACATGGCGAGTGCACTATAGTCGATTAGTTCTCGGTCGTCCCAAAGGCAAGGAGATACATTTTTTTGTCATCAGAGAGTGGTTGGGAACCCTGGTTAAAAAATTCCGGTATATAACGGTATAGAATTAAAATTATAATAAAACAATTTAAAATGCATGTACCCTCCAATAAAATTAATTTCGGCCAGTAATCAAAGAGGAGTGTTTTTAAAGGCTTCTCGAAAACTTTCAAAGAAGAAAATCTACAAATGCACCGTTTTGTTTTGTTTTGTTTTGTTTTGTTTTTTGTGGTGGGGATTCGGATTCATCCGTCCTAATTGGGGTATGGCCCAATCTTTTCATTCAATGAAAAAGAAAAGAAATTTATATGACGCATTTAAAATTCTTATTATGTGAAAGGGCTTTGGAAAAAATACGGCAATATTGCTAAGAATTTTTCACGATTATCTGAGCTTTTAATGCTTCGATTTTGTGAAATGAAAATTAAAAAAGAGGTTTTTGTCCGGATGTCCGGTAATTCAACCCCATCCTACTAGTACTTGAAGAACTGGTTTAAGAACTGTAGGCCTATATTATAACGAACGGGTCATTCTCACTTAACCAATCAGAACACAGATGATAATGACCTCTGCTTGATTGGCCAAGGTCCGTAGGCAAGGTTCGTATGACTAAGCCGACCTGCGGAGGCGCGAGACAGATCCGGGTTTCCCCTTCGATTTTCCTGGAAGTAGGTGTACAATAAATGGCGTCATAACTAAATATATGAAAAATAGAACCCCTTTTCATTTTTAATTTCCGCAAAATCGATGCATCAAACAGCTCAGATAATTGTGAAAGGTTCTGACAAATATTTTACGACAGGACTCCTACACAATTTATGAAACAGAAATTGCTGTCCTGTCCGGACATCAAACTTTTCCGGACACATGATTACTGATACGTCGTCCGAGCAACAAGTGACAGCATTAAGACAAACCGGAAAAAGAATTTCCAATCTAGAACGGGAACAAGTTGCAGAAATCCGTAATAATTTTATCAATATCTTTTGGATTTAAAATTTCTCAGTTATGTAAACACTGTAATATATATATACTGCGTGTCTGAGAAAAACGAAACCGAGATTGACTGTTGCCTTTCCTAGCACTAGGCGGTAACAAAAGAATTCACGCATCGATGATTGCCAATGAAACGAACTTGTCAGAAAGGATATATGAAGCTCATTGACTGGCAACAGTGAGACAAATTTGTTAAATGAAATTATTGAAATACAAGCACTATTTCAAATGAACATAACTTTCCTATTTCGGAAGCATACTTATTGGTTGTGGTGTCATAATGAAAGGGCAAGAAATGAAATTTTTATTTTGAAAAATATATAGATTTTTAAGAGAATTTCAGATACCGCCCACCAAACGAATTTTTTGGGTTTCCTCTCTTCAAATTGTTGTTACTCACCCCTGCGTGACATGTGGGTCATATAGACTTTATCAAATGAAAGAAGACACTCTAAGCTTTAAATTGATGGGTCATTTATGAATTTTAATTAAGATTAAGTTATAAAACATCGATCAATCTCGGTTTCGTTTTTTTCCTGGGACGCACTGTAATTACTATTTTACAGCAGAATACAGAACACAGGTCATACTAGTAACAGAACACAGATCATTAGGACCTCTGTTTGATTGTCCGAGGTCTGTAGGCAAGGTCCTTCGGACTAAGCCGACTTGCGGAGGCGCGAAGCAGATTGTGATATTTATATTCAAGATCATCTGCGCTTCCCCTTCGATTTTATTCTTAACTGGGTGTACCATAAATTGTGTCATAACTCTTTTCTTAAAATGAAAAAGGGACAACAAAAAAAAATCGGCCTTTTTGTATTCTAGTCATTGAAGCGCTGCATTGACCTGCACATAATGTTAACAAAATAAATTTTGAATTGCAACTTAACTGGAGTTCGAGTTTGGAACAAAATATTCCCTTTTTTGTGATCCTTTCAAACTTTACAAAAACCTACCTTTTCAAAGAGATTTTCAATTGAGATGAAAATGCATGCATTCACCCATTTCATTTTGCAGTTGCTTTTGAGTGAGTGTATACCACAAAATAGTACCGGACTTTTTCTTTTCATAACTGCCCTGTAGAATCGTTGATGTGTTATATTGAATTGACCTAACCCATTGAGAAATTGTACATTCAATAGATATTGATATGGTGTGATCTAAGGATTCCTCACAACTTATTCTAGTTCGGGTTTGGAATACATAAAGTTCTCAAAATGTATTTAAAACTTCACAAAAACCTATATTGTATGCCTACTGATTCAAAGAGATTTTTGATAAAGGTGAACTTATTCTAGTTCGGGTTTGGAATACATAAAGTTCTCAAAATGTATTTAAAACTTCACAAAAACCTACATTGTATGCCTACTGATTCAAAGAGATTTTTGATAAAGGTGAAAATGAGCACAGTCAACCATTTTTTATTTTGTTTATTTATGTATCTATTTCAATTTGTTTTAATTCGCAGTTCTCAACGCTTTAGTGAGTGCATACCAAAAAATATTACCATGGCAGACTTTATATAACTGCCCACATTGTTAGAATCGTTGAAGCGCCACATTCAACTGACTTAAACTAACAAAAGAAATTCTAAATTCAAAAGTTATTGATATGCATGAATTAAAGATTCCTTGCAACTTACCCTAGTTCGGGATTGGATCATATGTACCTTTTTAAAACGCATTGTAACTCTGACCCTCTCAAACTTCACAATGACCCTACTGATTCAAAAGAGTCCTGGAAGGTGACGATGCATGTATTTACCCATTTTTTTCGCTTTTGTTGTTTAGTGCCAAAATTATTTGTTTGATAGCTTCATTTAGTATCAGAATTGTTGATACGCCACATTACCTAACAAAATGAGGTGGGGGGGGGGGGAAGAAAGGAAAAAAAAAAAAA
>CALNVZ010002100.1:19843509-19855235 GCA_940671915.1 Paracentrotus lividus
CAAGGAATGTTAAAGTTCGAATATTGTCCGCCGACTCATAGATATTTAGGGAAGATAGGAAACTGTCTGAATATCTCTGCAAACTAGTCTCCATCCGTCCTTATGTCAATGAGATGAATAGAAGACAGAGCATTATATCATGATGACTGCCACACGGCCGATGGCGCACCTTACCGCCAGAGGGGAATACCGAGGGTTGAGAATCACTGAAAAAAACAATAGGTGTCGTTTCAAAGATGGCCTATATATTCATAGGAAATCAAGTTACTGTATTCTCACCTTTGCATGCCTGGTAAGTTGTCAGTTTCATGCCGTAGAGGGCTGCTTGTTAACTGGCTGCCCTTGTGTGAATCTTTTTCGCGGTACCTTGATGGCGACGTTCATAGGAGCATCGGGGATTGTGGTTCTGGGCCCGGCGTGTGTCTGGTGAGTCGGTTCGTAGCTTCATGGAGGAGGACCCGTTGAGGGGGTGTATGCAGGGTAGGTTCGCATACTATTCCGGCATCTCTCGCAAGAGCCGGGAGGGCGCAAAGATATAAGGCAGAGCTAGAGCAGGTGCGTCGGGGACAATGAGTCAGCATTTATATTAGACCGTAAGCATCGTAATGTATTATTATCTTATAGAGATCACGAAGTCGCTGCTGCGAATCGCAATTCTACTGAGAGAAAGAGGAAGGTTGTTGATCCTTTCCGCAGTCACCGTTCAGCATCTTTGGATTTGAAAGGTAAAAACAAAATTTCATGTATAGGGTGTTTTATACCATAAATTATTTTAAACCGCTCAAAACGACCCGCTTGCCGGTGATGCATGGGGAAGAGAGGAGGGGACTGGGAGCGCGTTGTTCCACTGGGTCGTTTAGGAGGCGGGGGGTGGTGGGAGGAGAGCCTGGTCCATTTTTGGGTTAGTCCCCGCATTATCCCCACAACCACATGTCGGCTCATCGCTGTCATGGCCTGAGTGCATTGAAGTCAGGATTTTAAGTGGGGTTTATGTTATGATTCATAGCATGGTTGTATGGTAGTGCAACAGGGGTGGAAAGTATGTCTCAGAGATCTTGCGATTAGCGCATACGCATTGAGTTGTTGGGATCAGCTCTTCTATGGATCGCTTTTTGTCTTCGAGGAGGTCACTGTCAGAGTGTGGATTCTTATGGTAAGCAAAGAAGTGATTTGGAAATATGATAGAAATTTTATTCGAATTTTGAATCGAAGATCTTTCTAGATGTCGACCAATCTGATGTTAATTCCGGGACATTTGTTCATTTGGCAACAAGGTCGATCACCGAACGGTCGGTGGGATGTCTTGACAAGACATGGGTTTTTGTTTCTACTCGCACCAAGGAGATTGATGCGTAAGGTGTTAATACGAGGACGTATGTCCATGTAATGAGACGCTATTCCCAGCTATTTGGGGAAGGGAGCGTCGATGACTTCCTCCGATGAATTATTTTTTTCCTGTCGCTTGAGGAGTACGTGGATAGAAAAGAAATAATCATATGATATAAACTTCCATGTTTCCCCGTGATTCAGTGGGACGTCGTTGAAAAGTTCAATGTAGACGTTCCGCGGAACATTCCGAGAGTCGTATCCCTCTGAAGAACTCTCCGGGCGAACTAGTAATCAAATCGCGGACTCAAATTCTGTCCATAGGACCCGTTCCAAAGTATTCTCGAATCAGTCCACAAACAGTGAAATACCAACATATATGAGACAATCGATACTGGGTTCTTCTGAGTCGATAACAGATAGAAAAAACAGAAAGCGTTGCTGAAGTAAACGCGCGTAGAGAAAACGTTTTCATGATTGGTATTAATCGTACAGTCTAGTTAATCAATACGGCGCGGGTATAAAAGATCTGATTATTCGAATTTGATCACAATACCGCTTAGCTTATTGTAAGCGTAGAAAAGAAATCGCTCACAAATAAGAGGAGGAGCGAAATTAATATAGTTGTTCACAACGAAAGAAAGAATGCTTTCATCATTTGCTCTTCTTACAGACAATAATCTTCTCTTTTCTTAATCATGAGTGCCAAACCAGTTTAATGATAATCTGGGGGACATGGTTATACCGACCCTTCCCATGGTATAACGTTGATATGGGTTTTCTCTCTCAGCAATCCAACACTGGTACGATAATTACTATGCCAAAGCACAAGCGTTCCTCGTGTTAAAGCCAAAAAGACATTACACACGATTCGTCGTCAAGTGAGGGGACTGAAAAACTCATATCATGTGAATTCTTTGGCGTTATTGACAATGGGTGTTAGTGGAAGAAGTAATGGCACCTTACTTCTTGACGTGCCCTGGCAAAACTTGACAAAAACACTCAAAACAAAAACAAAAAGCAACAACAACAACAACACCTTCACCAATGCGTCCGAAACGCAAAGCATTTGATGCAAAATCTGACGCAAAAGACTAGGTGAATTCACTGGAAATGAGTGCACGGCCTGACGCATGACCATTTGGGTCATACCGAATAGGCATTACTTTCAAGTTGAAGAATCTTTTAACCTTCTTTTTCAACGGCAATGATTTGGACGATTGTAGGGTTGATATTAATAAGAATAACAGATGTAATATAGGAATTCCACATAACGGTCTTATCAGAATTACATTATTATTTTTATGCAATATGAAAGGGAAGAGAAGCATCTGGGTAGAACTACTCATATAACATATTTGTGTTAACTAAACCATACAAATCTTTCCATTCATAGAACTAACCGATGACAAATATTTAAAGTAAAAGACGGTACGGACGTTCCCGAAGTATTGCTGCATACTAACTTGATCAAACTCTTACAACCAATCACAAGGAAAGCACAGATAAAGCGGGGAAGGAAGCGGGGTAAATGAAATCCCCCTTTGTTTAGAGGCCAACATGCCGGAGCTAATATCCTTCTATCAGAGGGAAGAGAGGGAGAGGCGAGATCAAATTTGTGCTTAGGGGAAGGCCTAAATTAACGCAATCACATATTCCCCTGATTTTGTTGATAAGTGACAAGTCGCTTTTTTTATTGGGGTGGTGATGTCTTAATGATAATTCATTTAAAAAAATTGATTGAAAACAGAAACAATGGAAAACTGACAATACAACGAAAGACTCCACCTGTAAAATCTTCTATTAGTAGAAGCGGCTGGTAAAGTAAAAATAAATTCCACTATGGGTATGATGCCCAATGCAATAACAGTGTAAGAGGGAAGCGAGGGACATTAACTTGTAATAATACCAGTAAAATCCACGAACTGTAAATCAACATTTGACTGAAACCAATAATGATTATATAGAGAGAGGAGATATGTGATAGGTTGAAAGGGATAATAAGAATACACGCAACAACACTTAATTACAGACATAGATTAATTAGCATAAAATATCTTGAAATCAATACAGTCAGGGAACAAACAGGGCCCAATAAATACCGCCAAACCCGTGGGGGGTAATAGGCCGGGACCAGGGGCCCAAGTTTTACATAATGAAATACCTTAGCGTGCCACGGAAACTACGTTTTCGTTCGGCAATTGTACGTATATCTATAAACAACCCGTAAGATAATGCGCACGCATGTTTTGCTTCTTGAAGTTAAAGTTTGATTTGGTAAATTTGTGTCCTGATGATCCAGATCCTTTTACACCCAACAAGGCCTATTTCCAAACCTTTTAAAAGAAAACTTTTGAATTGAGAGGGAGAAAACACACATACCTTGTGGTTTGGGCTTTACTAAATAATATGGCACGTTAAAGATTAAGTAGTGAAAGTGAGAAGTTCACGAGGTTTCTACTTCCTTTGTATAATTATTAGAGGTTATATAAGGATGACTGCATTTTATTACATAAATAATTTAGAATATTATTGGACTTCCGTTTAAGTAGTAATACGGAAAATGTGAAAAGGGGGCTATAATTACCTTACCATCTCCGTATTGGAATGAATTCTGGTAGTTTGTTAGATATCAGTTGCAGCGACCCGTCGATGATACTGCAATAAAACCTCATTTTTTCAAACTAGGTCATTCACAGCAAAAGACATCGGATGGAGGGGGATTTCGTTTTTTTTCAGCCGTTTGGTCAGATTAGGCGTTAATCACAGAAAAGAGACCGCATAACAAAGACTTTAGAATTTCAAAAGAACTTAAAAGTTTCGCACGAGGTGGTATCCACTTTGTTTTAATTCAAGCACCGCAAATAATAAAAAAAAAAAAAAAAAAAAAAGAAGAGAGACAGAAGAAGAAAGAAAAAAATTCCAGTAAACAATCGAAACCCACAAGAATAACAAAACACATCCGAACGTTATTGTTGTGTGGTGTGGGGGAAATGGGGTAAAACGTGTAGGTTTAGGGTACCCGTAACACCAAAATGGAATAATGTATTAAAACCTTGGCTATTTTGGAAAAAACTTTTTTCAAAGGAAATGTCCCCCCTTTTTATGATATTTTGCCCACAAAGTGGTTTGGTTTTTTTTTAACGGAGGAATGGGTAAATTAATAATGAAAGTAGGTTCGGGTATTCTATTACTGTTCCCCTTTGTATATATGTGGGTGTTTTTTTTTTTTTTTCATAATTAGAATAATATGGACTTTTCGTTTATGGTAAGTAATAGAAATGATGGAGGGCATAATTACCCAAAACCATGACGACCCTATGGGATATACTGGCAATAAACCATCATTTTTTCAAAACTATGTATTTCACAGCAAACTAGACAGTCATTAGGGGATTGTCCGTTTTTTATTCAGCATTGAGGTCAGTTAGTTAAACTCAGCGACTAGAAACGCATACAAAATTATTCCACACTTTTAGAGTTTTTAACAGTTCCATTTAGTTTCACCACCATATCTAGCTGATAAAGAATAACTTTTTAAGTAACAAAAATAGAACAAAAAAAAGAAAAAAAAAAAGATAGAAGAAGAAAGAAAGAATCCAGTTTGAGCTCTCAAGAGGCGCATACAAGCTCAACCCCATAGTCACCATCGAGACAGTTGTTGTGATGTCTGTTATGGGTATGGTGTCCGTACACATGATTTTTATACTATGCCATTTGAAAAACGGTTTTTTACAGGTCGGTCTTTGTAATAGGGGCCTTTGGGGCCCACAAAGATTTTGAACGTAAGGGACATTTAATATGAAAGTGAGAAAGTCCCAGTTTTTTACTTTTCCTTTGTATATTTATAAAAGGGTTATAAAATTAAGATGAGCTGTATGTTTTTTTACATATGAGAAATTTATATTGGACTTTTCGTTTAATGGTTGTATAGTTCCGACAAATCTGTGAAAAGAGGGGCCATAATTCGCCGTGGTCCAGTCTCCCCTATTTTGGAAGAAATGGAAATCTTTTAAAGTTATTTTGTTGATCAGTTTTCCAGACAGAACCCCGTGAGAGAGTATGAAACTCCCATAACCCCGTCAAGATTTATTCCAAACTTTTTTATTGGTAATTGTGAACAGCAGCAAAAAAGAATTCTTAATTAGGGGGGATTTTTCGTTATTATTTATTCCCAACCTTGGGTCCCCCCAGTTAGTAAATCCAAAGGGAAAAATTTTAACGCAATACAAAAAAATTTATCCGCCGCCTATACTAGATAGTTTCACAAAAGTTTTCCATGTTGTATTTATTTTCACACCGCATAAAAGATGCAAAAACGAAAATAAGATAGACTTGTAAGAACGAAAAATAATTAAGAAAAAGAAAAAAGAAAAGAAGATGCAATTTGAATTAAAGAGGCCGCATACAAGGCACCCAATAGTCACACATCGAACTTTTTGGGGTAAATGTCTTGGATGGAGTTAAAAAAAATGGTTGGGGGGTCCCGGGAACCCACATGATTTTTTTTAAACTTGCCTAATTTTGAAAAGGAAACTTTTTACAAGGATATATGAAAACCTTTTTGTTTTGGTGTGTATGACGCGACAGAATGTTAGGAAGAATATCATAGAGAAACAATTATTGATGATGATAAAGATTTACTATTTTTTTAGCCTATGTTTTATTTTTGGGCCTATTTCCTAAGAACCAAAAAACCAAGGCTCAAATTCCGAGACCGGAAGATGAGATTTCTATGTAATTGGTTTTTTTATTTGCATGTGATTATTTATCTTTGTTTTTTTATCTTTTGTAATTTATATGTTTTTTTCGAGGAATGATTTAATACGGCGACTTACGCTGTCAGCATAAATAGCATCAGTAGTAGATGACTGGTTGTCAATGAGAGTAATACAATAATCACTCATTATGAATTGTAGCTGAAACATTGCATTTTAAGGGTATTAGACTGTTGTACATGAATATCAATGGAGTTTAGGGTCAATCGCATGTTACAGTGTGTCTAAGAGCCATAATTCTTGTGTTGTGTACTTATCTTGTTTCTCATTATTTGCAAAATAGTTTTTGGGTCCTTGGGTACTTAACCAAATCAGTTTTAAAATTGTGGCGTAAAACGAGATTGATATCCATACATGCAAGGCGCGCGATAAAAGCAAAAGGAGGATGAAGTTCACCCCCGAACGAAAAAAAACAAAACAAAGACAAAACAACAACAACAACAACACTAACCGCCAAGTGGGTGTAATATTTCTTTTGCCGTGGTAAGAGTGGTGGCCGCGCCGAATAATAATAATAAACATTTAAAAAGCGTTCGGTTGGGTATGTTATTGTTTATTTCTCTTCTCGATTTTGTTTGGGTTTCCCTAGATTTTTCCAAGTTTTTTATAGATTTTTAAATCAAATGCAGCTAGGATTATCCAAGAAAAAAAGCATGGAAAAACCAGAGACTATCATTCTTTACTATTATCGGTGGGAAGCATATTTTTATTTTTAAAATTTATTTGGGTAAGGGGGTTGTTTTTAAAAGCCTCGGGTTTGTTTTTTAAAAATACACCCACGGAGTTTTAAAGGACCGCCAACTTTAATAATAGGCAAAAGATTTGCACCCCTGTGTTGTTTTATTTCTATAGTCATCTATCTTAATAGTGTATGGTTATGATTAATGGGGGCGGTTGCCGAACAAATGATACATACACGAATACAGTTTTCAAGTATTCATACTAAGGGAGCATATGAAAACTTGTCATTTTACTACTAATTAGGGAATCAGAAAAATTCAAAAAAATGAAGCCGCATGTTTCAACTGACCCTTTAATATCAATAATAGTTTAAAAAGGGCGCAAAAATTTTAATCTTTGAATAATCGAAAAACAGGTAGAATGAAATACCAATTAAAAGCCTGTTGGTTACAGAATAAACTACCAAGAATCCTATTAAAGATTATAAACATAGTATGGGGGAAAAGGGGGGCGGGCGGGTCGAAACGCCCACCCTCTTTTCACCCCCTCCCCATATACAAGCGGGGGAAGATCAATAAACTAAAACGTTACTATTCATCGAAGGGGCCGGAAAAAGAAAATTGCCAATTTCCCCCCCAAGGAAACCCCTGTGGCCAAACCGTTAAAAAGGGCCCTGTTTCCCCCCCCAGTAGGCCGGAATCGTGTTGGGGGCCGACCCAAGCCGTTTATGGCAAAGATGTTTAGAAAAACCTGACCCCCAGAAATCGGGTTTGTCTCCAAAAGGAGATCCGGTATAAAAAATGGGAAAATCCGGAACAATAACGTTATCGTTCTAAACGAACCCCTCCGTCTAACGGAAAGCCCCCAAAACCGAGACGAAACGACTTCTCAATCCACCGGCAAAAACAGGAACAACAGTAAACAATTACCATGTATCCGGTAATGACAACGATCGACCCTTTCCGCCGCAACCTCGCGAACCCTCTCCGAAACCTTCTCTCCGTCGCAAGCTTAAAAACACAAAATAAATATGAAAAAAAAAACTTTTGAAGCACTGGGTTAGGCACCTTTGGCACGGGACCCTGTGAAACCAAGAAGGTCGAAAATGCGAGGTGGGTTATGGGTTGGCACTGTTTTTCCCCCGCCCTTTTATGTTTTAGTTAATAAGTAACTCCTCAGTTCAACCCGCCCTCCCCGCGGCAATAAATAATATTGGGTCCGTGAGTGGGGAATTTTGAAAAAATTTTCCCAAAAATTCAAGGCGCGGACCCTGTAACAAGGTATCCCTGAAATGGGAAAAAAAAAGGCCGAATCCCCCCTGATTATTTGGGTGAAAATTGTAAAAGGGGATTTTTGGCCCGAAAGAAAGGGGAACCGGAGCCGTGGACTTAACCGTTCACGTGGGCGTTTCGGTTCAGCCGAAATGACGTGGACGGCGCGAGACGGTTAAACGGACTGGGAAGCGCGGCCCCAAACCCCTACAACGCCGGGGGCGCGCGCGGGCGGGTTTTATCCCCTTTGAGGTTGGCCCCTAAACGGCAGTTCTATCCTGCGAACCAGGGAGTCTACGAAAAGGAATCGGCATAGCCAACAAGAATTTCGCCCCCCGAACAGAAAAGAGAAAGACAAAAGGGCCCCAACGGGGTTAACCATTAACCCAGCCCTGAAAAAACGGGCCGGCTTTTTTGTATTAACTTGTCCGAGGAAAACCCCAGCGGCCGGAACAAGAAATTTGGGGTTTTGGCCCTACGATATTGTAATTGGCAAGACAGACGCGATAAGAGAGTCACGATCTTATAGGCGATGGACCCCTGGCGCATGTCCGATGGGTACTAAAAAGTAGTTCGTAGGGTGTCGCCACAGGACGGATCGCCTTCATAGTGGAGACAGGCCGGTAGAGCGAGTCTTGACGGCAGCCGTGGATTGAACGGTAAGGGCGGTGCCAAAATGGATAGCCATGTAAGACAACCCGGCAATCGAGAAGCATCGTGAGTGAAAAGTTTTGTAATAACACATGGGGCAATACGGGGACAACGTCTTCAAGTTTTGCAACCTCTACAGTGTGTCCCAACGTGTCCCACAAAAAATGCTAATGGCACTTTAGACGGGTATAATATTACAATTACAAAATCATATTGTTTATATCTTTACACCCGTAAAATACAAGTCCTTTTCTACAACTGGATGAAATTTTATGTGATATGGTCCAAGAATCACAAAAATATGAGCATTTTGTCATTACACATCAGGAAACCTCTCCATCCAAGTTTGTATTGAGTAGTAAAGGATGTGTCGAATAAAACAAATCCAAGTTTGATCATTAATACTTTGAAAGAATTTTCAGTAGTAATTATGAAATTTATACCACTGTAAAGTGCAACTCATTACCATTTTAATGATACCTCTCTCAGCTCACCAATATCAAGTATCTCTGAACCCCATTGTTTTAAATAATATCTTGCAAAATTGTGAGTGGTTCACTTTCACGCTCATTGATGATCAAAGTCGGGTTTCTGTTGAGGCACCTGCGAATAATGCATCTCAACATGCTCAATGAGCATGAAAGTGAGCACTCACGATTTTGCAAGACTTTTTCAGAACAATGGGGTTCAGCGATGCGTGATAATGGTGAGCTGAGAGAGGTATCATTAAAATGGTAATGAGTTGCACTTTACAGTGATATAAATTTCATAATCACTACTAAAATATTTGTCAAATTATTAATGATCAAACTTGGGTTTTCTTTTATTCGACACATCCGGTACTACTCAATACAAACTTGGATGGAGAGGTTTCCTGATGTGTAATGACAAAATGCTCATATCTTCGTGATTCTTCGACCATATCACATAAAATTTCATCCAGTTGTAGAAAAGGACTTGTATTTTACGGGTGTAAAGATTTAAACAATATAATTCTTCTTCTTCGGTGTTCTACCTAAGGGCAGGTCCACACACCAGAGCCTTTAGCCGTTTCTCCATTGCTCTCTGTTTTGGGACTTCCGCTTCATGATTTCATACGTTTCCGCCTCTTTCAGTTCCGACACCATCCCAATCCTTGGTCTACCTCTTCCCCTTTTGCCTTTCATTTTCCCTTCCAGCACATCTCTGAGCATGTTGTTCCCCCTCAGGATGTGCCCCAACCAGTTCTTCTTTCGTCTCCTGATTGTTTCTCTCAAGGTTCTTACTTCATTCACTCTGTTCAGTACTTCATCATTTGTAACACGATCTTTCGAGCTAATTCCTTCTATTTTCCTCCACAACCACATTTCTAGACTATCAATCCTCCTTTCTTCTGCTTTCTTTATCGTCCACGTCTCTGATGCATATAGAGCAACACTCCAGTACCAGATCACTTGGACAAGACCCTCCCCCTTCCTTTCTAAGGCTTTTGGTTTTTTTAGGGACTTTTTTTTTTGCTGTTCAGTTGTTCTGGCAGTGATTTTTTGAGAAATGCTTCTTATGGCTAGTTTTTATGGCAAAATTTGTACGGGGTTTTTTTATTTTCTAATTTGTTGCTTTGTAATGCCCATCGAAAATATCCCTGAGGGGGATGAAACACCAACTTTACTGAAAGAATGGGGTTGAACCTGTTGACCTGATGTCAACATTCTTCCACTGATTGTGATGTTCATATCAGATCTGTTTCCATCTGGATCAGCGTTAATTTCATAATACCTTAGTTTTAGTGATGGATTAATCCTCATTCAAAATGGGTGCTGTGCCCCAGCTGTCACTAATGAGTCCATGAGCCTTTGGAGTCCTATCTTCATTGTCACTCCAGCAATTGCCTTGTCATCTTGCAAAAACGGACCGAGTTCCACATTCTAACCTCACTAACAGTAATTATGCCCAGGGTCCAGAAAGGCTCTTTAATCATCCGGAGGCCTGCTTGCCAAATACAGTTGAGGCAGAGTAGTTGGTGGAGGAAGTGGGCAGCGGCTTGGGACCAACTCGCGTCGGCAATGTGTCCAGGCTGCAGGGAATCAGTCCTTCTGGGTGTTGCTTATGCAAAACATACAGTTTTTTGATTAGGACGCCTAATCTTCCAAATCTATTCTTAGAGGATTTCGAGAACATGGCAGATTTAATAACCAGTTACCATGAAAGCTTTCTATAGATCAACAAAGCATAAGCTGCACCTCTTTCTGAAACTTCCAGGCTACGTTTCCGCATACAAAGTTCTCATTATTGCAAGCTCACGAAGTACCAACAAGTCCGAAGCTCTGAACCAAACTGATCAGTATCGCCAGAAAAGTTGGACTGCTTTCCCTTGACGGATGTCCCTTAGTAATGGATGCCTGAACCCAGAAATATACCTTGATGCAATGGCATATTAGACCCGCCTTAAAAATTTTGTAAAGACAACAAATATGTGGTTTTTCTTTCCCTGTTTAGGATGCCGGAATCATTAACGTTTCTTGAAGAATCTTGGAGGGCACAAATTGCAGTTCGTATGATGTACTAGACACAATCTGTTCAAAATCTTTTCCCTGCGTCTCCTCACTCACATTTTAGGAGCCTCAACTGGCAATGCGCATTACTAGCCAGGGCTTTCTTGTCTGTTGTGGTTTTCTTCAAGGACCCTTAAACGAACCTTGCCCGAAGAGGAAGAAAAGACGGGGCCCATAAATCGTCTGGTTTAGCGAGTGCTCTTTCGGTTTTCCATTTTCAATATCATCTGGTTTTGATCCTTGGTCATATAGTTCTTCAGATGTGCTCAATCCATCCCTCCTTTTTTGAATGGGTCCAGAGAACAGAATTTGTTCCCAGCCCCCCTTTCCGCCTGAATATTTTTGGGGAGTTATAACCTAATGCTTAACCCTTAAAAATGGAATCCCTTTCAAATTTAAAAAGCTTTTTCTTCCTGAAACTTTTTGGGCGTACACCAGATCCGCTTCTTCCTCTCGCATTACTAATGCTGCTTCAGATCTCCTTTATG
>CALNVZ010002100.1:19872096-19883565 GCA_940671915.1 Paracentrotus lividus
TTTCGAAAATTGTTGCACAGACCTACTTTAGAAGATTTTTTTTAAAGCACTATACTTTAGCTCACGAACATTTTGTACATTCACCGTCCCCTTTTAAGGAATGACCTGAAAATAGGGGGATTTAAGCTCATGTTTCACGAACCTCCCTTTATAATAAAAGATTGAACACAGGCAAACGCAAGCTGAAAAAAATCATGAAAATAATTCAATTTCTGTATTTGTATTTCCATCTTCAGTCCGTCAATCGGGTATAAAAAAATTCCCCCCTTTTTTTTTGGCCAAGGGGCGCCTGCATACAGCCATTATTTGAGTTAAAGTGGGTCTAATTAGTCTTACGATTCATGAAGACCCTGATACAAAAACTTACAAATACTTCTAATGATCTGTAGACCAGTCGGTCATAAACGACAACACATGATCGTGAGATATAGCTTTAATATTATACTCGGCTTCTTTCTTTTCTTCCTTCCTGATGAGCTATAGGCCATCTAAATGATCAATGAAAACACTTTTCGTGATACAGCTTAAAAGATTCAACATGAATTATTGTATATTTCCCCCTTGTGAATATACTGTTGTGCAAGGAAACTTACTTATCCCAAGGTGGGGGATCCCAAATTAGTCTGAAAATTATGTGGACGCCAAATTGACTTCAAAATAAGAGGGCACAAAATTGATCTTAAAGTTAAGGGGGATGCACTAATTTAAATGGTCCTACATTTCGGCTCGCTCACGCTTGGTGCTTGTATGATCGTTTAATCGCTTGTTTCCTATAAATTCATTTTCAGGAGGTTGTTTTGAAAGAAAAAAAAAAGAATTAAAACAACAACAAAAAGACAAAAGAAAAAAGCCAAGGAATATAAGTTTCAAAAGGGCTTTATTTAAAAAAATGGTTTTATAAAATCTTTGAAAATGCTTTTTATTTGTAGGCTCTTGGTTGTCGGCTGTATAATTATGTTTGCATCTGATTGGGGGCCATCTTTTGAAAAGTGCACATGGGCGCCAGAATGCAATTTTGTTTAATTGCAATAAGAGAGAGAGAAAAAAAAATTGGATGGAAGTGAGGGCAGCCAGATTTAAAAAACAAAAACAAAAACAAAAACAATAACGAGTGGTTTCCAAAAATTAGGGGATGTGCGCCCATTGCCCCCCCCCCCCCCCGGCCCAACTTTGATTGGTATGGTACTCTGGTATTCATAATACTCTAACAATAAAGACAACTCGAACAAGAAAAAAAAAAAAACAAAACAAACAAATGTAATGGAATGAAAAGCTGTTCTCAAATAGCATAATTATTAATGGTGGTATACCTCACTTAGAGGAGACGGTTTTGAGACGGATTTGGGACTGCTTTAAGACGGTTTTGAAACTTGCCGCGGAGACGTCTCCGAGACGTCTCCCGAGTCTCCGCGACGTGTCATGAGTCTCGGAAATCGCAAAACCGTCTCAAAACTGTCTCAGAGTAGTCCCAAATCCGTCTCCGCGACTGAAAAAAGGTATCGGAGACGTCTCCGCGACGAAAAAATGAGTATTGACGGAAAAAAATAAAAATGGTCTCCGATAATTTTTCCCCGTCGCGGAGACGGATTTGGGACTACCTTGAGACGGTTTTGAGATTCCCGAGAGTCGTGAAACGTCGCGGAGTCTCAGAGGACGTCTCGGAGATGTCTCGGAGACGTTTCCGCGACAAGTTTTCAAACCGTCTCAAAACTGTCTCAAAACCGTCTTAAAGTAGTCCCAAATCCGTCTCAAACTCGTCTCCGCGAAGTGAGATACCACCATTATCACAGGAACACTGTATTAAAAAATAGAACATAGGTCATGAATACAGGACGGGGTTTCCCCCTTTAGTTTTCATAGAAAGCCGTTTATATGAATATTTTCCTTCACATTTCACAATCAAGCATGGTAATCTATAGCGAACGACGATTTAAATGCCCGGTTTCAAACCATCATTCAAATAAGAGCTCGTGTTACCAGGCACGTGTTTATCGGGCCTTGGTCGCAGTAACCCAATCATTACTCCCAAGGCCAGAAAGGTATATGCGTTAAAAATTAAAAGGCAAAAATCGTCAAGAAATAACTGTTTATAATGAGAATATTCATTCTTTTGCTAACGCTCTTATCAGGACAACTATACGGTTATGCCCACTACGGTCCAATGCCGATTTGGTCTAAATGTGTATAATCTATGCAGGTGCGCATGCCCAACCATTGGCATGCCCTACCCTCGGCTATTGCCTCCCGTATGCCATACGGGGTAATCCCGATAGTCCGCGGGTCCGAAAGTCCGCTGGTCCGTTAGACCGCAGGTCCGGTAGTCCGCGGGTCCGTTAGTCCGCGGGTCCGATAGTCCAAGAGAGAGATCATTGTCTCATCTATCTTTCTAAAATGGCGGAGCCAATGTAACCTCGGCATCACTTATAATGAGCAAATGTTTTCGTTTAAGATATTAAACCTTGGAGTTGTTTATATTCTTCACATGGTTAACAATACCATTGTCTGTGCCTGTCCAATGGAACTTTTGGAATAGAATTTTAATGTATATGTGGCAATAGACAATATGTTATTCAAAGGTGTTCGAAATTGAAATCTCAGTGGAGCTACAACAATGAATGTCTCAAATTATTATTTTTAACAATAATTTTTGCTAAGGAAAGACTCAAATTTCCGGGAGAAAATTTATTATCGGATAATACAAACTTCGTATGGAAATATATGTGTATGAAAGAAAACCCACGATATAATGATTTTCAATTATTACAATAAGGAAATGTAACTAAGTTTTGCATTGCCAACGCTTTAATCTCGGTGCTCCATGATGGCGATTGCAAACAAATACGTACATGATTAACATCACTGATTAAGTACCATATGTCGCATTGCCGTGAAATTGCAATCGAACTATCAAATACCCACAACTGTGTAGGATATATTTGGATCAACGGGTGAGAAATGTGGGGTTTTATTAGCGCAATTACTTGAAAGAATATTGACCCATATATTGATCGATAAATTAATGACAACAAAAATAGAATAAATAAGTAAGTTTCTAGAATTAAGAGTGAAAATGGAAAATGTCTACTGCTGAGGATTGTCAGCCTTTGATTTAGAAAGATGGAGCAAAGAAAAAAAAACACAAAAAGTTTAAGAGCCCCCCCCCCTCAGTTGAGAAGCTAAAATACCGCATTTGATAAGTGTTTCGCTGTACGTATTGGAAATTATAATTCTATTAATTAGCTATACCATCCGTTGACATTTCGAATATCGAAGTAATGTTATTTAAGTATATTTTATTAATCAAACGATACCTAAATGGAATTCGCAGGCACGTATGCAGGTCTATTAAAATGTAATGGTTTAGATATATGGCCTTACCACACAGGTGGCCAGCAAATTAAAAGTGATTCCTTTCTAAATTATATTCCATAGGGATCTGAGATCTGGGCGTTTCATGAAAGGACTTGTCGGACGTTTTATCAGACAAATTTGTTTCTCACCCAATGCAGAGTGCAAGGCATTTCACGTAGCTTTTAACAGTGTTCAGTGAGAATCAGTGAAATGTTTTCATGAAATGCTTCCCCTGGCTCTGCAATCAGTAGCAAAAATGGTATGACTAATCAAAATATTTTTTATATTTTGTTTCAATAATTGATAAATATTTAACCATAATGACATTATGATATATGTGTCTTCTCCTTATTAGACGTTGAAAGATCTGGAAGACAATGAGCCTAGGTTAATGATTTAATCATTGCGCCTGTGAAATTGTGATAATGTATTATTGTAGGCGTGTCTTTAGCGTCAAACGTAGCTATCGATTTGCAGGGGTAAGATTATTCTAAATGGGTACTACCTTTCTTGAAATTCTGTTAAAGGTAGTTTGTCATCCCTTTTGCAGGCAAAAATATTGAATTTCTAGTTTTTGAGAGGTATATAGTGTAGTATACAATTGACTATTATCTTCCCGCACATACATGTATTAACTTAGAAATGTGTATGTTTTGTCATGTATATTGCGATTATCAGAAATTCATTCCTATTATTTTCGGAAAACCTCGAAAAAATATACCGTAGCGGTGCGATTATGCTGACCGTTAGCGGCAGAAGAAATAATGCATCCCTGATAGCCGGACTTGTGGTGTGGTCCGTGTTGCAAGCGCTGTAATCGATGTTGATGTGAAGAGGTGGTCAGATTGTAGTCAGATTTCGTTTCAATATACTGACAGTGGCACCTATGGGTCGAGTAAGGATTGATAATAGACAGTATAATGGTTGATGCAATGTCTAAAGTTTATGGCAAGCTTGCATTAGTTTTCGCAATTTGTGAAAAAGGATGACACTGACCTTTAATAGGTGAATAAATAGGGAAGTTACTTTATCGTTCAAGATTGTATAGCTTATGATATAGTCTTCTATACTCTTTGCCAATTCATGTATTACCTGTGTATATAGGCATATGCTATCATTGTTCTTGAAAGAACTTACGATTATATTATATCGACGATGTTTAATCAAATTTACAATTATAATATATTACTTCTGGCTCATTATTTGTTGATTTTTGATTGAACAAGATTTATTCGGATGACATTTTTAAACAAGTTAATGGTTTTTACTCCGTTGCGATGTTAATGGGCCCGTAACTCAGGGGGAGATGGTTCGGTGGATCCCCCCCCCCCACGCTTTGGAGTAGGGTCGGCTTGACCTCCCCCTCACCGCCGTAAATAAATATATTCTATATATTAATTATATAGATATATTATTATATTTGATATATTTATATATATTATAATATATTATATTATATTGTATTAATATATTATATTATATTATTATATGTATATATTGTATAATCTGTTCGTCATATAAGTGGAATATTTTTTTCTGTGCTCAAGCAACCATTATGTTGCTCCGTTTTAATTAATTTCTTGAATGTGTTTGTCACCGCTGTCAGCTTCTGGGATCGTCTGGGTATAATCTTACGTCTAACCCTTCCTCGGGGATTTTTCTTCATATATTGTGTTCACCTTGCTGGTTTTGGTTTTTTCCCAGAAGGTGGCGCATTATATCGTTCATTTTTCTATTTTGGGTCTCCTTTTTTGTTCAGACTTGCTTACCTCTATTCGTCATAGCCCCGTTGTAGTCCACTATGACAAGGAAACACGTCGAGTGGAGATTTGTTTTGTTCTTTTAAGAATTATCTAGTATTATGTTTATCAACAGGCTCTGACTCTTTGTCTAGTGGGATGGGTAAAGATTTATTTTGATTGGGGTTCAAACATTTCATTTTATTTCATTTTTGTACCACTCATGAATTTCTAATATCCCTTAATTAAATTGTAAGAATCTCAATCTCAATACATAATCTAAAATATAATATATTATCAAAGTATGACTATTATCATTGCCTTGCATCAGGCAAGACTAAATTAAGCGGGAGAGATGATGATTATTTAAGGGTCAGGTGGTTTTCATTTTTATTTGTTATTCATTGTTTTTCTTGTGGATATATCCGAATTTGTCACCTAATGGTCGTTTTTACTAACCTCCATAGGATCAGGGACCTTTAAGCTCTGTGCTTCTAGAAATAATAGATTTAATCTGAAGAACATATAGAATAGCAGTACATTGTTCCTTCGTCGTTGTTCCTGGTGGGTAGGACTGAGGCTGATCGGCCCTGGAAAACAAAGGGGCCCCTTATAAATGAGAAAAGAATGAATAATGGGCATCACGGGGTTGATCATATATACTTTTTTTGGAAAACGATCACGTGAAGGGTTGGAGAATGTCCAGAATATGATGGCCAGGTCAAAAGAAACAAGCAGGGACAAACTATTACAGAATTAATAAGTCTAGATGCAAATCATGTCACTATAGCGGTCAAAATATATTCCACCTTTATGACGGACAGTGTATAATGTATGCCTTTTAAGCTTTGGCATGAGGCTTGACGTATATATAAGCCTATAGAAAAGCAGCTAAAATATTCATGGTTTATGATTTCCCATGTGGTAATCTGTATCGTCTCGCCTGCGCTTCGCGCTTGCAACTTTGTATAATCATATGTTCAGATGGAAATACATAAAATGATCAGTTTCTAAGATATTTTCAAGTCTTGTCGTGTGCCCGTAGTTTATCTTTATTATAAATGGAGGTTCTGGAAACACTGTGGCTTAAATTGCCGCTTAATTTTCAGGTCTATGTCCTTAATAGGGGACGGTGAATGTACCAGAAATGTTCGTGAGCTAACTTAATGTTTGGGGGGGGGGCTTTAAAAAAAAATCTAAAGTAAGTCTGTGCAACAATTTTCGAAAAGGATTTCTTTATTTTCCAGAGGACGTGGAGCGCTTTGAAAGTGGGGGGGGGGGTGTTGTACTTTCCGCGTTTTTGTACATCTCTCCCCTCCCCCTCTCCTCAACCCTTGGTTTTCAGGAGATATTACCATCATTGATTGATTTAATACAAAATTGTCATTTATTGAGAGTTTTTCCTGCTCGGTTCGGCGCCTCCTGCATTTCATTTTTTTTGAAGTGAGATTGTCATGGTTTTTTTAAATTTTTTTTAATAGAATATAGGATTCATGTCATTATAAATGCAAATTTTCCGGCTTCGCACGCGCATGATGTCCAACTTTCCTGAGGGCCCTTGTCTCAGTTCCTTTTCAGATGCTTGTTGGCATTATCAATACTGGATGGGTTGAGTCCCAGTTAAATCCAATCCATAGGGGACCGGGGATGGACGTACCAAAATTCAGATGTTTGGGACCCAGATAATTCTAATGAAAGTACTGCAACACATCCTATTTTTGGTCTGTACTTAGCCTATCATGTTGTTCTATACGCTGTAGCACATAAAACTTGAAACATGTAAACACTAAATTAACTACATTATTAATGATGACATTTTTTTGTAACAACCTATACCCGAATGACGGGGTAAGTTGGTTCAACCATATCGGGTTAATTGTTATTAAGTGTAAACATTACTGGGGTAATTTGGTTCAATGTGTAAATTTCTTATAACATACTTTGTTTCAACTTCCAGTTTTCTTGGGTCGTTAATATTAGGTCAGTAAGCTCTAAAATATGACTAAAAGTATATAAAATATCAATATATTACAGATTATCAGAGGGGAAATATATAATAATTATGTTGAATCTTTATAAGCTGTTTTTCACGAAAAGTGTTTTCATTGATCATTTAGATGGCCTAATAGCTTCATCAGGAAGGAAGAAGAAAAGCCGATTATAATATTATATCTCACGATCAGGTGTTTCGTTTATGACCGACTTGTCTACGATCATTAGAAGTATTTGTAAGTTTTGCGTATCATAATCGTAATACGTGAATTAGACCGGCACTTTAACGTCAAATATTGGCTGTATGCTAGGCGCCCAATGTCGCAAGAATACAGGGTGGGAATTTTTTTATACCCGATTGACGGAACTGAACGCCTAACCAGCCTACCTCATGCCATGAAGACTTTCTTATACGGAATTTTTTCTTTTCTTAACGCTAGCCGTCTCTCCCCCTGCCCGCTCGTCAGCGTGACGTTAAAATAGATTTCATGTACTTTTGGTGGTGGCCCGGTGTAAGGGGGCGGGGGGAATTGGGAGTTACCTAAATCTGAACACTCAGGTTTTTGGCCCCCCTCCCCCCTCCCTCTTATAACCTGGATCCGCCACGTGGTGTGCATAAAGTTCACAACAGTAGGGGAGACCCGGGGATGGTAAGTTACACGTCAGTTTTGTTCACAGTTCTTCAGCTGTTGCTAAGTTGGAAACAAGAGAGTTCGTGCTTAACTGTCTATCTATATACAGCCTACACATAGCATGTGTTATGTTAATGCCGGTCGTGAGGTTTTCCGTTGTTTTCTATAAAGTAATCAACGAAAAAATTTTTTTACTAGTTCAAGTGATTTTTGACAAAAATTAATATTTGCAAATGTTCTTAACACTGAAGGCACATGATGATAGTCTGGTATGTGAATATAATACATGTCAGTAATATATCCCCTGAGCCATGCCTGTAATTCTCTAATGGCTTTGCTGGACAGTTGATTTTATTGATATCACCCATGGGTAGGTATTGTTCAGACAACCTACCCCATGTCGAGTAACAACCTTACCCAATTACATTACTCAGTAAATATTTTGTTTCATTTTCAGGTGTTATATTTTGATATTTAATATTATTACTTAGTCTATTTAGAGTCTACTTGACCTAATATTACCACCAAGAAACTGGAAGTTAAAACAAAAGTAGGTATAAGAAATTAACGACATTGTAACATTATTTCCCCGTATGTTTACAAATAGTTCACAGTTTACCTCGTATGATGTACACTGACCCCGTATATCCGGTATGTGTTTGTTACTAGACAAAATGTCTTCATTAAATTAAGCTGTAGTTAATTAGTGTTACGATGTTTTCAAGTTTTTATGTGCCTCAGGTTTTAGAGAGTATGGTCTCCGTTCGACACTCAATGGGTGTTAGTTGAGTACTTATCATTAGAAAATTTATCTGGCTCCAGAATGAATGAATTTTTGTAAAGTCACCCAGTCTTCCACTATTTTGATGATTCTGGTATAACTGCTATCCAAGTTTATGATAATTGCCAACAAGCAATCTGAATAGGACGTGAGTAAGGCCCTTCAAGTGGAGTGAACTCTTGGCGAGTGCGAGCCGGAATTATTTGCATTATAATGAATGAAGTCTATATTTCGCTATTAATAGAACTATGACAATCTACTATTTAAATAAATGAAATGTGGATGTGTGGTAAATCGCGAAGACACGAGGAAGAATTTGCATAAATAGACTAATTTTGTAATTTTAATATCATGATCGGTAATATCTTCCTGAAACCAAGGTTGCAGGAGGGGGGGGGGAACGATGTACAAAAGACGCGAAAAGTAAGCACACCCCCATACCCCACGCTTTCAAAAGTCCTCCACGTCTGCTAATAAGATAATCCTTTCGGAAATTGTTGCATCAGACCTACTTTAGATTAAGATTGACGACATTTTGTACATTCACACAATAGACACGTCCCTTTAAGAAATGACGCTGAAATAGGGATTTGAAGCTCAATTTTCACGAACCATCCCTTTATATAAAAAAGATTGAACACAGGCAGAACGCGAAGTCTGAAAAAGTCATGATAATTCATTTCTGTATTGTATTTCCATCTTCTGTCCGTTCAATCGGGTATTAAAAATATTCCTCCCTTTTTGGCCCAAGGCGCATGCATTACCAGCCATTATGAGTTAAAAGTGGTGTCTAATTAGTCTTACGATTTCATGAGACCCTGATACGAAAGACTTAAGGGCCTGTCCCACAAAGGCGATCGTTGTGGCGCAACCTACCGAACTACTTTTTTAGTACCTCATCGCCACCATGCGTAGGTCAAATCGCCTCTTAGTCGTGAAATTATGCTGCCCTGTCGCTCACAGTTAGACAATAGCCGGCGTCAGTTGTATTGACGTTGAATGCCGTTTATGCCTGTCTTCCATTGTCGCGAGAAGGTGGCTATCTAGTTAGATTGTCGCCAGATAGACTGTTTAGCCAGCGGAACGGCGGCCCAGTTGAGGTTGCTCGCGCCTGTAACAGCGTACGTTGCACGCATCGCCTGAACTATCGGCCCAGTGAATTTAAGCCGCTAACTGGCTTTTGTTCGCACAACATCTACCTATATATTTTCAAGATTGGCCTCCATTCAGACTACTGACGTTCGCCGTTAGATTTTTGAATTTTCAAACATCACTCAGACCACGATCTAATGCGACTGAGAGGACTATCTACATATAAAGAGCGACAAGCGCCATCGGTAGAAAACACTCGATCGCCTGTGTCAGTCCCGCGAAGGATCGCACAACGTGCGCAAGTTCATTATTTAAGTTGATTTTAAGCTGCGACGAGAGAATCGACGCTGCGAGATGCGCGAAGGTCGAGGCTTTGATATTATCGATACAAGTTGTTTGTTAGTCTTTGGTTTGCGTGAAAGCCAAGTCGTTGTCGTGAGCCTATCGTAGACTAGAGTCAGATTTCGTATACTGATCTTGTACACCTACGATTTGACTCGATTCTGGCAGGTTCGAAGGATGCATCAGGTTGTCGGCCACAACGATCGCCTATCTGTGGGACAGGCCCTTTACAATACATTCTCAATGAGACAGGTGGTCAATAAACGACAAACATGATCGGAGATAATGCTTTAATATTATACTACGTCTTCTTATCTTTTTCTTCCTTCCTGATGAAGCTTATAGGCCATCTATGATCAATTGAAAACACTTTTCGTGTAAAATACAGCTTAAAGATTCAAACATGAAATTATTCGTATATTTTCCCCCTTGTGAATATACATGTTGTGCTTAACGTCAAGGAATCTTACTTATCCCAAGGTGGGGGATCCCATAATGTTAGTATGAAAATTATTGAATCGCCAATGACTTCAAAATAAGAGGGCACAAAATCGATCTTAAAGTTAAGGGGATGCACTAAACATTTCGGCTCGCTCACGCTGGTGCTTGTATGATCGTTTAAATCCTTGTTCTACACTCTAAAAAAATGAGTAAAATCTTACCTCATATTGGCAAAAGATAACTCGCGTCGTGAAATTGAGTAAAAAAGATAATTTATAATTTATTCTCATTGCGTTGAGCGTAAATGTTACTTGACTTAAAAATATTAACTCATTCGCGGTTGAGCTAAAATGTTTACTTCAGAAAAGAGTAACTTCTTAGTCATCTATGTATCATTCCTAATCCTAGCTTCGAAGGAGTAACTTAAGCCATTGAGTTTTAACTCAGTTTTTCTGCGAGTTACCTTTTGCGACATCATGTTAAGAGTAAACAAAATTTTACATCCGTTGGAGAGTAAGCATTAGTTTACTTATTTTATTTGCGAGTTACCTTTTTTTTTATAGTGTATAATTCATTTTCAAGGAGGTTGTTTTGAAAAGAAAAAAAAGAATTTTAAACAACAGAAAAGACAAAAACAAAAAGCACAGGATTAAGTTTCAAAGGGACTTTTTATAAAATTTATAAATCTTTTGAAATGCTTTTTTTGTAGGCTCTGTCTTGTCGGCTGTCTTATTAATGTTTGTCCCTTGATTGGGGGCCATCTTTTTGAAAGTGCACCATGGCGCACGATGCTTTTTGTTTAATTGCTAATAGAGAGTTGGAGAGAAAAATTGGATGGAAGTGCTGGGCTGCAGATTTAGATAATAACAGCAAAAGACAATAGCGTGGTTTAAAAATATTAGTGGGATGTGCGCCCATTGCCCCCCCCCGGCACCCTTTGATTGGTATGAGTCTCGTGGCTATTTCAAATACTACATACAATCAAAGACAAACTTCGCACAAAGAAAAACAAAAACAAACAACAAATGTCCCGTATAGACCGCAGGTCCGGTAGTCGCGGGTCCGATAGTCGCGGGGCGTGGGGCGAGGGGGGGGGGGC
>CALNVZ010002100.1:19893225-19907016 GCA_940671915.1 Paracentrotus lividus
ATAGTTTCATTTTGATCATACTAGCGTATACAGGTCAAGTTGTTGTAGTGAAGGGGTGCAATGTGGCATTGAACGCTTGCCTGACACAGCAACATTAGTGCAGGTAATATGGGCATTCAAAATGGCAGAAATGATTCTGGTACTTAGTATTGGGATGAGGCATCAATCTCTTTGCTACGATTTCTTGGGGTATATTCACAGTAATAATTATATAAAAAACTATTTTAGCGCTTACTAAATATACAAAACAATTGAGGTTACCCCCTCAAACACTCTTTCACCATCACATTCTCTGAAATATCAAATTTTACATCAGGGTGAAAAAATGCCGTAAGTTTTACCTACCCTGTTGGTTTTCAGCAATTTTCTCTGAGAAATGTCGGCATTAGATGCTCTCATGACGATATATTTTCGTATACAGTTCATATGAACAACTTTATGGTGCTCACACCGGTCACCGGTCACCGGTCGACGGTCACGACATGATTTGCTTCAGGTGGCCCATATATCCTCAGACCTCAAAATTGAAAATTGAATTCCATTTGTTTTCACAAAATTATTGCTCGCTTTCTATTCAATTGTTTCAAAACCAAAAACAAACAGAACAAAACAACAGCCAAAAAAAAAAAAACAAACAAAAACAAAAAAATGTTTACAATTCCATTGATTTCACATTTTTAAAAATAAATGATACAAATTAAATGTCCCAATTAACCGACCCCTTGTGCAAGAGATAGCGAGAGAGACAGAGAGACAGAGAGCAGGAGAGAGAGACAGAGAGAGAGAGAGGGAGCGGGAGAGTGAGAGAGAGAGAGAGAGAGAGAGAGAGAGAGCGGGAGAGAGAGAGAGAGAGAGCAATAAACATGTACTTTAAAAAAAACTAAATATTAAATGAATATCAATATATTCAATATCAAAGTCATGAAATACAACTTTTTCTTTTCATGTCACGCTAGCACGGCGCGATGCGATAAAAGGGGTGTGGGCGTTAAATTTGTATTGGTCATACGGTACTCCGTTTCTCCGTATTTCCTCCTTTTTTGCTTTTATTACCGTGGGGACCCCCATGGACCAAATTGGGGGAGGGGGGGTCGGCGGGCCCAAGCGCCTCTTGGATCCGCGCCTCCCCCCACAGTAACGGTTATTGGACCAAATGGCTATTGGAACAAATGGCTGTTGGACCAAATGGCTATTGGACCAACTGGCAATTGGACCAAATGGCAATTGGACCAAATGGCTATTGGACCAAATGGTTATTCGACCAAATGACTATTGGACCAAAGGGCAATTGGACCAAATGGGTATTGGACCAAACTCTACTGGACCCACTGGCTTTTGGACCAAGTGGCATTGGACCGATTGGCATTAGACGACATGGCTATTGAACGAAATGGCATTGTTTATTCAATTTAAACGATACCTAATTGAGCGGAGCTATCGGTCAATTGAATTAACATGTATATTTTTAATTGCGATCAAATTTCGGACGAAAGTGCTTGTTAGAAATGTTAAATTGATCGGAGATACTTTTAACTTGATCTGGAAAATCATAAATCAGCTGGGGTGGTGCAAAATGAACTCTTGTTTGTGGGCACAGTAACTTTAGGCTTTTGGCCTGGATTTTAACTCATATCAAACGCATCTCTGTAAAAATTGTATTCTTGAAAAGAAAAAGAAAAAAACTTTTCTCGTGGCTGGGAGTTTCAGTACACTGAAAACCTAACCTCGTCCGTCAATGGACCGACTAGCTTTAAAGCTAGTCGGTCAAGACGGACTAGTTTTAAAGCTAGTCTGCCATGTTAGTCCGTCAAGACGGACTAACATACAACTGAATCTACATCTCTCAACTTGACGGACGAGCTTTAAAGCTCGTCCGTCAAGCTTGATGCTAGTCCATCGACGTGACCGACTAGGTCAAAAAAAAGTAGGGGGGTAGGACAGTTCACCCATTAGAATGACTGACTAGCTTTTGATACAAATAGTTGCAATGTCGTTTCAATGTACCTTCTCTATTTATTCTGTTTCCGAGCATAATCAAGTTGATACATTCTGAAACAAAGGTTGTTTTTGCTTGACAATCTGAAAGCTTACGAGACCTAACATCTATCATGACAAGTATGCAATTCACGAGTACCGGTAAATTTCAAAATTTGTTCTCCATTCTTCAATTACAGGCTTATTGAATACCTTGTTACTATAGAACTCAAGAACCCGGTATTTCCTTACAGATTGCTGGTGAATTCCCGGCTTAGCAACAACAGTGAATAGAAGTTGGATACAATCAACATTCTCAAACAAAGGTTGTTTTTGCTTGACAATCTGAGAGCATTACGATAGCCGAAATAACATAAATCGTGACAAGTATGCCATTCACGAGTAGGTTAAAAATATTGTTCCATTCTTTAAGGCCCGGTCCCACTGACGGGAGGATTAATTGCGCATGAGTTGCGTATACAAATTTCGTTCATCCGCAACAAAAAACAAAAACAAAACAAACAATCCGCAATTCATACGCAAATCATCCTAAAGCAGAAGCGGATCTAGAGGGGGGGTTGGGGGGGTTGCAACCCCCCCAAAAAAAAATCCGGGGACCATTTTTTTTAAATTTTTTAATCTTATCTTTTTTTTAACTTGTAATTTTATTTTATTTTATTTATGTATTTATTTTATTTATCATTATCATCATCATTATTATTATTATTATTTCTTTTTTTGGGGGGGAGGAGAGGAGGGTGGGCGAACAAATAGAAAGTACTAGAAAGTGCCTGTTTATTAATTCCATATATCTTTTAAAACCCAATATTTTCGGCTCGCGCTTCGCGCTCGCGGATACTAAATTATAATGCACAAATAACTCAAATTTTGAGCTCAAAATTTTCGGCTCGCGCTTCGCGCTCGCTGCCTATCATAAAGCACAAAATAACTCCAACTCTAAAATTGTTTAAATAATTCCTCGTTTTAGGTCAGTATAGGCCTATAAATCGGGGATTGTCTAAAACTCGCGCTCCGCGCTCGTTTGCTCGCTCCGCTCGCAAGATTTTTTTTTTCATCCCCTCAACCCCCCCCCTTGGAAAAAACCTAGATCCGCCCCTGCTAAAGAGCCAGTGGGACCGCGCCTTTAATTACAGGCTAATTGAATACTTCGTTACTATAGAACCCATGAACCGTCTATTCTTATAGATTGCTGGTGAATGCCTGGCTTAGCAACAGCAGTGAATAGAAAGTGGTACAATTGATTGAATAACATGCGCATTGCGAAAAGGACATCACTATTACATGTATTAGTTGCATTATCTGTATGTGAATTCCATTTAATGAGAAAACTGTACAGACGCACACTGGATATACCCATAGCTTAAGATTTTGATTATAATGGCGATCTCCTTCCTGTGACATGAATGTGTGAGTACTCTTTTTTAATTCCTTGTGTTTCAGTTCACAGATAGCGTTATTTTTTCACATAGATTAATGCTATAATCACCAACGCGAAAAATTATGTCTTGCCAAATCAATTTATAAATTGTGTGTATTTACAACGATAGTAACAATCACGTTAAACTATGAAAATTGAAATTTAATTCTAATAATAAATATAGGCGCCACTTTTCTTTTAGATTACTTGTATCTGAAAGAAAAAATATTGGATTAGAGGCGCGACTTTGGGATTCTGAAGTGGCTCTCAAGGACAAGTGTATACGCCGAAAATGCAAAAGCAGGTAGGCCTACAACAAAAAGTCATGATGATGCAAGCCATGGCGGCGACTCCTGGGCCCCGTGCCCCCATTATTTGTTAATTGCCATAATGTTAACTAATTGTGCCTCCTGTATTAATTCATGTCTTCTGATTTAGATCATCATAATACAATTTTTATTTATTCATCCTTTTTTTTTAAATTTATTTATTTCTTGCTCAAATTCTTGTGACAAAATGCATGTTTTTAATCGTATCTTTATAATGTCTTCTAATATTTCAGATTTGACGTCTCTGACCAGTGGTGAAGTCATATTAACCTCGTCCGTCTTGGTAGTCTGTCAAGACAGCAGCAAGAACATCGCGGCAGAAAAGCGCGACGGACTAGCTTTTACACCATGACCGACTAGCTATAAAGCTAGTCCTGCTCAAAAGCTCGTCAGTCTGGGCATCACTACGACTAGCTATTAGGCTAGTCCGTCAAACTAGTCGGTCACGACGGACGAGCTTTAAAATTAGTCCGTCGTGACCGACGAGCATTAAAACTAGTCCGTCTTGACGGACTAACTTGACGGACTAGCTTTCAAGCTAGTCGGTAGAGACGGACGAGTTTTAAAGCTAGTCCGTAATAACCGGGTTGTGTTGAAGGAAAACTAGTCCGTCGTGACCGACTAGCTTTAAAGCTAGTCAGTCTGGGCATCACTACGACTAGCTTTAAAGCTAGTCGGTCTACCCGTTTAGGTTTTCAGTGTAAATCAACATCGAAACATTTATGTTCTTTTCATTGTATGTGCGCGAGTAGTCGAGTTCTAAAAATATATATCCAGCAAAGAAAATGTCGAGGTCAGTTATACTTGTCTTTTTATTGAATTGCGAGGGAATGAAACATGTTTTATGTTAGCCAATTATTGAGAAAGTGAAGTGGAACTGTCAGACTCTCTAAATTTATTTAACTGTCCTCTGATCATTATAGCAATGAGACAATACATAACGTAAGATTGTTTTCATGAACTATTGCCAAGCATTATTTTATGGTTAGTGTTGTTCGGTTAAGATTTCAAGTGGTGGTAAAAAGTTTCTCCTTTCCTAAAAAATAACTCAAGAAGCCATCGAAATCTCTCCTTCCCTTCTCTCTCTCTCTCTCCTCTCTCTCCTCTCTCTCTTCTCTCTCTCTCTCTGCTTCTCTCTACTTCTATCTCTCTTCTCTCATGGCGTGCTTCGATCGCAGCAGAAGCCTCATCCGTTCAATGTTCATCTTCTAGTCGAATCTGCTGTCAGACGGCGCAGTAATTCGATAATGCAAGCGGATATATGAGAAACTGAAAAATCGAGATCCGGTCCTTGTCGTCGATCTGACTGTGCGTTTTCGTCTCCAGTATCTGTACTGTAGTGGTCGTTTCTCACCGTTCAAGTCCGGCCGCTGTATAAGACTCCCTCGTGTACCGCACCCAAATAGACGAATTTCTGCACTATCATACCGACCAAACCGCCCGAGCTTACGCAAATGAACCACGCATTAATTACGTCCAACATTGGACGGGGGACGATCTCGGCTATCCGCTTATCGCTTGTCTGTAAGAGAATATTTTTTTTGCTATTTTTTTTATATGCATGCACAAAGTTCACTGGCCGCTTCGACTGACGGAAAAGTAACCTGGCAACCAACTCCAGACTAAGTATGCATGACAGCCACATAACAGAGATAAACAATATAATCCCATCCGAACTTCCTGTGTACGTTGTCTATCAAGCCATGTCGACAGTGGCATACTACAGTAAGAGGGTTCTGGAAAAATCCGGGTTGTGTTTTTTTCTCCAATTTTTTGATGCATTTCTCACTAGGGAGGGCTACGATCTTCAACCGCGTGATCATAGTCCAAGGTATAAAGACGCGTGATCTACTTGAGATTCGAGAGTGTCCGCTTGACGATTTCTCTGGATTGCGCAAACAGGGTGGAAATATGGATATTTCCATAGGCCTGAAGTTAAATAAAGATGACCTGTATCCTGTGTGTGTTTGACAGGATTAGTGATAGCGTGATGCTTGAGAAACGGACAATGGATGAAAATCAAACTCTGGACATTTTAGTAAAGATTCAGACAGATTAACTGCAAGGGTTAAGAGATATATATCATCTTCCTACCTGAATCTTCTATTGATTTCTTATAATCAATGATAATCGAAGTGCCACTGATATCACCTTTTAAAGGTGACCAATATCCCAAGAAATAATAATTTTTATAAGAAAGAGCCATCAGCACTAAGGAGCAATTAAATTTTTTTTCATACATAAATCGGTTATAAAATAAGGAAAGTTATGTCAAAATTTCGATAAGTCTTGTTTTACTTCTAATGGGCGATAAATCCTCAAACTGCAACATCGCGCTTCATAGATGCTGATTTTATGGATCAAACTCTCCATTGGTTTTGTACACAGAATTTTTCAGATTTCCCTATTTTCTTTCCAAAAATCTATGTCTTACTCCTTTCTGAGCTCACATATGTTGTTGCTGAAATGGCGTTATGTTTCCCTTGACATATTTTGAGCGTCATGACAGTAAATTATAGACATATTTTGGAAAGAGAAAACGGGAAAAATCTTGAAAATTGGTATGTAAAAACCAATGTGTGCAATGGAGTGTCCATAACAATCAAACCATTTTGAAGCTGATGTTGCCAATTTGAGAATCCCCATAGAAGTAAAGCTTAATTCGATATTTAATCATAATAATATAATTTTTTCTCTTATTTTGGTGACAAATTTTTATTTTTATGTTAATTTTTACTTTATTTATAGAGACTTTGCAAACTTCCTATAAAACTCTGCTGTATTATTTTTATTACCAACGTTCCGATTTTGAGTAAAACTTTTTAATAAATTGCTGACCTAGCATTTATTACTCTTCCTATGAAAGTGAATTATTTCCTTGTGGTATGGGTTTCCTTTAATGTCAACTGTTAGGCAGTTTCTGGACGTAGAGACATTTTGCCGTTATCATTGAGGGTAGGGGCTGTGGTCACTTTTTAATTGGGAGTTGCATCATTGAATAGGACTTCTTTTTCTCCCTTCTTTTCTTTTTTCTTGTTTTTTTTTTTTTTTTTTATTTTTTTTTTTTTTTTGAAGGTGAGAGCTCATGGTAGAAAGAGTAAGATAACGGAAGTGGTGGGAAAAGGAACTTTTAAAGCGTACATGAAAAAAAAAAACGCCCTACTAGCCAATACTTATTAGTCAAATTCTCTAAGAGAGTTACAAAATCCGACGTATGGTCCTTGTACACTTTGTGGATGGCTAACTTTTTTATTCTTTCTTTTTTTTTGTTTTTTCCATTTGAGAAAGAGAGAATAATGGAAGCAGAAAGAGAGGAAATGAGAAGGAAGGGTTACGTAATAAATAAAAAAATGGCCCTCTAACCAAAATTTATATCCATTTCCTAAAGAGGATTACAAACCCCAATCGTACGTGCCCTCTTATGCGCTGACAGTATAAACATTAAGTAAATATTGGTAATGAATAGGAATTGAACTTAATCACAATGACCTCAACACTATAAAGCAATGATTGTTTTACAACACAATTCATTTTTCCATTCAAATTTCAAGTTCATTCTTTTTCTTACAGTCCCCCCACATGTCATGTTTATCACCACTATCATCATTCTTACACAAGAGCTTTCATTGTCATCATCAGTAATATTCTACTCCTATCACTCCCTCAACCAACTCCACTCTCGCCAATATAACATTGTCTTCAAGAGTTTTCTTCCAAATAGTACTAAATACAATTTTACAATAGAAAATGCAATTTCCTTATATCAGTTTTGCATAGAAGTCCATATAAAATATGGTAAATAAATGCATTTTTTTCTGAAATGGACATAGTAACTTTTGAAACTGAGATTTTCATATTCTTAAAAAGAATTATCATCTTTCTGGCACTCAACAGACAAAGTATCATTCACAAATAATAATCACCATTGCAACTTTCATTCACATGTTTGGTAAATCATTCACAAAAATTACAAGTAACACATACTGATATTTTTTTTTTTTCATTTGCACAATGAAGTCTTTTCTTTATTCAATGTCACCCTTGCATTTTTTGTAATCACAATCATAAAAGTTTGTTAACATTTCATCAATGGTAAACTTTTGAATCCTAAGCTATTGAGATGTTTCAAAATCTGACAATCCTATCATTCTTAGCATGTTGCCATCATTGCACATTAAACAGATTGACAACAAGTGATGTGCTCATCACATAAATACTTTGCTTTATTTATCTTTTTACATGTTTTTGATGTTTAATAATGGCATTGGTGAGTCAGGTATGTGTTGGAAATATGAACTTTAGATCTTTAATTAGGGCAAGCTAGGCAAACAGATATGATGGCAATGGCTTAGTCATTCACCAGCATCATTGATATAACCTTCAATGTATGCACTATGAATAACTGTATTTTTACCAATCCCACAAGGGATAGAAATGCTAAAAGGCAAAGAACGAACAGAGAGAGAGAGAGAGAGAGAGAAGGAAAGCAAAAATATGGCCGGAAGTAGCAACAGATATTGATTTAAAATTTTTAAAAAACTTTTGTATCAAAGCAAAGTATACTAAAATTTTTGTGTCCAATTAAACAGGCAGTATTGGAAATGCTTACATCTACTCCAGTGCAGGTTTCAACTAATACATTTACCTATAACTTAATGAATTAACAGCTTTATGATGAAAAAGAAAAGCAAGAAAACACAATAGGAGTTCCAAACTAAATCATATACAGTGTTGGTGCAAAGCTAACAGATTTTAAGAGCATAGTTGGTATAAGGACAACATGTATCAGCATTGATGGGGTTTATACCTCAAGATAATACCACCTTTAAAATGTATGGTTTTAAGGTTCTATACAAATATATCTATCGGCTTAGCTATTATCAATTAAAAGTGCATGTATTTCACTACATGCACTTGCATGATATAGACATAATTTACATTATATATTACACATACAGAACAAATGTGGATATATTTCAGGTTTATTTAGGGTCATATACATATTCTGGAGGCGGAAAGTACACACTGGCAAGATTTGGGACATTTTTTGTGTTTTTTTTTTTTTTTAATATAGAGATGACATTGAGGGAAAGCTTCTTCAAATTACTGCTATTGCATTACTTAACAAAAAAAAAAGCTATTAACCCTTTTTATCTGATATGGAATTAGCATCCAAAGAGACTGACAAATACATATTAAACAATACATAATTCTTCTCTCATAAGGACACACTTGCTTTTAGGAAAAGAATATACAATTAACTTAACATAAAGCTGATTTTAAGAAGTAAAATTTGGAGTTGTAATTCATTCATTTATATATATATATATTTGTTTAATTTGGTAGAAATGCTTAGAATGGGTATCAAATAGCTTCTATGGGAACAACTTCTTTGTATGCATGAGTATCCCATTTTGTTTCATGAAAAAAAAAGAACACCTAATAACAATTCCGTTGATGGATAAAGTGCAACATCTAATTCTGGAGCAGAGTACTTCACTTGTTTTCTTTAATCATGAAGTACAGTTTCATGTTCACTAATTGGGAAGCATTATATCCAATTGAATGTGAAGTACCAACTTCAAGTGTCAATTGGATTGTCAAGTATTTATCATTTCAATCCATAACAAGAAGTCTTACAAAATATTGATAATGTCAAGATGTTGTCGGGGAAGATTATTTCATGTGTTGATGAACAATTCTGCCTCATTATGCAGTTTGCTTGTTATTTTAGAATGAAATAATGGAAGATTCACATGTGGACAAGTTAAAGGGCAAAATATGTTATATTCAAATCAAATGGATATGATTTTGACATTTGAATATCCTTGACATACATTCATATGTGCATCTTTCATAATATATATTTTTTTGTGAAACATTTTTTTTTTTTTTGGTACATAACAGTAGGAACTAAAATAGTCACCTCCGAATACATTGCATTGCATTTAGTATAAAAGCATTATTAATTCACAATATAAAAGTAAGGAAAATCTTGATTAAGAGAAGACATCTTCAGTATGAGCAACCAGCATTGTACAAAATATTCATAAAATATGCCTATGTACGCTACTCATATGACTCAAGTCCTGAAATACTTTGATGAAAGTACACTATAACAGAGAGGTAGCCACATGCATCAATATAGTTTGACTCATTCTGCTTTCATTTCATAGAATAAAAGGAAGAAGGAAAGATACACTAGATTCAAAACATCACTATGTTGTGTTTCCACAGATTAGTCCAGTCATGTGTGTTTTATACAGTGGTGTGTGTCGCTGACTGCAATCAATTTATCCAGTGTTGATGCCTGTACAGTAGTGACATGAAACTCACATAACAGTACACTAACATCTAAACACAATTTCACATAAATAAATATAACTATATCTTGAATGATTTGAATTCATTTGGGTTCTCCATTTCAGCGGTGATGTGTAAAGTGCAGGACATGATGGATGTTGATTGCAACCCTTGTTTGTCAGGTTTGGAATGTGACAAGGGAGCTACCTAAGGAACATGAGTGACAGGTAGAACGGGCCACGTGTGGCAACACATGGGTCTCTCCGGAGTGTCAAATTGTGGTGCCATATATCACACGATCTTCCTGCGTGGCTTGTCGACCTCTTACCCTGCTGGCCAGCATTGCTCGGTCTGCGGGTCCTATCGCGCTCTCGCTCTCTCCCTTGGCAAGATGTCAGGAATGATGTGGAAGGAGACAAAATATAAAACTGGCTTTCTCCCTGGCACTTGATTCTTTGATATCGACCTATGAATATTGTCCTCAGTTCAGATGTTTGTAGAGGTTTGGTCATGGTCCAAATTCGTCATCACGCGCATTGCTCTCTCTCTCTTTGGTAGATCATAAACGGCAATATCTTTGAGGGTTGATGAGAATGATGATGTCGATGAGAAGTGCAAGAGGGGCTGGTGAGGGGAGAGGGGTCGTCTCTTCAGCAGCATGGTTCAAGGGTCAACTTGAAGGACAGGGGTTGGTTAGGGCTCAGACACACGTCTCATCTTGTCTCGCTCTCCTGATGGCGCTACGGAAGTTCTGAAGCCATTGTTTCTTGTCGTGCTCGTTGCTCGAATGTAGGGTGAAGGATTGTGAGAGGTTAGGGTCTGTTGATCGAACCTTAAAACCGCACCTCACTGTGGAACAGAACAAAAGAAAAAGAAAGAGATAGGTTAAAGCACAGATCAAAATAACGTTTAATCATGAAAATTAATATAAAAAACTTTCACATTTTTTACACGTTATTTCATTTAGACAACAAACAAAAAGAATTAATGATTATTAGTTACTCATGGCCACACAAATTATCAACTTTCATCCTTCCAAGGTAAATATATCACAACAACAATTTTTAAGAGGGTGCAATTTGACACCCATATTTGCACAAGGTAAATTGAGGACACAGGGATAACACAACACCCACTGAATCATCAGCTCCCACCCTGTACAACTAATCTTCAACAGCAGTGGCTCTATTTATAGCTCAGAATAGGAACAAGACTGTCCAATATTTTTCAGAAATCTTTTAGATTTTCTATTAATGCAAGAGGGTGTGCTTGAATTGTTCACTTCAGGAGTACATGAAGTGGGGGGAGAGGATAGAGAGAGAGAGAGTGAGAGAGACTGAGAGAGAGAGAGAGAGAGAGAGAGAGAGAGAGAGAGAGAGAGACATGGGAGGGGGGACAGAAAGACCAGAGTGAATGAATTCATTTTGGAAAATTATTATAAAAGCATGTCACATCAGAGGTTATAGTATATTAAAAATGAATGACAGTGCAAATTTTCCTAAGGCTCCTTTGTCATTGAGTTTGATATTGTTTGTCTCGTCTGTTATATCATAAAATGTATCTGCATCAATCTATATTGTATTCTTATTAGCTAGTGGTATATGAAATGGATATATCTACGTGCAAAAATAAAAGGTTGCAGACTGGATTTATGCAACAAAAACTCGGAGGTCACAGAAATTCATACAAATTCCCCCAAAACATCACCATCCAAACAGATAAGTTTACAACCCCGAGGCTGCTTTTCATATTTAGGAGTCCCCCACGTGGGTTTCAATCTAAAAAGCAAGAGGTTTGAATAAGGGTGGATGATTTTAGGGTCAAGATCTAAGTGACCAAGGGAGCGTTCTAGAGGTGTATAGGGAGAGAGTGAAAAGCCTTAGGCTAAAGAAGGATCGGTTTCAATCAGACAAAGGACACAAAGAGCTGCTACTATAAACAAGTCAGATGGGAGTATTATACAGTGTATATGTGTTATTTTCTTTCAGATAGCACCAAAGTGAACTTTGCACATAATAAATTTAAGAATTAAAAAAAAAAAATGTTTCTTTTAACCCCAGTGCTATTTCCCCCCCCCCCCTCCATTATAGGTAATGAATAATTGAATATTGTGAATTGTGTGTTGCTCAATAATGATCAAGGTATCTATTAAAAGTAATTATATCAGAGTAAGGAAAAAATCTAAGTGTTATATTTCTAAAATTAAGATAATTCTTTTATGAGAAATCTGTTACTAATTAAGTGTAAAATCATCCCTCACGCAAGGCTCAAATCCTCCCAGGCCTAGTTATGACCCTCTAGGATTAGCAACGGGTGATCTAATTAGGATTAGACTAGGCTGGGAAGGAAGGTTAGATAGGCGAGGGGGATCAGAGTAGTACCCCTGGACTTAAAGGGGGTACAAACCAACGACAATCTTGTCTACGTTCTAGTGATTGTTAGATTGGCCTAGAGACAGGAAATAGGTGATGAGTAGAGTAGGAATGAGAGTCAAGGAGGGGATGATGCTTTGTATTAATGCCCTTGGAACAACTCATAGCTGTCAGTATAAATGGTTGAAATATATATTAATAACCCAAAACAGAACCCCTGGGATTTGTTTTCATTCTGTAATCCGGGCAGATGACTTGATAGTCCGAGGGAATCAATAACGGGGTGTGTAACATGTAATTAATAGCAATTAGGGAATGATATCTGACTCTAAGCAATTCAATCATACAGATACTGAATAGACTCAATAGCTGCATGAGTGACTAAGCAGAAACAACCTAGGCAAGGCACACAACTAACATTCCAACTGCACACAATTCACACTCTCTGTTTGACCTCACACATTTCAGTATTTATTGCCCGAAACACGAAAGGTGACATTTCACGCATACTTCGCACTTCACGTGAGACATTTTGGTCTATCTTGCCTATTGAACCATATCGTAGGTGAATCGGGCATGTGCCCCAAGCACTCTACATAACATTTCACCCGGCATGTACTCTTTCACATTCTTACCAAACAAAATTCCTAACAGGGCATACCTGAACAATTGAATATACATGTTCATCAAAAATGAAAAGCATGCACTGTACTGAATCGATATGTACAACTGGAAAAAAAAATAATAAGAAGAAGCGAACTGCTACAAAGTGCAGGTTTTCGAACTCGGTCTGAAACTAAACACCTTCTCTGACAATAATGACTTCCATACCTATTCCAGGTTGCCTAATGATCATTACTTAACAAGAGAGTGAGGTACCATTACTTTTTGTAACATTAATAATGAATTGAAACGTATCCAAACAATGTAAAAACAAAATACAAATTATAAAGGTGTGGAAGGATATAGCCAGGAACAGGTTTTTCCAGCACAAATCAAAACAATTTCAAAGTGCAACAAGGTTTGAATCCCTTACCTGAAGGCCCATGTGAGAGTGCCCCTCTAAATGAACTAGATCTCCTGATCTCTCCCTCAGGTATGTCCTCTAGCGCCATTGTCCTGACTGGGATGGGTTTACTGCAGACAGGGTAGCACTTGGGGTTGCCTCTCGTTACTGGTCTCGTCACAACCAGGATGTCTTCAAACAGGAATACATGAAATTTCTGTACAGATGACAAGAGAGAAAGAGGGATATTACTTACAAGAACCAGAAAATATTGTTGAAGAATGATAAAAAATGAGGGCAAAGATGGATTATATTATTTGTTATTGACTGGTTTATTGACTTTTTATTTAGTAATTTATTTATTAATTA
>CALNVZ010002100.1:19907041-19939635 GCA_940671915.1 Paracentrotus lividus
AAAAATATTACGCTACCAGTTTTCCTTTTCTTTTCTTGGTCTGTCTTTCTATTTTTTTTTTTTTTTTTTTTTGGGGGGGGGGGCAACCAAAAGCAATTGCACCTACCGTTCCTTTACTGGCTCTTGAGAAATTCCCTCACAGAGGAGCACCTTCTGGTATCCGATGAGGTGGTTGCGATACCTGTCATCCATGTACTCAAACATGTTGATGTAGTGCTTGCATTCTGTTTCTCCAGTTCTCCTGTTGACCTCGCTGATGATCTCATGACACATTTCAATCTGGAGGAGGCAGAGAGGGAAGAATGGCAAAGAGGAGGTTAGCGAATGAAGCAATCAACGAGGTTAAATGATAATTAATTCGCTTCAGCCGCTGCTAAATATTGTTTGATTCTTTTGATGAATGAATTCTTTTGATGAACATACAGGAGCAAAATTATCATTACTGCATTAAGAGCCTTTTATTAAGTTGGGCAACTCTATAACAGCTGGGTTACAACATGGTACATTCCTTTCAAACTGGGCTTGCCTAATAAAGCAACGGGCCAATGGTGCAACCCATTTTGAGCCTGACTGGCCAAACTCTATAAAAAAGGGGACTCTTGACGGCATATAAAACAAAATATGTGTTAAATGATTCATCTATCCTACACACAAATCATCTTACGATCGGAGAGCATACATGCAGGGAAGAAAAAATGATAAAGGCCTTACAACAGAGAATATAATCTGAGATAACTTACTGCTTGAACGATATTATCTTGTCCTCGTGGTCTGAGGGCGTCACTTTGAGAATATTCTTGAAGAGGAGTGGGTATTTCACCAGTCGACTGTGCGAGGGACATCGAGGAAGTTCCACAGGTCCAGTTTTCGGCTAAACGGAGATTCAATACACCTCTCTAAGAAGTCATTTACCTGTAGGTCATCAGGGTAAAGGTCACAAAGAAGAAGGAGAGAGAGAGAGAGAGAGAGAAAGAGAAAGAGAAAGAGAAAGAAGAGAGAGAGAGAGAGAGAGAGAGAGATGACAAAGAAAGAGGAAACATTTGATGAGACTTCATTAATACATAATTGTGCCAGACAAGCTTAGCACTTATCACATTCATGACAACACACTAGAGTCTTTTACCAAGAAAGATAGGCCCCTGGGACGTTGCTCTTTATGCATCAAAGATGATATATTATTAACTCCGGACATACAGCACATTGGTAATATAATATAGTCTACTACCACCGGTAATTAAGGACGGATGGAAGAGAGGGAGAGAAGAGAGAGAGAGAAAGATGGATGGAGCAGGAAAAAACAGTTGTTACATCATTCTTTGCCCAACGACAATCTGAAATATATTTTTTTGCTGTTTTATGATACGTTCTCAGTATGCACACTAGATGAGATGAATATGCCAGACCGTTCTTAAAATCATACACACAGTATGAACATGGATAATTTATCTTACCTTTGAATCTTGTTTTTTTCATCTAGTAACGTCTTTGCTGCAAGTTGGTTGGTACAATACGTACATACACTTCCGTTAGACATGGTAGCTGTAGATAGGAAATATATAAGCAGAACTTGTATGAATTATCTAATATTACTGAAGGATGCTCAAGAAAAATAATATGTAACCTATTTTTTTTTTGTTTTTTTTTGTCTAGATAAATATTCTACAAACAGTAAACATGTGTGGGCACAGTAAGTAGATAAAGATTATTGGAGAAAAACCCAATCCTTCTTAATACTGAAAGCCCAACATCCTTGTTAAAGTCACACACTAGTCCTAACATTCATATAAGCCTTTTCATAATTGATAGAAATATTTAAGGAAGTCAAATGAAAATCAGGCCCAATTACAGTTTTCATGAAACAAAATGTTTTTAACTGAAAGTCCAACATCCTTCTTTAAATTCACATACTCCTCCTAATCAGTCATATAAGCCTTTTTCATAAATAACAGAAATATTTAAGGATGTAAAAAAGCCCAATTAAAGTCTTCATGAGACAAAATTGTTTTCATCTTTAAGATTTGAGGATACAGGAAAATCACTCACCCATTTCAATAAAAGCTGGTCCTACTTCCTCTGTTGCTCCATTCTTTCCCCTCTGCTTTTGGAGATCACACACAAACTCTAAAAGAAAGAGATAAACAAGAAAGGGGAAAAATCCTCATTAGCTTACATGTAGCTGTATAATAATATTTTCTTTTCTCGTGTATCAAGCTCGATTTTCCTCGAATACTCATCAAATCAAATAAAGGGCATAGGTTGGCTTAATTACAGTCCCCAGAACCTGAGACGAACCTGCTCTCAACACTCCCACAGATTCTTACAACTGATTAGCAAGCGTAGCTCTGTTTAATTCATGCCTTGAATACATAACGAGCAGTGGCTCGCCCCACGTGTGTAACCAATACCCATCGTTTCTTTTAATGTACACAAGGTCCCTTCGGAGTCCCCACAAGGGTCAAATTTACCTGGTAAACTGCAATGAAACACAATCTGCTCGTTTTCACTGTTTACAAATACATATAGAGTTGCTCTTTTTAAGAAAATTTTGAACATCTAGTAAATCAGATTCACTCTATTGTCTTTGATACATGCTATAGACAGCTACATGAGGACATGAAATTTCTGTAGAGATGACAAAAAAAAAAAAGAGGAATATTACTTGCGAGAACCTTTAAATGTCGTTTTAGAATGATACAAAATGAGGGTAAGATGATTGTATTTAATCTGTTTAGAGATTCTTCATCAAAATGTGTTGTTAATAAAATTGCAAAATTAATATATGTTTCAACGACGATTGATTTCTTTTAAAGAAAGAGGGGGAAAGAGAGAGGAGAAAAAAGAAAGAAAGGAACAAATAGAAATTTATAAACATTTAATTAAAACAAGATATTTCCATTGTTCCAAATACATTTTTATTTGTTTTGTTTTTTAATTCAAATTAGTAATATTCATCCATATATTATTTTGTTATTGATTGGTTAATAATTTTTTTACTTATTTATCTATTCTATTTATTCAATACTACTATTATTACTATTATACAATATTATTATTGTTATTTTGAGGGGGGAGGAGGCTATCCAAATTCAATTGCACCTACCGTTCCTTTACTGCTCTTGAGGATACCCTCACAGAGGAGCACCTTCTGGTATCTGATGAGGTGGTTGCGATACCTGTCATCCATGTACTCAAACATGTTGATGTAGTGCTTGCATTCTGTTTCTCCAGTTCTCCTGTTGACCTCGCTGATGATCTCATGACACATTTCAATCTGGAGGAGGCAGAGAGGGAAGAATGCAAAGAGGAGGTTAGCGAATGAAGCAATCAACGAGGTTAAATGATAATTAATTCGCTTCAGCCGCTGCTAAATATTGTTTGATTCTTTTGATGAATGAATTCTTTTGATGAACATACAGGAGCAAAATTATCATTACTGCATTAGAGCCTTTTATTAAGTTTGGGCAACTCTATAACAGCTGGGTTACAACATGGTACATTTCCTTTCAAACTGGGCTTGCCTAATAAAGCAACGGGGCCAATGGTGCAACCCATTTGAGCCTGACTGGCCAAACTCTATAAAAAAGGGGGACTCTTGACGGCATATAAAACAAAATATGGTTAAATGATTCATCTATCCTACACACAAATCATCTTACGATCGGAGAGCATACATGCAGGGAAGAAAAAATGATAAGGCCTTACAACAGAGAATATAAATCTGAGATAACTTACTGCTTGAACGATATTGATCTTGTCCTCGTGGTCTGAGGGCGTCACTTTGAGAATATTCTTGAAGAGGAGTGGGTATTTCACCAGTCGACTGCGAGGGACATCGAGGAAGTTCCACAGGTCCAGTTTTCGGCTAAACGGAGATTCAATACACCTCTCTAAGAAGTCATTTACCTGTAGGTCATCAGGGTAAAGGTCACAAAGAAGAAGGGAGAGAGAGAGAGAGAGAGAGAAAGAGAAAGAGAAAGAGAAAGAGAGAGAGAGAGAGAGAGAGAGAGAGATGACAAAAGAAAGAGGAAACATTTGATGAGACTTCATTAATACATAATTGTGCCAGACAAGCTTAGCACTTATCACATTCATGACGTAAACACACTAGAGTCTTTACCAAGAAAGATAGGCCCCTGGGACGTTGCTCTTATGCATCAAAGATGATATATTATTAACTCCGGACATACAGCACATTGGTAATTAATATAAGTCTACTACCACCGGTAATTAAGGACGGAGTGGAAGAGAGGGAGAGAGAGAGAGAGAGAGAAAGATGGATGGAGCAGGAAAAAACAAGTAGTTACATCATTCTTTGCCCAACGACAATCTGAAATATATTTTTTTGCTGTTTTATGATACGTTCTCAGTATGCACACTAGATGAGATGAATATGCCAGACCGTTTCTTAAAATCATACAACAGTATGAACATGGATAATTTATCTTACCTTTGAATCTTGTTTCTTTTCATCTAGTAACGTCTTTGCTGCAAGTTGGTTGGTACAATACGTCACATACACTTCCGTTAGACATGGTAGCTGTAGATAGGAAATATATAAGCAGAACTTGTATGAATTATCTAATATTACTGAAGGATGCTCAAGAAAAATAATATGTAACCTATTTTTTTTTTGTTTTTTTTGTCTAGATAAATATTCTACAAACAGTAAACATGTGTGGGCACAGTAAGTAGATAAAAGATTATTGGAGAAAAACCCAATCCTTCTTAATACTGAAAGCCCAACATCCTTGTTAAAGTCACACACTAGTCCTAACATTCATATAAGCCTTTTCATAATTGATAGAAATATTTAAGGAAGTCAAATGAAAATCAGGCCCAATTACAGTTTTCATGAAACAAAATTGTTTTTAACTGAAAGTCCAACATCCTTCTTTAAATTCACATACTCCTCCTAATCAGTCATATAAGCCTTTTTCATAAATAACAGAAATATTTAAGGATGTAAAAAAAGGCCCAATTAAAGTCTTCATGAGACAAAATTGTTTTCATCTTTAAGATTGAGGATTACAGGAAAATCACTCACCCATTTCAATAAAGCTGGTCCTACTTCCTCTGTTGCTCCATTCTTTCCCCTCTGCTTTTGGAGATCACACACAAACTCTAAAAGAAAGAGATAAACAAGAAAGGGGGAAAAATCCTCATTAGCTTACATGTAGCTGTATAATAATATTTTCTTCTTCGTCGTATCAAGCTCGATTTCCTCGAATACTCATCAATATCAAATAAAGGGCATAGGTTGGCTTAATTACAGTCCCCAGAACCTGAGACGAACCTGCTCTCAACACTCCCACAGATTCTTACAACTGATTAGCAGCGTAGCTCTGTTAATTCATGCCTTGAATACATAACGAGCAGGGCTCGCCCACGGTGTAACCAATACCCATCGTTTCTTTTTAATGTACACAAGGTCCCTTCGGAGTCCCCACAAGGGTCAAATTTACCTGGTAAAACTGCAATGAAACACAATCTGCTCGTTTTCACTGTTTACAAATACATATAGAGTTGCTCTTTTTAAGAAAATTTTGAACATCTAGTAAATCAGATTCACTCTATTGTCTTTGATACATGCTATAGACATAGCTACATGAGGTAACATTGTACAGGTACTGCCCTATTTTCTTCACAGATACAAGAACAACTTTGCAAGTACATGATTTAAAAGCAGAAAGTAGTTTGTAATTTGGAAGATCTGACAAGAAGCAACTAAAAACATCAAGACACACATTTTAGACATTCAAGGTGAAATATTAACAATGTCTCAAGCAAATACAGACTTCGCATTTCAAGAATAAAGAACATCACAAAGTCATTTGATCATCAATAAACATGCATGTATTTAACCTAAACTATTAGTGGGCAGACTGAAAAACAACTTTTTTAGCACCGATTGTTTTTGGAGTGTCGACCAAGATCCGCAAAGTTTATGGCAGAATTTTATCTTGGTGGTCTAGCCTCCTACGCCAAGAATGTCTGTTGTGGCATTGGTAGCATGTGATAAACCCTGGACTCTTGACATATATATTTAAACCCACTTCCTATCAATAGGAAGTTTAGAGGAAACTCATCTGGCATCTAGCGTGACAATAAAGCTCAGTGTGTGAATTATTAGCGGTGAGTTATATTGATAGGAAGCTATCAGCCATAACGGTATTGTTTGTTGATTCCTGTTGTTTGTAAGACGCATTGTGATTCACCGGTATGCAACTGATAATCCATAAATAAGTCCCAAAACCACATTGTTGCTTGCTTTTCCCCATATAATAGAAAAATTCCCTATTGATGGTGAGCAGGAATGTTACAAGTTCCATGGCAACCAAAAATGTATTTATAAAAATAATAACCCCACCCTGGCAACGACACAATGAAAACAAAATATTTTATAACAACATTCTTTACATACATGTAAACAATACACTCACACCTCATACAAAATGTGAAAGATTTTAATCAATTCAGAGTTGGTCTGCAACATGACAGACAGGCATACATGTATTGTAATATATGAAAAGACATGTGATAAGATATTTTCAAAGATATTTTTGGCTAACCTTCGTGGACCTTCCTGAGTTCAGTAAGAGATCCAAAGATGGTGTTAAGTTCCTGGTCTGTGAGGATCTGCAGAGACCTCATAGCATCCCTGTATGTCTTCATCACTAGGTAGAGATCCTCCACCAAGTCCACCTCACCCTGGAACAGCTCAAAGATGGCCTGGAAACAAAAACAGATACCTTGTGAAATCGGGGTTTTCTTACATGTTTTAAAACCTTCTAAAGAGTCTTGTTTTTTGCTTTTCATTTTCCCCAGGTCAATTAATTGTAAAGAACCTGGTAAAAATAAGAGTATGGTTTCACAATATTAGTATGTAATACATTCTTAAACCTCGCTTTTTTCAAAGGATTTGCCTCTATAACTATAATTCACCATGACACGATTATCTTATAATTGCATATTAGCCAGTGTCTTATTTTGAAAGAGTGATGCGAGAAAGAGCGATGAAAGAGTGAGAAAGAGGACGTACCTCTTGTCTCTTGATCTCATTCTTGGTAAGGGCTTCATTGATGTTGCCCTGGACGGTGTCGGACCAGAGTTTGCTGTCGCGCTTCTTGGTAGGCGTGGCAGGTGGTTTGCAGTAGGGTTTGATGGTCTTTGCTCCACTGTGATTGCCTTTGAAGCTCATGGAGCGCTGCAAAACAATAATAATGATAATTATTACTTATGATAACAATAATACTAATGATAACAATAATAATCATAATATTTGGATTGATAAAATTTCAATGAGGATTATATTTGTCACAGCAATTTAAAATTGTGATGATTTTCATTCTGTGGCTAATTATCAAGATGTAAATCTACCCAACTGTATCCATGTTTTGCTCTCTCTTTTTCTCTCTCTCTCTCTATCTCTCTCATATCTTGTTATCCCTTTCTCTTGATGTATCACTCTATTTCATTTAATCCTTTCCTGTCTACATGATCATTGGACACCATCAAAACAAGTACTACCAGATGATTCACAAAGGAAGCGGAACAACTTTCCATTCAGACCAATTCTGTCTGCATTAATCCTTTCAGTTTCAATGACTTTTGTGGTCTTAAGAAGGAAATCACTCTCAAAGGGACCAGCCTTGTTTTTACCTTGAAGATTCTATTGGTTTAATACCATAGTAATTAATCTCTGTATCCTGAATGTGCAATTGCTTTTAAAGAGTTATGTCAGCTTGAAGCTTTATATTAAGTTTTCTGTTCAGCAAATTTATAAAAAATAAATAAAAAAATAACAAAAAACTGACTTGCTTGAATTACTACCGTTATTTCATCATATATTTAAAAGACCTTTTTTGTACTGTTGCAGTCCAACTGATATTGACCATAGAACAATAACAGATTATGATATACATTAATTGTGATAAATTAAAGTGAGAATAAGTACAAGTATGACATGGAAACTCACCAGCCAAGAACCAAAATACAGAGCACAATAAAAACACAAAGATTTGAAAACTCTTGAAAATTAGAAGCAGATTGGACTATACAAATCTTAAGTTGAAGAAATAACAACAAAGTATCATCAATTGATCCTGGAAAATAAACAAAAATATCAATTAAACAAAAAACAACAACACTTTTAACATACCTCAGTGATAAGAAAGAGTGGAGCCATCATGAATACAGCTGATTTGAATTGAAATGAATTATGTAAGAAAATCCTTTTAAATAATCCTTTAGTGAGCGTCTTGTTGCTTGGCAAAATCCCTCACTTCCACACAAGTGACATATGAAAAGCAAGACTTAAGCATAACTACAAGACAGTTCCACTATAATGGATCCTTACGCAGACAGGTTGTTAACGCTAATAAGACAAGTTGATGACAGACAGCATGATATATCAGAATCGGTGAGGTATTCCTTACAAAAAGCAGACTTCTTGGTAAATCACAATGACAGTGTACAGACGGGGGAAACCCAAATCATATCTATGTATACAACCAGTACATGAACGTGCAGCCAGGGAAACAAAATCACCCATATAGTCTCTCCACTTGCTTGTACAGTAAATGTCTAGGCCACACCTCCTTGTACTGTCATTGGTGGAAGGTACTGAGGGCTAGTCTCATTGCAAAAGTAGGGGAGTGTTGTGATAACCATTGGAGGGACCTATCCCTCAGCAAATGTACCATAAAAAGTAGACCTGTTGCTGTGCTGTAGAAATCTGAGTTTAGTTGTTATGAAGTTCTACAAATCACAAGCATGAACAAATCTTTGTATTTCAAGTTTTATTTTTAAGAACTGACTAGCAAATGATGTACAATATTTGGGGATGGATATCGGGGAAATGCATTCTCATAAGAATTTTACAAAGGAAAAAAGGAAGAAAAAAAAAAATCAGTGAATTGTGAAAGCTTGCACGTGAGACAGAATAAAAAAACTTGTTCATGTTTGAAGTTGCTTGTTTGAAACTGCTGGAAATAGATGGACTTTGCAAGCAACTTTCACTCTCCCCCCCTTTTTTTTTTTTTTTTTGGGGGGGGGGTAACTTTTAAACATGCAAGCTTCTAGGGCTTTTTCGTGCTTCTTATTGAAAGGAATAGATCTATTTCATAACCCTAGCCATATTTATATTTATATAAACACATCTATCTAATAATATTACCACATGCACAGATACAAATAATCCACATACTTCTTTTTAAACATGATAAATTTATGGAATTTATATTACACAACATGCCAATATAGAAAGAAAATGGAAAACCAGGAAGCTCCATGTAGCTCCAATTCTTCTTTGAAAAGTACTATTTGTATATCCCACAACACACACACATGATGGATTCTTTAAATTCTTGACATGCATGCCATTCCAGCATAGATTAAGTATTAAACCAATATTTGGTTATCGATTACTTGGTAAAACTGAATATCCAGGCACAAATCCGATCCTGATAAGGTAATAATCTGATAGTCCTTCAAAGGGCCGCCATATCTTATTATCCTTCAAACACAAAGAAATTGAAAAAAGGACTGAAGAGTAAAATACAGACCTTGTCCCCATATTTCTTTAAATAAATAAACAAAGTGATGTCATCATAGTAATTGCATTTACTAAATGCTTGGGTTTGTGTTTTAATGTGCCCAATGAAATCAGATTGGGGAAAAGGAGTACAAATGTATTCCCTGCATTTAATTAACTAGGAAAAGCAAAAAAAAAAAAAAAAAATACAAATGATTAAATTAATAAAAATAAATAAATAATAATAAATACATTGAAAATAAAAAATAATATTGAATGCTGCAAATTTGAAGGTGAATGAGCACTTGTTTTACTCTCACTTCGTCAAACGCCTGTTTATTCTGATCCCACATTATCTAACAACTATTTGGTTCCATTGTCACTTGTTCCATTCCCCATTTATACCCACTTTGTCAAACACCTTCATCTGATTAAATGAACTAGAAATAGACAAATTGATTGTTTGGGAAAATGGGACAAAACTATTGCAGACAAAGTGGGAATTAGACCATTTGATAGCAAGATGACAATCAGCCTAAGTGGGATTAGTAAAGGTGATGAGTGGATCAATTGGTAAGGGGGCCGTCACACTGAGGTCGTTCTATAACGTTCTTGCCCGTTTTTGCCCGTTTTTAAAAAAAATTCTGAACGGGCTTTGGTCGCGTTGGAACTTTATATCTTTGAAAAATAATTTCTGAATACGATGTAGGCAGTTCTAATAGTTCTCGTTACGGTCAATTCCGTCTTTATCGGTCCGCAATACGTTGTTATCAGTTCAGAACGAGTAAACTGCTCGTTCACTCTATACGTTCGTAGCACGTCCAAACGGTCACTAAAAGTGCCTATGCGCAGCATGAAAAAGTTAGGTACACGTTCGTAGTAAGTCCAACCCGTTTAAGGAACGTTGTCACAACGTTTAATTTTAGAACTTGAAGCCGTACGATTTTTTTGAACATGTTCAAAAATCGGAATGCTTTCCGTTCTCTCCGTTCGGGCCGTTCGCCAAGTTCGTAAACAGATTGTAAACGGTCTGTACTAGATTCTAAAAGGTCTGCACTACGTTCAATCCGTGTGGTAAACAGATTGAGCCCGTTCACCAAGAACTACCTAGAACGCAGTGAGAACTAGCTCAGTGTGACGGGAATTATGACATGCCGTTCGTTTAAAAATTGAAACGTATGTTCGTAGTACGTCCTTCTCGTTCAGAGTAAGTTACCAGTTTAAGGAACGTTGTCACTACGTTTAATTAAGAACTGAATAATTAATATACAATGCTCGTTTGTATGACGTCCTAGCACATTTTAGAACGATTTAGTACGGATTTTCGTTTGTAGTACGTCCATCTCGTTTCAGGTACGTTGCCACCCCACGGTTAAATTTTAGGACGAGATGGGCGCCCGATTTTTTTGGAACACTTTTTTTGGAATCCGACCGAGCTAGTCCATGAAGTTCGTAAACAGATCGTAAGAAGTATTTACTAGTCACTCAGTTTACACACAGACTATGCCCGTTGGGCAAAATTTGCAAGGACGTAGTAGGAACGAGCTCAGTGTGACGGGGGTATAATTAGACCAAAGTGAAAGTTGACTAATCAGCGTTAGCCATGGAGGGTATAAGATACATGTCGGAATAAGACCAATTGGACATAGAAATGATGTGCTTTTTCCTCTTACACCAACTCAATTGACAAGACAAGTACCTTATATGAAAGAGATTCAAGTAAGAGACATTGGCCGGGATTCTCGAAAGGCGACCTACTAAATAGTCACCCTATTTTTGAGACAATAGCAAGGCCTACTAATACATACCAGTATTTAGTAGGCTTACTAACTTTAGTCACCCTTCGAGAATACAGCCAATTTACAGTCTGTGTAATAAAAAAAGGTACGTCGGGGAAAAAATCATTTCGATGTGAAATATTTTCATATAATGTGTGTTTGTGGTATCAAATTAAAGCCAAAAGATTTTTTTTTGCTGATGTGCTTGTCCTGTATAATTTGCTTTTGTAAAAACAAAGTTATTCTAAGTTTTTGTGCAACGAGGAACGTCTATTGTTCTGGAGTGCCGAATTCACAGTCATTAAGTGTAATCATCACAAAGGCATGGGACGGCATGTGAAAAATGGATTTTTCTTGATTGTAGAAAATTAGTCATATCTCAAAATAATGCACAAAAATGTGATGAAAAATTGCAGAAGAAAGTCTGATATTCCTGCTTTATGAAAATACCAAACAATACCTGTTGTTATTAATCTTCATACTATCAAAAAATGTTTTCCAACTGTACCATTTTATTTGACAAGACTGTAATGTCGCTGTTTTCATGGACTGGCACAACCCACATTAAGTTTGCACAATGGGACGTGCCAGTTTGTGGAAAACATAGCATGTGTCTGACATATATTGGAGATCTTGAGGTGCTACAAAGAGTTCAGAATTACCTACTTGGTCAGGTCATGATTTTTCAGACTATTTCTTGGTAAAAGATCTTCTTTTTGAAAATACAATAGAGAAGTATTAGCAGTAATGAACATTTTTAAGCTCTGATATTTAGATGAATGTCAATTTCCTAGCAAAGCTTCATGCATGTGGTTTTTAATATCTGTCTGACATAAATTGGAGATCTGGGGGTCTTACACAAAGAGTTAGGCAGGTCAGGATTTTTCAGGCTATTTAATGGTAAAAGTCTTCTTTTTGAAATAACAGAAGCATTAGTATACAAATATACAATGACAATCGAGGATCTGGTTAAAACTATTCGCATCGAAGGAATCACATAGATTATTCTCTCGAGGGCCATCGGCGCCGAGAGAGAATAGTACTATGTGATGTTCCTGAGTGCGAATAGTTTTAACTGTTCTGAGAATGAGTCATTGTATATTTGTTTTATACCCTTCCACCTTTTAATTTTTTTAATGAACAAATTATATAGTCTATGCTTTACTTTTTGGATCCAATAAGTACAGTACTTACAAAGCGCGTTTTGTTCGAGCACCGGACGAAAAATCTTGCGAGCGCTGAATCGAGTGATTTGATGTCGATCTCATCACATCACCCATCAATTTGTGAACAAATTCACGGTTATGATACAGCATACTTAATTTGTTTCTGAGTATTAACGCTGTCAGTCGAGTTCATGTCCACAATTTCCTCGTCATTATACTGCTGAAAATCTTCCGTTATTACCATCAATCTGGCAACTAGTGGAGGCAGCCATTTTGTCTGTTTACAACCAATCAGCTGTTGCCGCACTGGTCTAGCCATTCAGCTGCCGAAAGTTCCGTGGCATGCGCGCATCGCATGCAGTGGAGAATTCAGGTAAAAGCAGCAGAGTAGCACCGCTCGCGCGTGCGAACTCGTGAATAGGGTGGGGGGGGGTCGGAAAAACGTATAGTCCGTTTTTCCTAGGGAAAAAATGTACTATGCGTGACGTCATGAAGAAAACGAACTATTTTCTCGAGAAACGTTTTTCTTAGTTAAACTATTCTTTTTCTCCTTGTGTACACTCTCAATGCAAACAATCTTAGATAAGGGATATAACATTAAATATGACATTCGGAAACTCTTATTTCTGATTTACATGAATGTCAAGTTCCTAACAAGACCTCATGCATGTGGTCTTTTATCGCATTTGACAGACGTAAATTGGAGCTCTGGGGGTGTTTCACAAAGAATTAGGCATTACCTAATTGGTCAGGTCATGATTTTTCAGACTCTTTCTCGGTGAAGATCCTCTTTTTGAAATACAATAACAGAAGCATTTCAATTAGCATTAAATATGACATTTGTAAACTCTGTAGATTTACATGAATGTTGATTTCCTGACAAAGCTTCAGGCATGTGGTCTTTAATCATATGTCTGACTTAAATTGGAGCTGGTTCATAAAGAGTTAGGCATTACCTAATTGGTCAGATCATAATTTTTCGGACTATGTGGGGGTAAAATATCTTCTTTTTGAAAGACAATTACAGAAGTATTAGCATTAAGATTTTGTTGTTGTTTTGTTCAGACAAATTAAAAGAATGCTCACATTTTCTTTTAAAATGTTATTAAACAAACTTTCTTAATTAATTTGTTTGCCTCATGTGGATCCTATCTTAAATACTTGCATTAGTCAGAAGGGGACAATACAGTGAAAAAAAATTGAAAAATAACATAAAATAGTGGCATGTCTACATATTCTCAATTTGATTTGTCTAAAGTTTAATTTAAAAAGAAAGAAATATATGTAGGGCCTACACAACAGCAGTATTCAGGCAAATTAGTGCCTGTCTTGGAGCAAAATGAAGGAAACATTAAAAATGGTGTTTTTCTTTCAAAGATTCATGAATACAATAACATAATTTTTCAGACTATTTTGGGGTAAAACACCTTCTTTTTGAAAGACAACATCAGCCTTGGCATTAAATATGACATTAGTTAGCTCTGATTGAAGATTTACATGAATGTCAATTTCCTAGCAAAGCTTCATGCATGTGGTCTTTAACCATATGTGTCTGACATAAATTGGAGATCTGGGGGTCTTACACAAAGAGTTAGGCAGGTCAGGATTTTTCAGGCTATTTCTTGGTAAAAGATCTTCTTTTTGAAAGACAATAACAGAAGTATTAGCATTAAGATTATGTTGTTGTTTGTTCAGACAAATTAAAAGAATGCTCATATTTTCATTTAAAATGTAACTTTCTTAATTAATTTGTTTGCCTCATGATGTGGATCCTAGCTTAAATACATGCAGTAATCAGAAGGGGGACAATACAGTGAAAACAAAAATTGGACAAATAACATGAAATAGTGGCATATCTACATATTGGCAATTTGATTTACCTAAAGTTTATTTAAAAAAAAAAAAAGACAGCAGTATTCAGGCAAATTAGTGCCCTTCTTTGAGCAAAATAAAAGAAACATTAAAAAGGTGTTTTTCTTTTCAAGATATGAATACAAAAACATTGTCAAATTGAAGATTGAGATGAATGGTGTCTGATGATTTATTTTTAGAAGTCACAAGTCAATTAATCTTTAAACAAACTAATTTTCACCCAAAATAGCTGCCTTATCGGCAAGAATCCTCCAACATATAGAACACAAGATACATGTCTGATCCTTCAAATAAAAGTACCTATTATTGGGAGTGGAATGTATAAATTCTGCCAGTCCTGTTTTATCTAATAGTTATTATCTCAAGTTGTGCAAACTGAGACACATAGAAATAGTAAAAACAAACTAATTCTAAACTAAAATAGCTCCCGTTGCTTAATAATCCACAAACACAATTATCCGACTTGTTCAAATCTTGAAATACAATGTAGCAATGCGATAAAATAAATAGATACTGTAGCAGAGGACAGATAAAGGTGAATGCTGCGAATGTGCTTAAATAACTACAATAAAATAACTTGTGACTTTAAAAAAAAAAAAAAAAAATCATCAGCCCATATCATAATGTAGAGAGAAAAACACAAGTTTTATTTTTAGGTTTCTCTCAATACACAACCGTTTCACAACTGTTTAATAAATCATAATAATTTTTCACAATAACGGACACAAATTTTATTGTAACATCGACTTCTTAAAGGTTTTGGAAATGATCAGGATCTAGCACATAGGCAGCAAAGCCATGTGGGACTATGGCCAGATTTAACATGACAACTTTCAGAAATTGATCTTAATTTTCCATTATCAATTTTTTTTTCTACTTGGCATTATTCAATAACACGATGTTTAGATATTCATTCTATTATTCTCGCCATTTTTAATTTGTGTTCTCTATTCTAGGGTGAATTTATAATTATATTTTGAATTCGTTTCATGACAGGTTCCCAAGGAATCTTTGGCTATAGGGAAAAATGGGAATGAGGCAATCAATTGGAAAAAGAAGAAAATCCTCAGAGAAAACCCAATGGGAAAAAGTTGCAAAAGCCACTCATAGTCCCACTCTTTACATAATCAATGCTAACTTAATGAAATAGTCCTACATGAGTGATCACTAGTACACCTGTGACAGTTGGGACACATCAAGATTTGAATGACACTAGACAGGAAGCTATAGATGGTGTCTCATAAAGAATATACAGGCGTTAGCTTCTCTGACCAATTATGAAGACAGGGGTGTGGTCACCTTTTAAAGTCCGCACCTATGATTAAAGAACATGGACTTCGGGTGCCATCCAAGAGGTTCATGCAAATGGGCATTCATCAAGTACAATGGTGGACATGCACCACCCAACCCCCCCCCCCCAAAAAAAAAAAAAAAAAAAAGAAGAAAAGGCTGATAGCTGAACTGAATAAAAGGACTAAACCCACCCCCTGGATGTAATTTGAATAAAGGCAACATTCTTGACATCTGAAGCCCCCCCTCTCCCCCCCCCCGCAAAAAAAAAAAAAAAAAAATCATGACTATCCCCCAAGCAATTTCAGCCAGTGTGATCTAAATAAATTTTAAACAAAAGTTGAGTGTACAAATATGAATTCAAGTTTGTGCCCAACTTAACTCTTCTTGGAGTTGAGAAACTGTTATGGGCGATTCCACGCTGTGTCATAAGAGACATTTTGACATTCTACATCGTTTTGACATCAAAATAAAATATTATTTTGTTGATTATTGGTGATCCTCCAGTAGTACCAGAAGGGGCACAAGAACCAAGACTTACCTTGACTCGATTACACATTCTTTACAATTGAAATGAAAAATAGTACTGTGTTGTACGGGACACAAAAATAACAGAAAAACAAAGAGACAAAAACAACAAAAGCATGGAATTGCACCCATGAAAAAGGTACATACATGTATGTCTGGTGACATAGAAATTTCGAGGCTTACCAAACTATTCAGAAGCTTCAAATTGGTTTTTCTTTGATGAAATGCCACCATATTCAGATCTATGTCCCTCAAAGATCACGTGCAATTCATCACGTGTGATCATTAACATTTAATCCCCAGCCGTAAATGACCTATCATGATCTACAATAACAACTTATAATCGGATAAAAATTTTAGAAGTACTGTTCAAGTGTACGTCTCGGCAAGTATTTTCACAGGAAATATAAAGACAGGAGGAAGACAACAGAAAATTAATAGACTATGGGATGGTTCCCGATAATGTCACTAGTTTTCCATTTCCGCGGGGTTGAAAAATCCACCACGCTCCTGTCATATGAAAATCTGTTTTAAAACATGGCAACATCAATGCGATATGTCGCGCATCTTCTAATTTGCAATACAGCTAGAAAAATAAAAAAAATATCACCGCTCACTCCAATCTGACTCGGCTGAATCAACTGGAAAAGGCCGGCATTAACTGCGTGTTTACGTATATTACAAGCAAATGCACGGCATGTACCCGTCATATTGATCTATGCAGCCTCGTTCAAAACAATTCACATTTCTTTACCCCCTAGCGATAGTTGCGTATGTAAACAAACGAGATCAAACCTCAACGTCTTTGATTCCCAGTGAAAAAATGAAAGTGATTGTTGAGACAGGATTATTGGGGCCCCAAATTAGTTTTATACTTTTAGTACTATATAGAAAATAATCATAATCATGGATTCTTTACCTAAACTTTTCAAAATATGTCCCAACATCAGGAAATATCAAGTCATAACTAGTATACCAAACATTGTCAATGATTAGAGAGAACCACAACCTAAGTTCGAATCACTATTGCTAATGAAAGAGTAATGAATCTGAACACAACTGAATCAATTTTGTTGCAAGAAAACAGGTGCGGGCTTGGGTCTGGCATTTTGCATCGAAATTACTACTCCCTCAATTTATTGTCTCCCTATTATAAAGAAAGAAGAGAAATGTGATCATTGTATTCATTCCAGAGCTACAAATTTAAACAAATGGTCTCCTTAATTTCCACTCGTTTGAAACGCAACCACACGCTGCTGTCTTTTAATGGCAACTGGAAACAAGTGGCATAAGCCATTTTTAATTAGTATCTAACTCTATGTGCCCCTCATGTAGGCTAAAATTTCATTTTGGACTCCATTCTTGCTTTATACAAACAGGTTAGGCAGTCGGTATCATGGTTTTGATGAGTAACGTTATCGTACAAAACTTGATTCCTTTTGCTTTTTGATGATTAAGAAAATATTGCAGTTTTCTCCAAAACAATTAACTACAACACAAAACATATTCAAATAAATTTAATTTTCTATTATCTACAAGATATGGAAAACATGCAACTAAATGCTCATTCATGTACCACCTCTTCCCCTTCCAATCCTCCTAGCCATCGTGGGAGAGAGAGGCAGAGAGAGAGAGAGAGAGACAAAGGGGGTGGGGAGAGAAATATAAAAGCAATAATCATGTACACTTGAAGGGTTAAATTTGACAATGACAACAGAGTTATATCAACATATCAGGATCGGACATCGGAAGATTAATGATGTGTTGATACAGCTCTGCTGTCATTGTCATTTTGACCCTTCATGTGCACATGATTATTGTCTTTATAAGCACATTAACCGGAATCCTGTTCGATCGGTGCCTTCGAAATGGAATATTTTCAGACGACTAACGAATAAAACCGAACGAGGCTGAGAATGCCTCGTGGCATTGCACGCACTTATAGATATAGGTGGTGAAATGTGTAATACACGCAACAAATGGGGACATTGCCAAGTTGATCGATTTTCGTAATGTTTATTATTCTTAAATTCTATTTTGAATGCTGGTGCAAAATGTAAGATACGCGACATTTAGAATTTGCTTCATATATTATTTTATATATTATCATATCCCTAAAGTGTGGTGGGATGGCTAACCCTGGGAGAAGTCACAATTTGAGCCACAATACTATAGTCTATAATGTTCAGTAAACATCTCTAAAAGTTAGAATGGTCTGCTTTTGGACTACGGACCTAATACCTCTGTTAGAGGCATGAAACAATAATATAAATTTTCATATTGTTCTCCCCCCCCCCCCCCCCCCATATGGATTTCATTGAATAAAGACAAAATATTGGGACAACCGAAGCTCCCCCCTCCCCTCCTCAGCCAGCGTGATCCAGCATGGAAAAAAAATCTGAAAATCGTAAAGTTGGGGGTCAAAATCTGAATCCAAGGATTGCCGACCCGGTGGGGTATATACATGTGTAGGTAGCAGATGAGCAAGTGGGTATAGTAAACACTAGAACATATTTATTTCAAATTCAATGCACCCTTTTAGGGCAAACCAAAGTCAAAGATGGCAACGTTAAACGGAATTTACGGAAACAAGCACATGGACACGGATGGCTAACTATAAACTTGGTAGAACTAGTCTTTGTGGAGGTATACTCCTTGGTTATACAGTATATTTATTTTATTCATTTTTTGTACACGTCCTGTTGTAAAATGTCTGCGATTGACCAAAGCATGCTACGATTGCCGGCCAGCTGTGTTTTTTATCATATCACGCGCCGCGTCGTTTCCATTAAGCCTTCCAGATGGTGTTTTATTTCACGTTGCTTGAAAATCACGTGCAATTTTAAAACGTGACCAGAAATATTTAATCCCCAACCATGATATGGTCTACAAGACAGTCTAGTGATAACATTTCCCAGAAATGGTCTATGAGCAGGTCTACAATATTAAATTTTATTATTTACTATACGTCTAATGTAATACCTACTTACATGTATATATTTCTGGTCAGTTTCCTTCTTTATCAAGTACATCACCCACACTAGATGCATATATACATACATAAGAGACAATAACAGAAGGTTTCATAAAACATTAGGTTTTAATAAGCATTAAGACTAAAGAGAAAGTTTGTTTAAATCTAAAAACAGAATTGTTTTCAAGAAGTAGGGTTTTTCTTTGATGAAATGTTCCCATATTCAGATATATGTCCCTCAAAGATCACGTACAATTTATCACGTGTGATCATTAATATTTAATCCCCAGCCGTAAATGAGCTATCATGTTCTACAATAACAACTTATATTCAGATAAATTTTTTTAGAAGTACTGTTTAAGTGTACGTCTTGGTAAGGGTTTTCACAGGAAATGTAAAGACAGGAGGAAGACAACAGAAAATTAATGTTCAGTAAACAGCTCTAAAAGTTAGAATGGTCTGCTTTTGGACTACGGACCTAATACCTCTGTTAGAGGCATGAAACAATAATACAAATTGTCATATTCTCCTTCCCCCATATCATTGAATAAAGACAAAATATTGGGACAACCGAAGCCCCCCCCCCTCCTCAGCCAGCGTGATCCAGCATGGAAAAAAATTTGAAAATCATGAGACCTGAACAAAAGTTGGGGGTCAAAATCTGAATCCAAGGTATACCGAGTGAGTCAGAAAAAACTTTACAGCAAGAAAAATGTCAATAAAAAGAAAACCAATTTATAAACCCCAAATTATTATACATATTCTGAAAGAGTAACTCCTCCCGTATCTTCTGGTACCATTTTTGTATGGTATGTCTTTACGCTTGGATGAACACAACGCATTGTTTGTGAACGTGTAAATTTCGAATTGTGCAAGGGTGGGGACAACATTGAGACAACAAAAGCTGACAAAAAAGCAACTCCATCATGAATAAAATAGCATAACTTTTTAACAAAAATGTTTTGAGCCAAATAACTTGACAAGGGTGTTGCTACAGTTATCGACTAGATTCTGTGTAAAAATTAGATTGATTCATCAAGTAATCCATGAATGAGTACACATCAAAAAGTAAATTTCTACTGACAGACCTAAAAAGGTCTCTTAATACTTTTGAAAAGGGATTATTTTGACTTTGACGTGTGCTCACTCATGCTTGACTGTACAGATCTATCTCATTTTCACACAAAATCTAGTCGATACGTGTAACAACGCCCCTGTCAAGTTATTTAGCGCAATACATTTTCGTTAAAAAGTTTTGCTATTTTAATCAGGATGGAGTTGCTTTTTTGATAGTTTCTGTTGCTTTGATTTTACTTCCACCTTTGCACAATTCGAGAACTACATGTTCGCAAACAATGCGCCGTGTTCATCCAAGCGTTAAGATATAACACACAAAATTGGTACCGGTACCAAAAGATGCGGGAGGATGTTACTCTTTCAGAATATGTATAATAATTTGGGGTTGATAAATTAGTTTTCTTTTTATTGACATTTTTCTTGCTGTAAAGTTTTTTCTGACTCACTCGGTATAGGTAGCAGATGAGCAAGTGGGTATAGTAAACACTAGAACATATTTATTTCAAATTCAATGCACCCTTTTAGGGCAAACCAAAGTCAAAGATGGCAACGTTAAACGGAATTTACGGGAACAAGCACATGGACACGGATGGCTAACTATAAACTTGGTATAACTAGTCTTTGTGGAGGTATACTCCTTGGTTATACAGTATATTTATTTTATTCATTTTTTGTACACGTCCTGTTGTAAAATGTCTGCGATTGACCGAAGCATGCTACGATTGCCGGCCAGCTGTGTTTTTTATGATTTTTATTTTACCCGGTATTCATTTTTTTAATGCACCGTATATAATTGCGCATGATTTTATTTTATTTTTTTAAAATCACGCGCCATATCACGCACCATATTACTCGCCGCGCCATTTCCATTAAGCCTTCCAGATGGTGTTTTATTTCACGTTGCTTGAAAATCACGTGCAATTTTAAAACGTGACCAGAAATATTTAATCCCCAACCATGATATGGTCTACAAGACAGTCTAGTGATAACATTTCCCAGAAATGGTCTATGAGCAGGTCTGCAATATTAAATTTTATTATTTACTATACGTCTAATGTATTACCTACTTATTTGTTATGAAAAACATATATATATTTCTGGTCAGTTTCCTTTTTTGTCAAGTACATCACCCACACTAGATGCGTATATAAAAGAGACAATAACAGAAAGTTTATTGTTCTTGCCTACCTATATAAAGAGTGCATGTGCATACTAGCCAACTTTTTCTCCATCGAGCAGCCATACATAAGCTTGGTCATGTTGACAAGGTAAGGCATAGGGGAAAGATGGAAGGTTATAGTTGGATACATGCCCGGGGGGGGGGGGGGGTCACTCAAACAAAAAAGTGCTACCCATGCGTGTCCCCGCACCCTGAAAATGGACCCTAAACGTCTCATTGCATGGAGTCAAATTTGCACCCTTTTCGACGTCAGACTGGAAAAACATACCCTAAATGGCATTAACACCGTGAAATTTTGACCCCATAACAACAATTTCCGCTGAAAACACCCCTATTGTTATGAAAATGGCGATTGAAATTTAAAAACACCCCTATCAAAGCATCGACACCGGCGAAAGGCTGAAAACAGACCCTTTTCGACGCTTTTTGGAGACACGCATGCGTAGCATATCATGTGGTGAGTGACCCCCCCGGGATACATGTACATACGTGGATATTCATATATTAACTTGAAGAATCCCTGGACTCGGGGGAATGAGACCCCTGTTACATTTATTTTTAAACCTACCTTATGAATGAAACCTTTCTTTCCTGAGACCCCTTTCAAGCAAACCTGTTATATCTATGTTCAGACCCTTCTTGGACCAGTCTGAGATATCTTCTATTTGCATTGCTGCATAGTTGGATCATCCACTGAAGACTTATTCTTTATTTAATGCCTGAGCAGATAATATTACGTTGTACATATGAATACGGCAAAACATTTTCATAAAACATTAGGTTTTAATAAGCATTAAGACTAAAGAGAAAGTTTGTTTAAATCTAAAAACAGAATTGTTTTCAAGAAGTAGGGTTTTTCTTTGATGAAATGTTCCCATATTCAGATCTATGTCCCTCGAAGATCACGTGCAATTCATCACGTGTGATCATTAACATTTAATCCCCAGTCGTAAATAAGCTATCATGATCTACAATAACAACTTATATTCGGATACAAATTTTAGGAGTACTGTTCAAGTGTATGTCTTGGCAAGGGTTTTCACACGAAATATAACGACGGGAAGAAGACAACAGAAAATTAATGTTCAGTAAACATCTCTAAAAGTTAGAATGGTCTGCTTTTGGACTACGGACCTAATACCTCTGTTAGAGGCATGAAACAATAATATAAATTTTCATATTGTTCTCCCCCCCCCCCCCCTCCTCAGCCAGCGTGATCCCGCATGGAAAAAAAAATCTGAAAATCGTGAGACCTGAACAAAAGTTGGGGGTCAAAATCTGAATCCAAGGATTGCCGACCCGGCGGGGTTTATAGGTAGCAGATGAGCAAGTGAGTATAGTAAACACTAGAATATATTTATTTCAAATTTAATGCACCCTGTAAGGGCGAACCAAAGTCAAAGATGGCAACGTTAAACGGAATTTACGGAAACAAGCACATGGACACGGATGGCTAACTATAAACTTGGTAGAACCACGCGTGAAGTGGAACCGTAATCAACTAATCGAGCCTGGCATAGACGGGACTACGTACGAAACATCACCACAGTCATACTCAAAAGCTACTTCAAAGTAGTAAAATGAAAAAAAAACATGGAAAATTCACTTACCAAATCGTTGGCAATCTTCTTCTCCTTATTTCCTTTCCTTGAGCACTGCTCCCTAATGTCCTCAAAGAAGTGAATTTTAGTATTTAACGGCTATATATGTACACTTTGCCACTGATTCCACGAACCGCGAGGTCACCAATAATTGAATGGCGGAATAAATTGTGACGCCCTCTTTTGTCGAAAGCTTGCATTACGACGATGTCTACGTCGCGAGTCAAATATGATTTACGGTACCTTTTTTGTTTAATTTGTTGTTAGGATGGTTAGCTTTTGATTCACTCGCCGCGAATACAATGAAAAAATAAATGACTACATAAAAACTAGTACCCCCGGTAGGGCCTACTAATAATAAAATAATAACGATATAAATAATATTAACCATAAAAATTACAATCTAATTTTATTATTTACGATATAGAAATATACATTTGCCTACCATTGCTATTCGACCTCGAATCGCCCCAAACCGAAATTTACACCGAAATTTTTGCCCTATCATTTGCCTATTTACCCCCCCACCCCCCATAGAATAGCGCCCTCCATTGATGAGGATGCGGCCGCATGCGATCCTATACTCTTCCTCTAACTCTCTCGCCCCAAAAAACTTCCGTATGTTGCAACGGATAGGGGGACCGGAGGAGGGAATTGTAGGCAAATGTATATTTCTATATCGTAAATAATATAATTAGATTGTAATTTTATGATTTACTTCAATAGAACTATTACATTTGCCTACAATTGCTACGACCAGCACCGACAAAAGTCGGGAAGGGCAACCATAACGGTTTAAGAAACTATGGAGGACGCCGCTGCTTTGAGAGGTGCGGTGGAGAAAACACCCTCACTAGCGGCGACGTCTCTCAGGTAAAGGAGGTGAAAGAATTTGCAGAACGCCAAAAGGCCGCCTTGCAAATATCTTCTACCCTCCCTTGTAAATGGGGCCCAAGAGGAGGCTGATGCTGCCTGGTCTGCATGGGCCTTGGGGAGTAGTATCCCCTCTTCAAGGGCCTTTCACTGCCGCGCAGTGTCCTGATTGCCGAAGACTATTCCACCGGGATAACGTATCTCTAGAAACCCTTAATGGGTTCACGGGAAAATAACAAATAACTGTGAAGATTTGGCGAAGATTCTCAGTCTTCTTGGAAGAACCATTTAGAGGGCCCTGACGGGGCGTAGAATTGTGGTCTTCTCTGATAGATGATGAACCCCGTCAGAGGTCGATATAGATGATTCTCGGATAGAGTCCGATGAGGCTGTTTGGTTTCTTAGCCAACTGAAGGATGTGATAGGATCAGTAGACGAGACGCCTCAATCTCTCCGCACGATATTGACCCAGGTGATATTGAGAGAGGCATGTAGCGAAAACTCCTGCCTTTGCCCAGAGAACTAATCTAGGAGAAAAGCTTGTCTTAAATGGACGATGATTTAACAGGGAGGAAAATCGAGTGTTCAATAGGCTCGAACGGGTGGCTTGGACAAAGCTGCCAAACTTAGGGAAGACATCCAGGCTGGACGTCATAGGGCTTAGAAATTAGGGGCGTTTTTAAGAAAAAAGGCCGCTTAAGCAACGCCGAGAAGAGCTGGGTGGGGGGCGGTCGAGACGCGAACGGCCGCCATAAGCAAAAGCCAGGTAAGAATGGCCGAATAGGCGATAGCGATACGGCTGCGGGAATCGTCGAGATGGAGACTACTCGCTTTATGCGATGACAGAGAAATAAGGAAAATCGGCAATAAGAGGGCAAAGGAAGCTCTCTGGGGGACGTGCCTCTCCAAGAGGTTCGGGGCACCCAGGCAGGTAAAGCCTCAAGGCGCGGAATTGGTATGACAATCCTAGTCGACTTCAGCGCTAGCTTTCAACTAGAGCTCAGGCTGCTCGGTCTGAAAAAGCCCTTCATGCCCTAGCCTGGCGCTGGCCGATTAGAAGGCGCTTGGCGAGTTAGACTGAAGGGTGGCGATGGATGTTCGGCATGTAGAACCCCCCGATCAAGCGTAAGAGAAACTAAGTCGCGGTACGGGCCGTAAGTTGGCTAGCGGCTCCCCTGGGCTAAGCAGGTAGGCAAACAGATTGCCTGAAAACGCAGGCCCTGATCCGGCCAGTAGGAGCAATGCAAAGACCACCGTTGTGCTGATCGCTCCCTGGATGCTTTCCTGTTTTAGAACCAGAGGGATAACTTGGTAATGGGTGGGATAAGTGCGTACGGGCTTGCCACCCTTCCAATGAAGAAGAGAACGCGTCAGTAAAAGAAAGCAGAAGTGCTCCCTGACTCGGGAGTGCAAAGCCGAGGAAAGTCTGTTGTTCAGGGATAGAAAAGTCTGGCTATCAGGATTAGTCCTCGCCGCCGGAAAAGTGGGAGGGCAGACCGGGAGATCTCTCGGCCGATTGGGCAGCCATTCCAAAGGAGGGAATCCGTACCCGGGATGACATTCAACTTAAAAAAGAGTGGTGTCCCTTCGGCTTGTTTGTTGATGTAGGTCCTTCAGAGTAGGTGTTGTCGCAAAGAGAATGCAACACCGAACGGCCACAAATAGGTCGCGGAAAGTACGTTGAAGGGACAAACAGAACTGACTAAAAGTTTCAGAGAGCGTTGAAAGTTTGGAGGCAGCGGCCTCGGGAGGACGCTCAATGATCGCGGACGACCATCCGACCTTGAAAAATGGCGCCCCGCCCCCCACCCTTGAATGAGAGCGCGCCGGTGGGGTGGCACTGTAACGGGCGGAGAGAAGAGGGTCTTTGTAATCTCTTTCCCTGAAGAAGGAAGGTTAGCGGTTTCGGTGCCACGGGAGAGAGAAGCTTCTTGATCTCCACGCGTGAAAGAAATGCCAGACCTAGAGGGGAGCTGAGGTTCGGCCTGAAAAACTTCAGGAGATGCAGCTGGAAAGGTCTCATAAAGAGACGACAATTTGGCAAGATGTCCACCAGACTGGCTAAAAACCTCAGCCATCTCAACCAAACCTCGGCTCGAAACCTCCGCATGCTCAGGAGGGACCTGGTAAGACTGACCAGAGCCTCTCCAAACGACAAGCCTCTCACCCCCTGCAGGGGGGACTTCTCAGAAGAAAACACACGCCTGCTCGCTAATTTCTTCCCCCGCTTCTTCTTATTTGAAGAAGACACGAGAAGAAAAAAGACAAAGGGGGTAAATAGGCGGGTCTAACAAAGAAGCGGAGCACAAAAACTCTGTGCGCCGCAAAACACACACAACACTCAAACATAAACCACGACACGTATCACATACACGCAGTAATGAACGTACGAAAGTCTACGGGAAGAGAGAGCGTGAAAGTAAACGATCACCGAGAGATAAAAACTATCAAATCTCGGTAAAACCAAAAAACTGGACCCAAAAAGAGAGTTCAGAATACTCAATATGATTATCCTGAGAAATATAACCTCGCAAAACACCGCAAGGAAGTCCCAAAAGGGAGAAAAACACGCTATTTTTGGCGCGGGCAAAAATACACGACTTATCTCGACGGAGGCGAAGAGATTAGAGGAAGAGTATAGGATCGCATGCGGCCGCATCCTCGTCAATGGAGGGCGCTATTCTATGGGGGGTGGGGGGTAAATAGGCAAATGATAGGGCAAAAATTTCGGTGTAAATTTCGGTTTGGGGCGATTCGAGGTCGAATAGCAATGGTAGGCAAATGTATAGTTCTATTGAAGTAAATAAATGTTTTGTTTATTGTTTTAAAGCTTGTTATAATGAATATGAGGTAGAGAGGCCTGGTGATTTCTTATTTTCATTTAGAGAGTTTTTGAAAGTGAAGGGGCTGGGCCGCAAGTGGGGGGAGAGGGCTGAACAAGCTTAAAATCACGCATGTATGGTAATTTTTGTGTTCTGTACATGTTTGCTGACAAAAGTGGGCTGATGTCTCCCCCCCTACCCCATTTCATCTTAATTAATCAATCGATTTATTAATTCATTCTTTTTTCTTTTTCTATTTTTTTTTTTTTGGGGGGGGGGATAAGTCCAAAGTCTATCCAAGATTTACTAGGGCAATTGTATTGTAGGCCTAATTGTTGTTTCCTACCCCATTGTTTCCCTCCCCAATGAATGGCTCACATTGTTAAAAAGAAAATAAATAAAACAGAGACAAAGACAGTTATACAATCTGTGTCAAATAAAATGGTACAAGTGGAAATTTTTTTTTTATAGTATGAAGATTAATCACAGCTTGCTATTGTTTGGTATTTTCATAAAGCAGGAAGATTAGACTTTCACCTACAATTTTTTTCATCACATTTGGTGTTGTAATTCTTGAAATATGACTAGTTTTCTACAATCAAGAAAAATCAATTTTTCGCATGTCGTCCCATGCCTTTGTGTATAGGTTTCGCATAATTGCCATGAAGTGCTCAATTTCGATTTGTTTCTCGTCGCACAAGATTTAGCATAACTTTTGTTTTACGAAAGCAAATTATACAGAACAAAGCGCATCAGCAAGATAAATCTTTTGCCTTTATTTTGGTACCACATACACACATAATCTGAAAATATTTCGCACCTAAATAATTTTTTTCCAACTGTACCATTTTTTTTTACACAGACTGTATATATTTCAATTCAAGTTCAATTTTATTTACAAACACATGAAAAAAAAAAAGATTATAATAGTCTACAACATACATGAAAAAATTCCAAAGGAATTTAAAAGTGAAGACAAAGTAAAGTAAACAAGACTAAGCTCCTCTGGCCCCCTTTACAAAAATATCTCGTCCACCCCTCAGCCCCCACCCACTCCCTCCACCCCTAAAAAAAGTCTTAGCAAAAAAAAAAAAAAAAAAAAAAGTTTAAGCTCCTCCGCGTCCCTATGACAAAAATATCTTGTCCAGCCCCCTCCACCCTTAAAAGAAAGCCTTAGCAACAACAAAAAATAATAACAATAAATAAAAAAAATAAAAAAAAAAAAAAAGAAGGGGGAAATCGCGAAGGAAAATGAATTTATAAGTAAAGACAAATTAAAGGAAACAAGACTAAGCTCTCCGGCCCCATGAAAAAAATATCTCGTCCAGCCCCCCCCCCTCCACCCCTTAAAAAAAAAGTCTTAGGAGACTTAGCAAACCAAAAAAAAAAAGGGGGGGATTGGCGGCAGGCCCGATTTAGGCACTGAACCCACCCCTATGCGCAATACATGATGACCTTTTTAATTTTTTTTTGATGTCGAGGCCGGGGAAAAAAATTTCTTTCTAATTGTGATTTTTTATTTTTTTTTTTTATTTTTTTTTTTTAAATAACATTTTGTTATAAGATCTTATTAATGCTAACGTGTGGAAGGTAGGTTAGCATTTGTTTATTTTACGCCATGTTTACTAACACACCTCTCGCACATCGTGCTGATCGCGATCGCAGGCACTCTATCCCTATTTCCATTTCATTTTTTTTCTCAAAGCGACCATACGAACTGGAGTGGCAGAAAAATCGGGAAAAACTGCTGAGAATCAGTAATTTTTTACTCTCATTTCACCCTTTTAGTTTAATGTTTATTATTTCTAAATTAAACAATATTTTACAAGTAAATGTTAAGAGCCCATTGAGTAACAAAGTTTAACGTTATGATGGGATTGAAAGTGGAAATTTAATAAGAAATTGTTTTATTCTAATCGTGTCTTACTGTCACATCGTAGGAAGCACGAGTTTGATATATCAAACGAGTGTAGTGCATGAGTGGTAGAACTAGTCTTTGTGGAGGTATACATTACATTTATTTTATTCATTTTTTGTACACGTCCTGTTGTAAAATGTCTGCGATTAACCAAAGCATGCTACGATTGCCGGCCGGCTGTGTTTTTTATGATTTTTATTTTATTCATTTTTTTAATGCACCGTATGTAATTGCGCATGATTTTATTCTATTTTTTTATAAATCACGCGCCATATCACGCGCCGTATCACGCGCCATATCACGTGCTGCGCCGTTTCCACTAAGCCTTCCAGATGGTCCTTCATTTCAAGTTGCTTGACAATCACGTGCAATTTTAAAACGTGACCAGAAATATTTAATCCCCAACCAACCTTTTCTCCATCGAGCAGCCATACAAAAGCTTGGTCATGTTGACAAGGTAAGGTGTAGGGGAAAGATGGAAGGTTATAGTTGGATACATAAGTGGATATTCATATATAGTAACTTGAAGAATCCCTGGACGCGGGGGAATGAGACCCCTGTTACATTTATTTTTAAACCTACCTTATGAATGATACCTTTCTTTCCTGGGACCCCTTTCAAGCAAACCTGTTATATCTATGTTCAGACCCTTCTCGGACCAGTCTGAGATATCTTCTATTTGCATTGCTGCATAGTTGGATCATCCGCTGAAGACTTATTCTTTATTTAATGCCTGAGCAGATAATATTACATTGTACATATGAATACGGCAAAACATTTTCATAAAACATTAGGTTTTAATGAGCATTAAAGACTAAAGAGAAAGTTTGTTTAAATCTAAAAACAGAATTGTTTTCAAGAAGTAGGGTATTGCTAAAAAAAATTGAACTCTCTCAACTAGCACAGCTTGTATGTCCACTGTAAATCCAAAAACAAACTACATTTGACCTTCAAAGGTTTTCAAAAAGTAAGTTGGGGTGGCCCTCCAAGAAAATAGAACCACTGAGCTTCAAGCTCATTTCTGCCGATATCTGTCTATAAATAGGCATATTTTGTCCTTTGGCAAGCATATTTCCTACTGTTCTCAGCGCCATGAAAATGGACACAGCAGTTTATCTGGAGATACACTCTCACCTCCTGGTTTACATGTAGCCCGACACACAAGAAGCATTCCTAATAGTACTACACCCCACTTCCAGCGCAATGAGGACAGAGAACAGGTCAGTTATATTTGGATAAAGTTCTGAGAAATTCTGTGAAGTAGATGCGTGGGCTCGTGTTTTCACATTAAATGTAAAGAAAGGAGGAGGGCAATGGACAACAGTAAAAAATGAAAAGTTAGAATGGTCTGCTTTTGGAGGAACAGCTAGGTCATACGAAGCTTTGAAAGCATCAAAGTTGCCTTCATAAATTTTCATAAAAAGAAAAACATTATTTAATTTGAAGGGGAAGAGCCTGCATTAGACCAGTTTAATGGATATGTACAGGTGTAGTTAAAACTATGGTCCATAATTTGAACTGAAGACCGAGTTGAAGATCGTGACAAAACAATTAGACAAAAGGATCGCACAATAGCTTCACACAAACTTCAACTCGTACAAACTCAGTCTTTGGTACAGAATATGGGCCTCTAGCTTTCATAATTGCAAGTATCTGATACATTTATTTATGGAGCTTCAGCTCCATTACATACTGCCAGATGAAGGATAAATGTTTTCAATGTTTCTGGGAAAAATGAAAGATTTATGTACGCCTACACCATAGGTACAAACATGGTTGGTTAGGGAGCAGTTTCAATTGTAATAATTTTTTTTAAATAATTTTTTTGAAAAACTGAGGAAAGAAAATGGGATTCCATCCTGATTTGAACCCAAGACGAATATCGACATAAGGGCTTGCTATAGCTCAGTCGGTAGAGCACCTGGGAGGTCTTTGTTCGACTCCTGATAGAATCCCATTGTTGTTGTTTTTTTACCATTGATACTGCTTTCTAACCAAACTTGCTGGTAAGTATGGTGTACATAAAACTTTCAGTTTCATATTTTCATATTATATATTTATAGTCAATTTCACTATTTTTTGTTCAAATTTTTTTTTTCAATAATGTAAATGAAATTGTGTAAAACCATCTTTATAAGCCAGACAGATTTGAAATAGAGGAAAAGATTCTTTGAGTAGGAAAAGGATTCAGCCGCTGGCCGGTACCTGTAGCAGGGTTTTCTCCCAGACTTTTATTTGGAAAAAAACACAAACCCCAGGAGAAACATGACAATAATATCGAAAATGCAGCCCAGTGGAGATTCCAGCCAGTGTCAATTACAGTCTCCTACAGAGCTCTCATCAATTACTGGCATCATTACTCTTGACAGACAAGACGAACCCAACAGAGGGGATTCAAGTTTTTTAAGGCATCTAGCTTTTCAGGTGCTCTCACGGAAGCTATCCCGAGAAACACTTCAAATTACCAGCAGCCCCTCTCATCTCTGCCTTGGAAAAAAAGGTGAACATTATCCGGCTGTGGCTTGTTTTAATGAGCTTGACTTCTTGGCAAAAGGAGTCCAGTTCAAATATAGCAAGTAAGTATTATACCTACATGTATTATTGAAGGCAAAAGTTTGACCTGAATCTTTGGTTTACTTTGAAATTGTCTGCTGAGGGCTAGATACATGTAGACATAATCTATGAAAAATTAAATGGATTAATAAACACCTTTAAAGGTTTGTAATCGACTGCAAATTTGAAAAAATAAACACACTTCCAAATTGGCTACTGGTTAATTTTTTTAAATAAAAAGCATATGTAACAGTGTTTTTGATAGGCCAAATTTTGCCATATTTCAGTTGCATTATTGCAAATCCCAGGTTGTATCCCAGGTTGTTAAGGTAGAAATATATTTCTTGAGTACTTGAGCATATTACCATCAACATTTACTCCAGGCTTCATTTTACCTACATGTAAGATGTAGGATTAGAGTTGCAATTGGGTTTTATGGAAGGCTTAATGTTCTAAAGGGATATTAGTCCTGTGCTGAAATTCGTCGTAGACCGTTGTACATCCGACCTGTTGTGACCACCGCATGTACCGCAACATTTAATTAGGACTACCCTGGGGAGTAGGTTATATGACAGGAACAGTATGATGTCGACTTGTAAAAAAAAATGTTGAGAAAAGAACATTTTTATAGGTATTATACCACATTCCGACGAAAACTCTCTGAACATGAGTGTGGGCGAGCTAAGGGAAATTCCCCTCGATAAAGAGTGCCATAAATAGAGAGGAAGGAGGGCTAATAAAATCAGCTGTTCAAGTGGTGAATGGAGGATGGTGTCTACATGTAGTCTGCAAAAAATTACAGACACTTGACATTTTAACTTTGTCTGAGGGAAGACTACCAAGTCACAGTACTGTATAAGCCAATATTTTTGCAATTTTGGACTAGCTTGGGAAATTCACAAAAGCAAAATTTTGCATTTTTGGTGATGACTTCATTACTATAAATAGCCTTGTACTGAGGGGGAAATTTTTGTGATGACAGACTCACGAAATTCGCGAAAATAAAGTCACCACGAAAATAACCACGTATGTGGGCTGGGCATACAGGACAAGCCCGATTGTAGACCTATGCATTAGGCCTATATGCATAATAGGACTGACATGGGTATCTTAGTCTTAGTATTATTTACTGCCTCCTTCAATTCTGAAGATTCTTGCAGTTTCACCGGGACGGGCTAGGTGCAATACACCGGGTGGAACACCCTTCTCTTTGTCGAATAGTGTATTGGTTTTAACGTGCATAGGGCCATGTGTAGCTCTCCCATACACGGGACCAACATTTACGTCCTCTTCCGATGGACAGAGTGTTTTCCAACTGCATTCACACCTGCACTGAATAAAGCGGCGAGGCACGCTATACACACAACGTTATAGCATCAGTTTCTTTTGCAAGATGTCTTTCGGCATGCCTGGGACTCGAACCCACGCGT
>CALNVZ010002100.1:19940732-20042274 GCA_940671915.1 Paracentrotus lividus
TTGTAATTGCATTTTGTATCATGATTCATGTTGGCGTATAAATTTGAAACTGGACATTGAACACACTCTTAGCAACATAAATCGTTCGCCCAAGGGGAAGGCCAATATTTCATTACCTTCACTTGCCAGTGGCACATTCATTGATAGTTTCCAATACTTTTGTCTGCTTCAAAACTTCAAATCATGTTTCCCTCACGGGTTTTATGGATACAATTATCGTAGATTCTTAAAATCTTTTGTTCAAATAGATCGATGGAAGTAATTTGAGACTTTTCTTATTGATTATGAGGAGGGAATCTGAAATCACCTGCTCGAGAGGAATTTAAAAGGTTATTACATTCCATTTTCAATGAAAATCAGGAAGTGAAAAACTCACCACCCCCCCCCTTTTTTTCTTTTTTTTTTTTGTAGGGGAGTGAGAATCAAATTGGAGATTTATGAAACTTTAAAGGAATACTCCCAACTGATAGCTTTTTTGAAAAGTTAAAAAAGGACATATCCTTTACCAATGAATCACATGTGGAGGTGATCACAATTTTTTTTTTCCATGCTGCCTACCAACAGGAAAGAAAGCGTAAGATTAGTCACTTTCTCTGGTACCACATTTCAGGGTCAACGACCCTACATGTATGTGTACATTACAGAGGATGATATTCAGACAATTCATGAAGGTGCAGTATAATGTACGTGAGATTGAAGGAAACAAAAGATATAAATGGATATAAAATTATAATAGATTGACAGAGTATACTAGTAACTAGAGGACTATGGGGATAACAGAGGGTGAAAGATGAAGAGTGGAGAGAGATAGAGATACAGATAGAGAGATACAGATACAGATACAGATAGAGAGAGAGAGAGAGAGAGAGAGAGAGAGAGATAAAGCACATGACAAATAATAAAAGAGACCTCTAGATACAGATAACAGAATATAAAGGCAGATATTAAATGGAGATAGTGACAGACAGAAAATGGGAGACGGAGAAAGAGGGGAAATAAGAAAAACAGACAATAAATAAGGAACAGTGACAGACAGACAAATGGAAAGCATTTCCAGATATAAAATGAGAGATATACAAATGATATAGATAGACAGACAGTAGGAAAATAAGAGACAGAGTAAAACAGAAAACAAAAGATAGGGACATATAGAAAAATGAGGAATAGAGAAAATCTTATTTGCATGAATGAATGTGATATGGTGTGTATAACATCACACACCAGAAGTTCACAGTCGATAGAAAGTCAATGAATTAAAATCAATGAAAAATAATATGCCCAACACTTTTTTGTAATGAAATGCTGGCTATAGTCTTACCAGGTTCCAAGGCCACTCAGCTCCCCATCTCCAAAAACTCTAATATAAATAAGTTCATTTTTTTTACTTTGATCATGTATGCCTCTAATTTGGCAACTATATACAAAATATTCTTTATACTGGTACAAACTTTCCTCTTTTTGGAAAAGGATGTATCGATGGCGATGAACTACAAGTACAGTAGCACATCAGGTGACATCTATGCCTAATTGACAAACGAAAGTGCCAAGGTTCTTGGAAATATTATGCTGGATTAACAGGAAGGTATAGGTTTAAAAGTGGTCGATTAGTCTAGACAATGACCTACATTATCATTGTACAACACACAGTGATGCTGATCCTTTTCGATCCCATTTCCTGTGGACCTGGACCCTTTTTTCTCTTCCCCCCTGTATTGTCAACAGTATTTTTCTCTTTTTTTTCCAGGATTGTTTACAATCTTATCTCGTAACAGAAAAACACTGTACATATAATAAAAACCCAATCAGAAGTATACGGCACATGGACAACAAACAGAAAAATTAATAGCATTTTTGACCAGTGCATTGTTTATTTGTTTGTTGAGACAATGCTATACTAGTATTCCAGTCTTCAGCAGTGCATCTTTTGGGGATCACAAAAGTGAGGGTCCTGGGGGGTGTTTCACAAAGAGCTAAGTAGACTTAAAAATCGCACTTAAATTGTTAGTCTCGTGCGTTATATTACGCAATACCTCATTGGACTGACCATACTCAGGGGATGGGCGCCATTGTGAAATCTATCAATTAAATTCCGCGTTATAAAACAAGATGCGCGTAGAAGTTAAGTGCGACTTTAAGTCTACTTAATTCTTTGTGAAACACCCCCCAGGTCTATGAAGACATCGTTAAAGGGTATAATCCATATTTAGAGGGGCCATGTTTCGAGCTCACTTTTTTTGGCACATGATATGTAACATATACTAGTAATATATATGCCACAGTAACTCGTGTTACAAATAATGGGTACATTTCAAGATTAATGGCCTATACCTTTTAAACTTTTAGGATCCGATAGTTACTTTTTGCAACACATGTAAAGAAGACATTGACTGACTAATTGATTAAAAGAAAATTTTTTTAAAAATTGGTCAAGCTTGTTTAGATTCTTGTTTTCTTGAGTTTCGGTATCAACCAGCATTATGAAAAAAAGGACACGTCCAATTTCATAAATGATTGTTGGTGGGAATTTTTCTCAAATTACAGTGCATTAATAATATCCTGTAAAGCGCTTTGAGCAGTTTAACTTGAAGAGTACTATATAAACAAATAACCAGATATCATTGTTGTTATATACAATGCTGACAAAACTTTTCCTATCTTTAAGTATATTTCTAATCTATCAACTATATTAAACTTAAAGGGAAGGAACAATGAGCATGTGAAAAACATGGACAATAAGTGTCATTCACTTGTGTTTATACTATAACTCACTTAAATTTTTTTTTGCCACGACATATCTTATATTTTCATTTCTTTATCTGCGACTTCAGCTTAAATATTAAATTGTTCATTTTGGTGTGACTTTAAACTATCATGACGACATGCGTAGTGTCTTAAAATGATGTCATCACGTTGTGCGTTAACGATATTAACTATGCGACGTGTATGAAATAAAACCATACAATGTATTCTAAAAGTTAACTTTCTCTCACATTGTCTAACACGTGAATGCAAAGATTTACAGACAGACAATTAATTACCAAGGATAGAGTTCCCTTTAAAGGATATTTGTAATTTTGTAAATTAGGCTTGCAAAAATCTGAACTATTGGGCCCTTCATCCTGTCAGTGCATGTAATTATGTGTCAAGATGAGACACTGAAAAATTATTTTCCTATTTCATCACTCCTTACTTCACAATAAGCAAAAATTTTCAAGTGACCAGAAATACCAGATTATTTTCCCCAGCTAGAGAATGTAGTGTTAACTCAAATGTACCCAGATACTGTTTTGTAAATGGCGATATCCAGTCATAACTTTATGATAACTTTGTATTCTAAAAACCTTTACAGTTTTGCTGTTTGCTCATTCTTCTGACCATTAACATACATGTACCACACAAACCTGACAAATCAAAATTGAATTGCACAATGCCATCACAAAATTACTCAATCCTTTAATACCAAAGAGATTTAAACATTTATATTCATCTCAGGTCTGTTTTTTCCTCTGGCTGAAATTAACTAAATCTGTTTGGACAAGAACCCATACATTCTAAAAAATTTGAAGGAGAATTTAGGATTAAATAGTACCTACATGCAATTCTCTCACGGGTACAGCCCACAAGACCGACACCAACGAGACCGACGGCCCACGAGACCGACGACCCACGAGTCCGACAGTAAAGTAAATAGGCCAACGAGATCGACTATAAACAATTTAGGCCCACGAGACCGACAGCCCACTAGACCGACACTAGATCAAACAGGACCACGAGACCGACACTACAATGATATGACCCACGAGACAGAAAATTCGTAATTGAGGCCCACGACACCGACGGTAGAGCAAAACAGCCCACGAGACCGACATTACATGAAGTATACCCACGAGTCAGAAAAGGGACGTCTAAAAGGCGAGAAAGGGGTGGAAGAGGGAAAGAGGGACATGGCAAATCAAAAAGAAGATATTTTAATTAAACAATGCGGGCGCGAGCTGATATCACCTTGAAAACTACACACTTTAAAACTCTATGCTCATAAAGAAGATACTTTCATTAAACATACATTGAAGGCTTTTGTTATGGTCTTTTAGAACCCAATTGGGCCTATTTCGCGTTTCTTATTGTATATATAATATAATTGGGCGAAAATTCTACAAGCATCGCCCCTTATTCACTTCCCTTTCTTTCTTTTTCTCCCTTTTTTTTTTTAGGGGAGGGTGGGTCCGGGCAAGCCGGGCCACCTAGCTTGCTCAGCGCCGGGGGGGGGGGGGGGTCATTCAACTCCTGCTACGTACCTGCCTCGTTATGGTTCTTTGTTTCTAGTCTAGTTGCCATCCCCACCCTTTTTTATTACTTTCCCTTGTATTTCTCTCCCTCCCTCTTTTCCCCCAACTTGTTGTTTTAGACGTCACTTTGTTTGCCTACCCGATAAGGGGGCGGGGGGGGGGGGGGGTGTGTGGGCATGGCCTGCGTGCCCCGAAAGATATCCTGGATATTCGTTTGTTTCGTTTTCATGGCCTATTGAAGAAAACGTCTGATTCGTGGGTATACTTCATATAACGTCGGTCTCGTGGGCTGTGGGCCTTATTTGCGAATTTTCTGTCTCGTGGGTCAGATTATTGTGGTGTGGTCTCGTGGGCCTGTTTGTTCTAGTGTCGGTCTAATGGGCCTTTATTTGCCAGCGTCGGTCTAATAGGCCTTTTTGTCTAGTGTCGGACTAATGGGCCGTCGTCTCGGTCTTGTGGGATGACCCCTCTCTCACATTATCAAACTTGTTTTCCCTCATGTTTGGACAAGGTTTTTTTTTTTAATCTTATTGAAAAATCCCGATAATACCAAAGTAAAATCTTCTCAATAAACAAACTCTTGAAAGATTTCTTTTCATCTTTGAAGTAAAAAGATCATCAGAAGGCCATCAATCAGGACCTTACAAAAACATTTTGTTTTAATGATTTCAGCACGAGCAAGAAGAAGTACATTGTACATGCACAGGAGAATTACCATGAGGTCAGATGCGATTCCTTGCCTTTCCGAGACTTAAAGCACGAACCAGCAGCCTCACAGTATAGCACCACCTCAAGTCCTCGACTACTCAAATCTGCCCCGGTTCCTAACCCATTATGCAACATTCTGAGTAGTGTAGTGTAGTATGGACCCACTTGAATGATAACTAATTCAGTACACATTGTACATGTATACATTCATACCACAATTATTATGTTACCAAGTAGCAAGCCGAGTACTTTTCCCATCTAAACATAGTTTCCCAATATAATATAAGAGGCTAATTTATACACTTGATTATTTAATAGTAAATCCAAAAATGTAGCTATTTATGACACACATTCAACGAGAGGTTTGGTCAGTTCTAAATCGAATGCGACACGTACGCCTATTTTTAGTTGGCCTCTCCCGCATTTTGAATATCAGAGCTCCACTTTTCCTCAGATCTCATCTGTTCATCTTCCAAGAGTTAATTATAATGGTCAGAGGATGGATCATTAGTGTCTAAAGGTATGGAGCAACCTGTGCATATCATCATACAAGTCCACACTTTTCTAATTTCTTCATTATGTTTTTTGTGAAGCTACAAAAGAACTGCTCTTAAAGGGATGCATTAGCATGAACACGAACTGAAATCATAATTTATTGAAACTGCTCATTCTGCCAAGATGATTATAAACATAAAGGTCAGTCTGGAATCCCTTGAAATTTGAAAGCCAATTGCTTGCTTTACTATCCAGATATCTACGATTTCATGTCCTTATTTTGAAAACTGTTATCGTAACGCTTTTCCCCGCCCCTGCCCTGCTGGGCGGACACTGAGGCTTGAGACAGGTTGGTTGTAATTTGATTGCACATGGCCGTAGACCTAGACTTTTTTGTTTTCACTATTTTAAGTTAGTAAATGACTTCCATTTGCTCTGAAACTTTCAGTAGTTTGCTTTTACAGTCAGAGCAATATTAGGATTTTTTTTCCCATGTGGGTCCCTTTCACACTTGTTTTGGGAAGCTCCTAAATCCCTTTTTTGCTAACACACTCCTTCAGATCTTACATTCAAAACGTACCTCTACATGTATTTGTTAAAGGTTTGATAGAGTGTTAAACAGATTAACTGTACACCGTATATTTAGGTTTTCTTATTATCTCTAATTGCATCAATGCTCTTGATTAATTATTTTTAAGTATCAATTGAAAGGATTCATAGCGAGAAATGATTATGAAAGAAAGTCTCATAAAGAGTATCATGTTTGATTTAAGCATGATAAAATATTCACAGGCTTTAACTCTCAACATTTAAACAGTGCGTATCAAAATGTGGTAATCCATTTTTAGAGGGACATGCATTTGTGCATTTTGTAACATTGAGTCCTGTCATCATGTTCTATTTGAGTCACAGATTTTTACCTCCGCCAGCCAGGTGCATGCTGAAGAATATCCTAATGTAAATCTCTTTAATGAAGAGATGGTGTATCATTAGTATCCCATGAGGTCAAATGAACATGGATTAAACCCACTTCCATCATTAAAACAAGCATCTACCACGTGTCTGAGGACAACGTGTAAGGCTACCAACCTACATGTACAAGCACTCCCACGTTAAAAGCTCAACTCGAGTTGGTGGAGCCAACAGTATTTACACGTAGAAGTAAGATATATCCCCATAATTTTTATTGTTTCATGAACTTACCTCCCCCAGATACATATATGTTTATATTCCATGGATGATTTGAGGAGAGCTCAGTCAAATTGAAGTTTGGAAAACCAGGCTATCTCGCCTGGGCTCACCGCGCAAAGATACATACCCAAATACTGTGGATCAAGGGAAATTAACTTCACGCATACTCAAAGTGTGTTGGCATGCTGCTTGCATGTCAAATGATCAAAATCTATGCTTATTTTGTTTTTTACTCAAGAGTTATAATGCAATTCCCACCAAAATTCCTTTGGCTTGTTGTATTCATTTTTAAAGTAAAAGTTCTGTAGCTGTACAAATGACTCTGTGCTTCAGCATTTCTTCATCAAATGCAACACTGGTAATTGGCCTGAAGTTTGTACTACTAGTAGCTTGAAATAATTAATCTTCCAACTCAGACTGTAAAGAAACAGTGGGGACATTTCTAATGGTAACATGTTGCATGCTTTAACAAACAGCCTGTGTCACGTGGGCGATTGCCAACTTCAGGGGTAAATTACCAATCGGTCTAAACCCACTTTGACTAATGTTCATTTGATCTCATGCCACATGGTCTAATTCCGTTTTGTCTAATTAGCTTTAGGTCTTACTATGCATATTTACCATTCCATCTAATGTCCACAGTCAATTCCCATAAAAACAGGTAATAAACCAAATATTCATTTGGGCATTCTACGATAAAAATGAATTGGATCAATTTGGCTATTAGACGAACTGGCAATTTAGACCAAATTGTTGGTAGACCAAATAGGTTTAGCCCATGTGGTATTACACCATCTAAGAATAATGGGTCAACTGCTGTTAGACTGAGAGGCGATAAACCACTCCTACGATTCCTTACGTTATAACATGAATCTGAGGGCATGTCAGGACAACTACCCCTGGACAATTACCCCGACAACTAGATGTACCCCCCAGAAATAAGGTTAGGGTAAGGTTTAGAGTCAGGTGGTAGACTTTTTTTGCAGGGGGTAGTTGTCCTAGAACCCTCTGAGGGACTTACCTGAAGGGCCTGTCCAACTTTCTTGACCGAGGACACAGGAGATAGGAGATTTGCCAGAGACCCAACCTTGACCATTGACCGGTTACGTTTGTTGCCCTGTAGGAGTCAATTGAAATGAAGGTTTTACAATATTTATCATATTCTTTTGAGCACTAACAGCCACCAATGACCTAGCAGCAGATGAAACCTGTTGTTAACTCCTCCTGGACAAGGAGTCCTAAGTTTTAAAAAAATATTCCAGACATTGTTGTTCAGATTTGCATGATACAAAGGTATCATTGGAAAAACAAAAACATCTACTCATCAGGCATGAGACAGAGAAATTTTGAAAAAAGAGGCAAATTGCTACCAGTGAGGGAGCTTAGCGACCGAACCTCCTGGGGGTGGGTTCGGGGGTGGGGTTCCCCCTCCTGCAGAAAATTTTACAATTTTAGGTATAGAAAATTCATGATTTCTTTGGCTGCGACTTCATCAAATCGATCTCGTGATCCAACATTTGCCAAATTGAATTTGTTGCCCACATCTTTGTCTAGAATCTATGTCCTTTATACAAGGTTCATTTTTTGTAGACTGTAATTACACAAGTGAGAGCGGAAAATATTTCCAGAATACATGATGAAAACACCGGTGAAAACACCTCTGCTATGTAAATATTAATTTCAAAATCCGCGGAAATCCGCGGACCCGCGGAGAAAAATCATGCCTGACTCACACTTTTGTATCATATTAAATATTTTGTCTACATCGATTCAACAATTCCTTCTTCTTTTTTTTACCCATCCAGTACATGCTAGCTTCCAGAATTTGTCAAGGACAAGGAAAGTATAACAATTTAGATCAGAATGACAGTAAATAATATATAATATATCAATTAAGATATTCTTCATATTATCATCATAAAAGAATTTAATGTTATTAAACAAGGAAAAAAAGGATGAAATGTTGTAAGATACTGTATAAGCCAATATTTTCGCGTCCAGATATTTTCGCGATTTTGGACTAGTTTTGGAAATTCGCGAGAGCAAAATTTCGCGATTTTGGTAATGATTTCATTGCTATAAATAGCCTTGTACTGAAGTGGAAATTTTCGCGAAGACTAACTCGCGAAATTCGCGAAAATAAAGTCACCGCGAAAATAACCACTTATACAGTATGTTAAGTGAGAGGTCTCCAAGGGGGAAAAAGACTGAAATGTTAAATGAATATAATTGCAGACAGTATAGTATGACCACAGGGGAAAAAAGAGAAAAAGAAGAAAAAATGATATGTTTTTGTATTTAAGAAAGACAATATATTGTACTTTCATTTTCAAGTTGAGGTCATAAGTAAGGTGTTTGGAACAATTCAGTAATTAATTGTAAACAGTATATTTATGCCATAATGCCCTTTAATGATAAATTGTAGGCTAATGTCTTTTACCTTTGCACAACCACCACCATTGCAGATAACAAGAATCTAATTTATGACATTTCTACACCAAAACAATTACTTTGTGGTTTTGAAATTAATGGGAAGTTCATGTGTTTTGCATGCACTGCCTAATCTTCCATGTAGTACTGACGTCTATAACAATATGTGGGCTGCAAGGCTTGTTGACCACTTTCCTGTTTTGATGGATTGTTGCGATGTCACAACCCTGTTTTAGGCCTAAAAACGGTATCCAGAGATGTAGCGCAAACAAACATTCGTTTTCACTAATTACGATTTATGCACAACCTTCACATCATATCTTGCTTCATGAAAACATATTTACACCTGAAGGTGATTTATTTTCTATCAGATTCAACAAAAATTTTGCAAGTCTGTAACTTAAATATGCACAGAACATCCAAAGCTCTTGCCATGCATTAATGGTAGCATTAAAGAAATTTTGTATGAAATTTGGTATGTTCTTGTATTAAGTAAATATGACAATTGTAGATTTGCACTTAACAACTTATTTAGGGTCGCTAGAGCCATTTGAGTATGCTACCAACATGGCTGAATTACATTTTTTCTTTATTTCAGGTTTTCATTGGCCCCAGGCCAATGCCAATTATGGGCCCTGCTCCATGAAAATCCTATTTACACCTAGATGGAAAATTTGGGTATCCTACATGCATCAGATTTAACATGCAAGTTTTAGCCCTTTAGCACTCAGAGGCTCTGTGAAACAGAGCAGAGTTCCTCATATATACCTGCCACAATGATTTACTGTATAAGCCAATATTTTCGCGTACAGATATTTTCGCGATTTTGGACTAATTGGGGAAATTCGCGAGAGCAAAATTTCGCGATTTTGGTGATGACTTCATTACTATAAATAGCCTTGTACTGAAGTGGAAATTTTCGCGATGACCGACTCGCGAAATTCGAGAAAATAAAGTCATCGCGAAAATAACCACTTATACAGTATTTTATTAATACATTTTCAAACTCTCAATAGATATTTACAAGTATACTATGGAACGCTTTAAAAAAACCCAAAAAACAGATCTATTCATGCAATTAAAGATGTTTAAAGGAGAAAGCTGAAAGGTGAATTGAGGCTGATTCAGGGGCTAGCATGGTGAGCAAAAAATCACAAGGGCAGTTTCAGTTATGGGGTTCGACGGTAATTAGCTCCGAGAAACCTATCGCTCAGTCTGCCTAATTTGCATAAAGAAAACAAGTTTTGCCCGGAAAAACCGCTACAAAGGTGTCTAGGGCGAACTGCGATATCTCACCTTTAAAACCACCAAATGAAACAAATCCAATGACTATTTAACAAGAAAGAGTCATTTTAACCTCTCATGATGTTAATTATGGTTGAAATCAGTAATAAATTGTGGAAAAAAAACCAGAAATCGGTAAAAAAGTTGATTATTTTTCACCTTTCTTGAAATTGCCAAGAACGAAACTTTGATATGATACAAAGCATATCATATCGAAATACTGTACGAAATATCTTTTCATAACATGTTGTCCCACGGTTATGTCAGGAAAAATCCGTATCAAAGTCATTAGAAAAAAACCTCCATCAAGTTACATTGTGGTCCCACACACTGTGGTTCGTGATGTAGGCATATTTTGACCGTTATAGCCCCACGAAAAATATTCCGCTCTTCTCCCAGCCGTCAATGGCAAGTAAACGCTGAAATCGGGCAAAGAAAATGACAAATGTCAAATATAGAACTAATTCATGGAAAAATAATTGAGGATTATAACAAAATATAGTGGTTTACTGTCCTTAAAACTTGCAGTAGGTTCATCGCAGCAGGTTTCTCATGGACAGATTGGCGAGTGTTTTTCCAAACCTGGAAGTGAGGTGCGGAAATGTGCATGCGCAAATGAGCGGTTTGTCGTTGATAGATGCAGTTTCCAGGGTTTTTTTCAGCGAAATACTCAACATTTGAAGGAAGATTTAGACAAAACTACTGATTGCCCAAACACCAAAATGTGCAGGAAGTGAGACTGGTGTATGCTGTACAGTATCATGTCTTTTGTTTTTGTTTTCATTTCGTCCCAGGCTTGTGTCGGGAAAAAATGAAACCTCTCTCGAAAAACAGAAATATACTCGTATTTCCAAAAATACACAACCATTTTCAATGATATTTGATCATTCTTTAAGTTCTCTGGAAGTATCATGAACTTTGGTGATCAAGAAAGATATAAGCAGGAGAATTTTGGATGATTTTTGCTCTATGCTCAGCGCACGGCTTCCGTAGCCGTTACGAATTCAAAAGCTTTTACGACTTTACGAGCATATAAGTGGGGTTGCCCACCAGGACTGGTTTGAAGGAGAGGCTTCAACACAAATAAAAATCCACAGGTCTGTAGGATTGGTTTGAAAGTGCATGTTATGTTATTGTATTCCCTAATTAGGATAATATGCACCATGTGCTTAACGTCATGTCTTACTTTATGAAAAACATATTTACACCACCTCCGCGATTTCTTCAATAAGAATCAATAGGGATTACGCAAGATACAAACACAAATATGCACAGTACGTCTACAGATGACATGCCTGAAGGTAGCATTGAAAATTAATTTGAAATTTGGTACATGTTATGTTGTATTCCCTAATCATGATAATATGCACTGGTCATGTCCTTAACGTCATAACTTGCTTTAAAAAAAAAATATTTACATTGTTACGACTCAAATGGTTCTTTAATCAAGAGGGATTATGCAAGGTATATTACAAGTATGCACAGAATGTCCACATGCAGCCAGCAATATGAATAATAGACGTCATACTTGATAATATAAAAACAAAAACAACTCCAGCTGTACAGAAGGTCACTTTTTGGCCAAACCTTTGGACAAGTAAACCATCAATCTTAAAAGATCTTGATATTCTAAATGTATCAGTGTTTTATTGCGTAAAATTTTGTTTAAAAATGGATGTTGTGGAATGAACAAGCAAAAGAGTAATGGATGTAAATGTCCTCCCACAACTGGAATCATGGGGCAAAAAGGTATCTTAAAATTTTTCACGTGACGCTGGCAGCTTGATAAGCGGGGGGTGAAAATTTTTCGGCCTTCAGCCGTGATCAAATTTCAAACGTACTTCATATAGGGGTAGGGTCAGCTAGGTCATCCTATCGTGCGGTCCCGAAAAATTGACAAGCAAAAAAAAAAGAAGAAGGTTATTTAGATTTTAACGGGGTGCTATACTGTATAAGCCAACATTTTCGCGATTTTTGACTAGTTGGGGAAATTCGCGAGAGCAAAATTTCATGATTTTAGTAATGATTTCATTACTATAAATAGCCTTGTATTGAAGTGGAAATTTTCGCGATCATCGACTCGCGAAATTCGCGAAAATAACCACTTATACAGGAAGTGCTTCCCCCCCCCCCCCCCTTCAAGACTGGTGTACCTACAAGTAAAAATGAGTCAAAATGTTCAATATATTTTTCATGCTCTTCCAAATCAGGAATAGAGCTTCAGGAAAAAAAATTATATTTTTCTGGTAGAGTGCGAACTTTCTGGTAAATAATTCACCCTCCTTTTCTTGTTTGAGGGTGATTGAACAGCCATGGTTTCAAAGGGGAAGAAAATTTGTTAATGACTTTCTGACATAAACTGGATAATTCTATAAAAAAAAATAATATCACTTCCCATAGAGGGTTTCAAATTTTCACAAAGATTCAAACATGTCAAAAACGTAGTGTAACGGTCATTCTGCCCTTTATTCTTTTGCATCGGATTGTTGCGTAAGATACCAATATAATTGATCTTATCTCACCAAACTATACCCCAGCTTTCATATGTCCGGTATGGTTACGTGAACAGGATACCAACCAATGCTACATGTAGGAAGCGGTTGATTCTAAGTTGGGACCAAGTAACGGATTGTTTACAAGTTTTTCTAACGATATTAACCAAAACAAACACCTTCATGTTCCGTCTGTCATCCAGACTGGCTCATGGTTCACTCTTCCACCCTCCCTTTCTCTCTCTCTTCCTCTTTCTTTCTCTCTCTCTCTCCATCTTTGTACTGTATAAAGAGTTACTTTGGCATATGTGATTTGTCGTTGAATTCTTCTTCCCAACTAGGAAAACTTTCTGCAGAGTTAATGTTTGTTCTTGTGACTTCCAAAATTTACGGTAATAAAAGCCATGTGAAAAATTGCAGCTTATAAAGAATCTGTTAATACAAGAAACAGATTGTACCAATCCATTCTCTTGATTTCTGTTTTATATTACTCTCTCTCTCTCTCTCTCTCTGCCTCTGTCTCATAGTCTTTTTTTAACTTATTTGTAGTTTTTCTTATTCCCTCCCTCTTAATCTTTTATACCCCATGAGTTTAAAGTTGAATTAAGAAGGGGACGAATTTCCATTAAATTGGGTTCTACAGATAATATATAGCATATAAGTTGTTCAAACAGATAGCATATCACAAAAATCCTCTGGCTTCTCAATATTCTGGTTTGATAGTTCATGAAATTAGCCTCCTGCTTGGGCGCGAAAGACTAGTGTAACTACTCTAGTACACTCTGAGGGTGACGTCACGGCCGGGTATTGTGTATATCGTGCCTGGATGTTGAATACAGAATGATGTGCAGATAGAGATAGATGATTTTACCAATTTTTTTCAAGGAATTCAATTCAAATAATTAAGGATCATATGTACAAATCTTTACTATCCCTATATAAACAATAGTATGAATAACGATTTCCAAGTCTTAAATTGTGAAGTAATATTGCAAACGATGAGTTATTTATTGATATTTTCACTATTTTATATATTTTTTAACTCTGAGTATACGATCGAGTTCTGTGAGGTGACGTACATTGTAGTTCCAGTCAGTCACACAGTGCACACGCAGCTTGAACAGCTTGTTCCGTATACGTGTGTGTTGTGTACTGTTTTATTTGTGTGTGTTGCTTCGCTGTATACTATATACTGTGCACGTTTGTGGCTTGCTTTCGATATGATTTTGTTATTCCTTGTTGACAAGTATTCAAGATCAAATGGGTGAAGTTTGGATCGAAATGACCTTTCTATGAATTTCGAAGACATATAGTGAAAGATGATGAAGCAAACTCACAAAGAAATTGATAAGGAATTCTACTTACTTACTTCGAGGCCTATACCGACTGATTTTCGTTAAAATTGTTAGGCAAAACCGAATTCATGAGACAGTATTATTTGCAAAGTGAAGCGCAAAAGCGATTACTTAGCACATAGCTAGCTATAGCCAGGCCAACCGCACCGGCGGCAAGCGCAGACCGATTTCGCTAGCGACTTGGTTTTTCAAGAGCCGGCCGCATCACACGCGGAAGAATATCTTACAATAACACGAACGATTAGCGTCCGCTACGACCGGTGAGCATATCTCGATCAAATTTCATATTTTTATCTTGAAATTAACCTATAGGTCTATCGTATCATTTAGAGGGCAGTTACATATTTTGGAGAATGAGTATGTTCATATATCTACTTTTATAAGCATTTACGTTTCGCAAATTGATCAACTGCACACCACAACTAGCTGATTTCCACACTGTAACACTTGTTTCGCCACGGTCCTGAACGAAGCCAAGGCGGTAAACTCGTCTTAAAATGCTACAAATAAGAATATTCTAACAATGTAGAGGCACATTATTGATTGTATGACATTGCTTCATTATCCTTTCTTTTTTTTAAAATCATTCACATAAAATTAATAACGATAAAATAAAAGTTCTGACACACAAGTAGATTCATATAAATGTGTCAGCGTGTACACACGGCATGCCTTGTGTTTACTTCGCCAAGACCGAATTCCCGTCTGTGACGTTGACGGAGAGAACACTAGTGTTAGTACGCATCCCCGGGGAGCGAACTCGGAAAATATGGGGGTACATCGTTAAAATTCACTATTCTGAACTTCTTTTGGGGGTTGAAACGCCACTCAGTATTTTTGGGGGGTTGTAAGGATGCTATTAATGTAAATATCTCAATATTTGGGATCGTCTTCTTAATACAACTTTAAGTTTGCTCTCTCTTGCTTTATCTTACAACATTTAACTAACTCTGAATATCTCCTTTTCTTACTTTCTCTTAATCTCCCCACCCTCATGTATATATATATAGAGAGAGAGAGAGAGGGAGAGGTACTTACATGTATTTGGTTGGGTGATTACACTTGAACACTTTTGTACATTTTCTTCTGGTTCCTGGTTTTTAGTAATTTTTTTTTTTTCTTCCAAGCAACTTATTAGCAGGATGTAGGAAACTTTAAATGAGATAGCATTCATCCTTAATTAACGACAATCAAACCCGATTAGTTTAGATTATCTAATGAACTCTAGCATACTTGAAAGAAATTCAATCAGACCACATGACTAGGATATCAACTTTTTTATCCATCATACGCAATTGTCTACACAAATGCCTAAATTTATAGCCATGGTCAAGCAGCAAACCTTTTTATTTACTGGGTAATCTTTTTTTTTAACAGGTCTAGGTTACAATTTGTTTTTTGGTTTCAAAACCTGTTAAAATACTTGTTGTACCGGAATTGTATTGAAAGGAAATGCATACTACAGTGTAATTTCTGTTCAGGTTAGGAGGTCACAAAATAGATTTCCACATAATTTGTAAATGGGTACGGGCAGCTTCGATTTTGATTGCATGCATTTTAGGACAAATCTCGGTTGTAATTTTGTATTTTTATCCTTCATAGGTTATATTTGCATCAGCAATAATCTTCTCATTACAGTAGTTACAATTGCTTAGTCATGAATTTCTAATTGAATTCAAAACAAAATAAATTTGAAGGAGATAAATCCTAACATTCCTAAATGAGAAAATGATATTCACATACATGTATGAATATAAAATACATAAGAGAAAAACACATTTCTTTTACTTGTCCGGCCACTGTAAGCGTGCGAGTGTAATTCTCGATCCAACCATTTGATTTGAATTTTGGGCAACGTGATATAGAAATTCAATGTAATACAAACCCAAATAATATTATATTCCAAATACTGTATAAGTGGTTATTTTTGCGATGACTTTATTTTCGCGAATTTTGCGAGTTGGTCATTACGAAAATTTCCACTTTAGTACAAGGCTATTTATAGTAATGAATCATCACCAAAATCGCGAAATTTTGCTCTCGCGAATTTCCCCAACTAGTCCAAACCATGAAGAGCAACCTCTATGTTGTCTTAAGTACACAAAAAATTAGATTTTGTTTTAAAAAAATTTGTGTCAAAATTACATTTAATCATGCTTGAGAAGTATAACTTTTACTAAATCCATGATCTTGAAGAACATACATGTGTAATACGTACACGTATCTCTTTCATATTGATCAACCTTATCCTCTGTATCCATTGAAGTTCAATGAGTAACTTTCTGAGCCAACATTCCTTTACTGATTTTATACAACTTCTTGCATATAATTTGCATAATGATAAATGTCATTAATCAATAAAAAATTGTATTGAATTATTCAAATGTAAATCATGAGTTTATGAACATTTTTGTTTTGTATGTTTTCTTGACCATTGGGTAGTGACAGAAAATAGGTTTGTAAATAAATGGAAGAAGAAGGTATGATACATTGTATAAAGATCAAGAAAATTGAGATTACTTTTAATAATACCATAGCGTGTAATGAAAACAATTTCTAGCACTCTCCACTTGTTTGTAATAACTGTGTAGGTCTAACAATAGAACAAGTCCGAATCAATGTGCATTCTCAAAAAGCATTTCACTTTTCAAAACTCAAGAATCTAGTACAACATAGATTTATGTTGACATTTGATTTCCAATCTCACATCGCATGAAGGCTGTTTATAATTTAGTAAAAATAATTTTTAATGTCTTAATATTAGCACAAAGACCTACATTGCATATGTAAACCATGAACAATTAACTACAAAAACTAAATTTTACACATTTAATTACTTGTATAAACTTGCTATATATATTTACAATGTATGTACATGTACGCACGTTCTTATTTAAGGCAGATCTGAATCAACTGCAAAAGTATCATTTCTAGCTAAACGATTATCTTTATATGTCATCTTGACCATGAACCATTGAAATCAGCATTGATTTTATGTTGCTTTTTGTCTTCCAGACTCGGCAGATATTGAGACAAAATAAAGTTAAATGGAGTTTTTTGGGGATATAGGCAGTGCAACAGGCACAACTGTAGTTATAATTGATGAATAATATTTCTAAAAATGTTCTCCATTACTTCTTGTCTGTAATGCACACATGCCACTCCTTTACAGAATCAGGAATCTGGAGAGTGTGAAATCAATAATGCAATATTGTTATTTAGGGACTAAAAATACATTTTTTCCCTCCTTGACACATGTTGTTTGAAAGTCATGCTCCATAGCTATTTTTGTCAATCATCTTACGATTTTGTAAATGTTGTTATCACTACTTTAGTGTCTCGCTCTCCAAGAGACATACTGTGCTTGTGACAAGCTCTCTGAAAAATGAAAATCTAGCGCTATATTAAAACAAAAAGTTTCTCCCTAAAATAAAGGCAATAGGTTTTAGACGTGATGAAAGAAGACATTTGCATCAACAACACTGCTTTCATCAAACATGGTTCATTACATGATGATGATGATGATGCATATCATTTGTAAAGCACTATTTATCAGCCAAAACCTTCAAAGGCGCCTGGCTCTCCAAATATGTACATTATTCACAAAATTGCTAAAAGAAAGATAGGTTTTGAGTTCAGATTTAAAGGTGTCAATGTTGTTCAAAATCATCACCTCTAGACAAGCCAATCAGTTCAGAGGGGTGCCAAAAATAAGGTTTTTAATTTGAGTTTTTGCTATGCATGTATTTAAAAAAATTAAATATGTTTATTTCTTCCTCTCTGGATTCCACATGTTTATCTAGTTTTTTATCATCAATGTGTTCATGAACTTATATTTTGTCCTGGAGATGTCTAAAGTAAAGTTTTGTGTTCATAAAATCATATTTTGTCTTGCTGAGGCTAAAGTAATTTTTTTATTATCAATGTGTTCAAGAAGTGTTATTTTGTCCTGGGTGAGGTCTAAAGTAAAGGGACATAAGAGTTTCAAGAGCATTATATTATTTTATTTGATGATGATAATCCACAGCATTTATATTGCACCATATTTCTGTAGAAAACAGGCTCATCTAATTAAGTTAATTACTATACATCTGCCGAAATAAGTGAACTTTGAATTTTAGGTGAAATGACCACTAGTCAAGGGGCATTCAATCTTGACAAATTAAAACTAATCCAAATAACCAATTTTAAATTATGTGTTCTTAAAGAAAGTTGGCAGCTTTCCATGACTGTGAGGCATGCAAGGATATGCGAATCAACACATTTTTTAAAATATCTGAGCAGTATTCAAGAATATCTGTATAAGTACATGAACCTTGCTCTCAATATCATATTCCTTCACAAATTATTCTTGAATTACATTTTGGAACCTGGTAAAACTAGTCAGCTAAATTAATAGAATGATTACCTGCTTTTAAGTTTTAAAAAATGTTTTGAAGCAGAAACACCTTTTTAAAACAAAAGGATTAGTCACAATACTAGATAATTAAAAAAAAAAAAAAATTCCTTTTAATGATTCAAATCAAACACAGACTCGACACCATCAATTTATATTAGGCAAGTTGCAGAGATATGCAATGATCATTTCATAGATTATAATAATAGTTACAACTTATGGTGCGCATGTACACTGTCTGAGGATGCTCATAGCGCTACAATGTAGCTCAGCAACAGTCCTTTTTGATGAAGGTATACTACAAATGAATATCACATGTACTTAAAGTCCTCCCCATCTGTACCTGTATAAAGTTGTTTTCTCTTTAAAAGAAAATAGCCTATTTGCCATGACCCTGGGCAACTTTTAATAAAACATTTTTATAGTAATATCATGCACATTAAGATTTTCAGATCTCATTTTCAAGTGATTAGCACTTTATCAAATAATCCTTCATTCTATCTCATAAAATTTTCAAGATCACTAGCTTGAACTAAAAAAATAGCGCGATAATTGGTGGATCGGGGAAAAATCAGAAAAAAGAAACTGGTCCTGCACTAGCTCAAGCTTCAGCCAAAGTTTCGCATTAACGACCTGACCTGACCTTGAACAAACAAGCCCAATATGTACTGAACAACTGGTAACTACCGCTAGCCTAAACACAAACACAGGTGCAGGGTTTCAGACTTATCTTGAGCTAGTGCAGCACCGCACAAAATAACGTGCAATTTCATGCTAAAAACACAAACCAGCTTCAGTTTTCTTTTCAAAAAAGCCTGAGATGACTTGGGCGTGGATTTCCTCCAAATTAGCATGCTACATGTATTTGACCACAAAGCCGGATCTTCTCTGATCGGGCTAATTCATCGGATCACAAATAGCGCGCTATTCGAAACAGCTCGAGCTAGTGCAGCACCGCCTATGGATCGCAGATATGAAAGGATGAGAAATATGTGAGTCAGGAATAGGATGCTATACTTAGAATTAAATGGGCAGTGCCCGAACAGCAAAACAGGTGGCCTCACAGAAAACTGGTTGGTCAATAGGATCCCTCCTTAATTCATCAGGGGTATTAATTATGATGAGGCATGAATAGTGTAAGTTGTGTTTCAATTCAGTGAAACTAAAAATAGCACAGGATCAATGTAAAAATATGGTTTTCTTTTCTTTCATTTTTGTTTTTGATTTTGTCAAAATGTATTGAATCTCATGAAAATATCATTCCTAAAAGAAAAGTATTTGAAAGGTGCAGGTGACTGGTGGTGCTAAAACTTATGTAAAGGTTTGTTATCAATCTAGTTTACAGTTAACAAACTTTCAGCAAATAGCAAGCTTATTATTATTCAACGTTGTTTTGTTTTGTTTTATTTTTGTTTTTAGGTGCCTGTATAAACTTATGTATATTGTAGAAGCCCTTCAAAGAATTTTTTATTTCCCCCCAACCAATTTGGCCTATAGCACAAGATTAAGCTTGCATCGCTTGCTCCTGGCTATAACAACATTTGTCAGAAAATGACCCAGTTTTATGAACGTCATAAAGCCCCCAACACACCACCTCACCCACACGAAAAGCAAAGCTGATGATTTTTTTTTAAACTCTATTTTTGAAAACACTTGTGTTGTAGTGAAGAAGTCAGACAATTTGTTTTGTTTTTAATCTTGCTTACTTAAAATTAAAAAAAAGAAAAGACTTTATTGGGAAAAAAGGATTACTACTCTACTTGACGTGCAGATGGAGGCCAAACTTTTTAAGTCATTTCTTTATTTCATAAGTGTGAGTTGACCATGCATGAAAGAATAGACATTCCAGTCATGGGACTTGTGTAACAGCAAGGGAAAAAAGTGATCCGTCAAACGGTTCTTAAGTTATCGCGAGAACGAAAACGGGACGGATGTACGGACGGACGGACGTAAGGACGGACGGACGGACGGACAACCCGAAAACATAATGCCTCCGGCACCACCTTCGGTGGTGGAGGCATAAAAATGTAGTATTTTGCTCCAAATGATATGTAGGAATACCTCAATAAACCCTGTAAACAAAAATATTTCAAACAAGACATATTTCAAATAGAGTGCTCAATAGTTGTGGAGCCTTGGACCAGGGACAAATATCCTCCCCTCTATTCACAATTACAGACCAAGGTGAATTATTGTGGAGAAAACTTTCAGAAAAATACTGGAGCACTCATAGCTTCTTATTAATCCTGGCCAATGTTAACACTAAATTTCAATGAAATTCATGCATCGAACATAAATATATTTGGTACATGTAAAGGGAAATCTAATAAGATTTTATGCCCCCTTGTATGCATATGCTTACATGTACCAGGTGGGCTTTGAAAGTGCATGCAAACGACAGTAATGGCTTCAAGTTTAACAATTTATATTAATTGCTAGTTTAAACAAGGGACATGTAGATTCGTAATTACACGGTCTAAACAACCAATGCACAATAAATATTTCAGAATCACTCTTAACAATTTGACTTGATGAAAAACAGAAAACTTCTTGAAAGGTGAAAAGGCTGTTGACATTCTTGACCGATCATTTCTTCAAAATTTGAATCCATTTATAAAATCATTTCTAGTCAATGGAATTCTTTAAAAAATGAACTGTATCCAGAACAACAAAATATGTGTTCTGTGCTCCAAGAAAGACGTCCCTGCGACATTTCATGAGACTCGGGAATCGCAAAACTGCCTCAAAACCGGATAAAGTAGTCCCAAATCCGTTTCCGCAGCGGAAAAACAACTCGGAGACATCTCCGCGACAAGATTCAAAACAGTCTCAAAACTGTTTCAAAACTGTCTCAAAGTAGTCCCAAATCCATCTCAACCTGTCTCCTCGAAGTGAGATACCACCATACTAAGAACAGGGAGGGGGTAGCTAAAATGTACACCACTGGGCAGGGCATAATACTCCTTGTTCCATTGTCCTTCGTAAAGAAACAAAGTCTTGTCTCAAGCACCAAGGTTAAGAGTGCAGGAGTACAATTGAAGAAGCCCTTCAAAAATTTTTAATCTTCTTATTTTTGTTCCAATATACATGTAGCACTTAAAGCTCACGTTTGCTCCTGGCTATACTGACAAAACAGAAATCGACCCATCTTTATGAACGCCAAAAAGCGCCCCGGAACAATCACCACTGCCCACCCCCCCCCAAAAAAAAAAAAAATAAAAAAATAAAAAATAAATAAATAAATAAAACACCACTGATAAAGCATTTTTTTTAAACTTTTTTTTTTTAAACCGCTCGAATTTTTAAGAAATGAAAGAATCCTGAACATCAAAAGATGTACCGTGCAATAATATTTACAATAATAATAATAACAATAACTACAATAATAATAATATTTATAAAAAAAAGAAGAACCAAGAAAAAAGATATACTCTCACCGCACTAAGGACGGGGAGGGGGTAGCTGCTCCATTGGGTATAGTAATCCCCGTTCCACTTGCCCTTTGTAGGGAAACAAAGCCTCGTACCGCACACCATAATAAGTAAAGTTCCCCGGGTAACAGATCACGCTCCCCTTGGATCGACCATGATCCTAAAGAGTGAAAGTGGGGGTGCAAAGTAACCGTCCTATGGCTTAACCGAGCATAATTGCTGGACTTAACCAATGGCAGGGTGTGTGCCAGCAAAAGCGGGGCTCCAATACTGGAAGGTCATAAGGTCTGATCAGAGGCAGAAGGATGATAGCTCTGTTGGTCAAGTATGTGTTAAAGCCCTTTTGGCTATTAACGGACAGTATGGTGAGGATATAATCGTTCAGTAGGAGTATGATTAGTAAGTGAGCTAATTGCCTTGGAGAAAGAAAGTAGATTATGATCGGTAATGAGTAAGTTGATGCACAGAGGTTCAATAGAAGCTCTTAATGTCAACCACATATCATCAAGACCTTTGGCTACAGAAGGGCATTAACTCATATCCTACATAAAAGCGTTAACACCTTTATCGCTCTCAGCAGATATCATTGGAGAGGCCTGCTGGCAACATGTTGGTAATGGAAGGAGACTTATAAAGATTTCATGAATAAGGGAAATCGTTTGTTTTTCAAATGTTTGTATGTTGACATTTATCTGTTTATTAATATTTCAGTTAGCAAAAAGGTTTGCCCCTATTTATATTCATCAACTACTAGTAAATTATGAAGTCTTATTTCAAATAGATACATGTACATGTATGTGGGCCAACATTTTTCTAAAATTTGCTTTTCACAAATTCCTTTTATATCAGTAAAATGGGTACACCCTGGGCCCCCCCCCCATATTTCTGAAATAACTGCATTCAACAGTGCGTGCAATCACGATGAAAATTGGCATGTACATGTACGTCCCTTCATACATAATCTCCAAAATTATATTGCTCAAATTATACATCAATTAAGAGAAAAGGTGTGTTCAAGTCAATTACGTAGAAGGGAAATAACCCTCAAGAGAGTTGATTAGTAGGGGCTACATCTGCCACAAATTGTTTCTGACACTTTATGAATCACAGTCTTCACCAGGTGGTGTAGACATAGACCCCGATAACAGTAGCACCAACTTTGATCACTAATGTCCTACTTTAATAGTCAAAATCCTTCCTTTCTGAATGTACTATCCATTCATGTGGTATTATTATCATTTTGTAAATTGATCTAATGAGCATTTAGGCTATAGCCACTCTTATTTCTTCATGGCCAACCCAATCACAACCCAACCTGGGACTATATCTTTGATGGACCTGGAGGGGAGGGGTATGGAACGCCATAAGGGAAACAAATATTATTACATTTCACTCTAACAAAAATACATTTCACTTTTACCAATTCATTACACTCTACTTTAAAAATGTGTTTCAATAAAATATATACATGTCCCTTCCAAAAAATATATTTCACTTTAAAAAAAAAATATATATATGTTTCACTTTCCACAAAATATATATTACTCTTTTCGCAAAAATATATTCCTCTTTCAACAAAGATGTTTTTCTCTTTTCACAAAAATACATTTCTCTTTAAACAAAATTACAAATATCTTTTAACGAAAATGTATTCCTCTTTTGTAAAAAATACATTTCACTTTTCGTAAAAAATTTGTTTCACTTTTCACAAAAATATATTTCCCTTTTCACACAATATTTTTTTCTCTTTTGTAAACAAAAATACATTTCACTTTTCACAATATACTGGTATTTATTTCTCTTTGGTAAACAAAAATACATTTCACTTTTCACAAAAATATGTTTCACTTTTCACAAAAATATATTTCCCTTTTGACTATATATTTATTTGTCTTTTGTAAACAAAAATACATTTCACTTTTCACAAAAATGTATTTCCCTTTCCATAAAAATATGTTTCACTAAAAAGAAAATACATTCCACTTTTCATAAAATACATGTATCTCGCTTCAGTAACGAAGGCATGGAACCCTTCTTCACCATGTTGACAGCACCGCATTGTTTGGAATAATCGTTGCTTGCCACGTACACGTTACAGATGCGTGTATGTTTACACTGCAAGTGCGAGATGTGTGTACGAACGCACAGTGTACAATATAATTCATTCCTCTATCGCAGTAATCTTTCACTTGATTGAAGAAAAAAAAAATTCACTATACTTTAAAAATATATATGCCTCATTTTTCTTGGCCAAAAGGCGGCGCTGCATATAGCAGAACGCCCGGGTTGATGGCCACATTATGCAGCTCCATGTGTCATTTCGCTTCCTCAATAATAGTAGGAGGCCATCACTGCTGCACAGTATGCATGAACAAAAAACTGATTAGCTAATAATTGATCAGCCCGATGTTCATTTCAGTTTGTAAGCTTTAGTATCATCAATTGTAATAAAAAATAGATCAATCACTAGAAATGTCTACTATCACAGTTTCCTTGGAGTTCTTCTTTCCATCATGTTTCCTGCTCACAATATGATTTCTTTTTTTTTTTTAAAGCAAACAAACAGATCAAACAGTAAATACGCTATCCTCAAATACATTCGCTTGCAGATAATTCATGATACATTGAATTATCATACAGAAGCGCATGCCTTAGTAAAGTCATCCCTTGATGTACAGTGTCCCCAAAAATTATTTGTACACTTTGAAAAAAATGGAATTAAATAAATCGACGTTGGTTTGAAATTTTGATTACTATTTATATCAAATGGTAGGTAATGTTACTATCACCTAAACACTAAATCTCAAATGTTCCGCCAGTCTCGGAAGTTTTAGGCCGCCATTTGCAATTTTCATGGCCCAAAAATTATTTGTACACTTCAGAACAGGGGTTTTTAAAGGAGTGTTTAAAATTCTGGGGTCTTCTTTGGCTTCCAGGACATTCATCAACCTTCTTGGCATACTGTCGACCAATTTAGCATTAATTTTACGGCCAATACCATTCCAAGTTCGTTGGAGCGTGTCCTGGAGCTGCTTGATGTTGGATGGTCAGTCTAGAGGGCGCTGGTCGCTTTCAGATCAGCCTCTCATGTGCTAATGGGGATTAAATCTGGCTGTGAGGTGCCCTTTCTGGCGCTCAACATGTTTCTGTTGCAATATTACTTTAATATGGTTGCTGTTGTGTACTTGGGATCATTGTTATGTTGGACCGTAAATTGACGACCATTCAAGACTTGAAGCAGATGGGAGCATCTGAGCTATTCTGAAGGGCAAGAATATCCTCATGGCTTCAGCATTCATGATGCCATGTTATGAAATTTATCTCTCCAACTCTACTGGCTGCCATACAAACTCCCAAATATGAAACATCCTCCACTATGCCTGACTGTTGGCTCAGCATGACTGACTGAAAGCTTCCTACAAGACACATGTGGTCTCGTGTATCATATCCAATCACTTTTGCACTTATTAGGACTTTAGATTGAGTGCTAGAACTCTGCAAGGCTTGTTTTCCATGTTGTTTTGCAAAAGCATGATGCTTCCTTTGTTACTGTCACTTACATTTGGCTTCTTTCTTGGCCAATTATTCCACTTATAGTCATGTAGCTATTTAAGCCTGTTGCAGACACTCTTGAAGGACCCAGTCATTTTCCCACCTCTATGGCCTTGGATGCAATTTTCTTTGGTCCAAATTGCAATATTTAATTGTTACTGTCTGTTTATCAATATCATCATGAAACTGATGTCCATGAGACTATTTTTTGCTCTTAGAGGCTCCACTTGCGTAAAGGCTGATTGGTCTTCAGTTGTGTTCCAACATGACAGGACCCCAAGCATGCAGCGAAGCATATTAAAGCATTATTTTAGCAGAAACTTGTTAAGAAAGCTAGAAAGGGCAACCTCAAAATCCAGATTTAATCCCCATTTAGCACATGGGAGGTGATCTGAAGCGACAGCGCCCTCTAGACTCACCATCAAACCTCCAGCAGCTCCAGGACACGCTTCAGCGAACTTGGAATGGTATTGGCCGTGGAAATGAGTGCTAAATTTTTCAACAGTAAGCCAAGGAGGTTGATGACTGCCTGGAAGCCAAAGAAGTCCCCCAAATTTTTAAACACTCCTTTAAAAACCCATATTCTGAAGTGTACAAACAATTTTTGGCCATGAAAATTGCAAATGGCGGCCTAAACTTCCGAGACTGACGGAACAATTTCAGATTTAGGGTTCAGGTGATGGAGACATTACCTACCATCTGATTATAAATAGTAAATTAATTTCAAACCAACATTGATTTTGTTTAATTCATTTTTTCAAAGTGTACAATAATTTTTTGGGACCAGTCAGATGAATCAGACATTAACAAATTATACACACTGTTTGGCAGTTGTTTTTTTTTTTCTGGCTTTAAAAAAAATTGAATTGTGTTTATTCCGGTAAGGAGCCCTTAGTTTTATATATAAAAAAAGGATTAACTTGTTAATACGGAACATCAATTTCTGAAAACATACAATGTATACAAGTATGGAAATTATAATATCATTAATCAGGTAATAATATTCTCTGATGCGCTTTCAGCAGTTAGTAAACTGGAAAAGTGCTATATGAATAACCAGATTATTGTTGTTATTATATAATTATACACCTAAGTCGTTCTAATTTGTTACTCCAGGCAACTACACCTTCTCCCCACCCCAAAAAAAATCTTTTTAATGATAGTTGTCTGGATCCAGAGACAGACTTTTACGGGGGAGGGGGGGGGTGGTAGGGGTTAGTGTGAAAAATTTTGGCCTTTGGCCATCCACCTTATATTACCTATAGGGGTAGGGTGTGGTCGTTCAATCGTCCCCAACGCAACTAACAAGCAAAAAGAAAAAAAAAAGGTCAAAATTAACATGCCTAACTTGGTTCAAATCTGTGGTTTACTTGTGACTTGCTATTAGAGGAATCAATCTGTCTATGTTGCATGTTCCTATCACTCTCACTGAATTCTGAAATAGTGTTTTAATTGTAAGGGAAACTTTTGTACTTATGATTCCCAAGCAGTTTTTAATAGTTTCATTACCAAAAATTATGGTTTAAAATTAGACAGCTTTCGAGAATACGGGCCATTATGTTCCTGAGGAATTATAAGAAAACGCATAAAATGTTGTGTTTTTTAAAGATCACTCGTAGGCCTATAGAGAAGATTTTCGCTCCCGCTTCGTTCTCGCAATTATTCTTTTGAAAGTGTGCAGAGGGGGAGGGTGATACATCATATTTATGGAGATTTTCCCCCTATTAAAGTGTTATACCAAATTTTTTAAAAAGGCTTCAAGTGCTTGATTTCACTCAATTATAACAATGGCGGAAAATAAATCTCTTACGAATGATTTCATAAAGTCAGGTTGAACCATCCGGGATGTGAACATAGATCTAAGCTTGTGTCTTATAAATTTAACAGCAACATAAAATTATCTGAAAGATAGGGTGTTTGAGGACATTTAATGTTTGATCTGTTTGTTTGTTTTTGTTTTTTTTAATCAGATTATTGTGAACACAAAACATGAATGAATGAAGAACTCCAAGCACAAGTTTATTCTGCAATGGAAATAACTTAACTAATTCTTGTTAACAGTATCATAATTTATAATCTTGTAGACCAATATGGTCTTTCAGTCTTGAGGGTCTACAGGACAGGGTGTCGGTCATTTCTACTTTCACTATTTTGGGAATATGCTGACCGCAAATAAAATATGAATATTTTTTCATATTATATATTTCTGGCCAGTTTCCCTCCTTGTTCAAATTTACATAAAAAGGCTGCATCACTTCATTGTGTTCCCTTGCATTTATCTCCAAGTTGATTTCTATCCTTAGGCTTTATGTCAGGTTCTATAGAGTACCGAAGTGTGATGTCATAACAGTGGTGTTGTCACGGTTGCTGGTTCTAAACAATCTTGTGTTGAACAATAGCAACATGATCGCACCGAAACCTGTTTGTGTATGTGCCCGAGTCTTGCCCGTTGCTGGACCGCATTTAGGCTAAACCTCATGCATGGGCTTTTTTGTTTAGAACCAGTAACTGGGACGCCGGGCGATTATGTCAACACTGCGGTACTCTATAGTTAGCTTCTGATCACTCCCGCATTGAAAGCTAGCCCTGGGTTCTCTGGGAAGGACACTGATATAAGGGTTTGCCATAGCTCAATCAGTAGACCGACTGTCTAGAATCAGGAAGTTTCAGGTTTGAATCCTGATGGAATCCCATTATATTTTCTAATTTCTTCATATTATTTATTTCTGGTCAGTTTCCGTCTTTGTCCAAATTTATAACTAAAATAGATTACTTATTTGAGGTTATCAGATGTTCAAATGCCTTTTTGTTGACCATGAAATTCAAAACAAACTCAAGAGGGCTTACTGAATGTTGTTAAACATGATACTTAGATTAGAGGCATCAAGGTACATTTATTTTCTGATTACAAAAATACAATGTCATTTCATAGGAAAACACTCACAAACAAATTCACGCACCAAATAACGTGTTGTACTTTCATTACTTTCTCTTGATAGAAAACATTGACTAGTCTGTGTCAAATAAAATGGTACAAATGGAAAACAAACAAACAGGTATGAAAATTAATCACATTCTAAAAGTGTTTGATATTTCCATAAAGTAGGAAAATCAGGCTTTCTTCTGCAATTTTTTCATTCCATTTGGTGCTGCATGTAGATCTTGAGATATGACCAACTTTCTATAATCAAGAAAAAATATTTTCATTGGTTCCTTCATTACGTGCGAAGTATGCGAATTTTTGGAGTATTATTTTTTTTCACTTTTGTGTGTTTCCGTCCCCCCCCCCCCCCCCCCCCCAGTTGTGACATAAAATCCCTGCGCTTGCCCTTGACACTTGACCTGCATACAAAAAGTGTAATCAGAACCCAGTTAAAATATAAAATGTTACGATCTTAAAAATTTGAAATCACATGTCGACACATGTGAAAAATTGCTTTCTGATATCATGTTGACGTGTCTATCAGATGTTCAGATGGCTTTTTGTTGACCATGAATTTCAAAACAAACTCAAGAGGGCTTACTGAATGTTGTTGTTAAACATGATATTTTGATTAGAGGCATCAAGGTACATTTATTTTCTGATTACAAAAATACAATGTCATTTCATAGGAAAACACTCACAAACAAATTCACGCACCAAACAACGTGTTGCACTTTCATTACTTTCTCTTGATAGAAAACATTGACTACAGTCTGTGTCAAATATAAAATGGCACAAATGGAAAACAAACAAACAGGTATGAAAATTAATCACATTCTAAAAGTGTTTGATATTTCCATAAAGTAGGAAAATCAGGCTTTCTTCTGCAATTTTTTCATTCCATTTGGTGCCGCATGTAGATCTTGAGATATGACCAGCTTTCTATAATCAAGAAAAAATATGTAAAAAAGAAGATACATGTAGATATCACCTCTTGTTATTGTCCGAATCTTTTTTTTTCATTTTTTTTTCATTTTTTTTTTTTTTACAATTCTTGTAGACACGATAACTAAAAAAACTACTGCATCAAAGTACTTCAAATTTTCGGCAATGATAGATCATTATAAAATCTGAGCACTGAAAATTTTTCTAGCTCATTAGCATAATGTGACGTCATCTAGACGCCATTTTGTGAAATCACATTATCAATCATAACTTCATGACCAATAATCATTGATCAATCATAATAGTACACATAAACTTCAAATTGAAGCGCATGTTTTGGGTCATGTTGCGCGCGCATTGCGCGCGCAAAAAATATAAATGTTCAAAATTACTTTATGGCTCAATTAGGGTATGTTTCGGGTCATTTTAAGCCTTTCAAGAAAAAATGCTCGCGCACGACTTTTTTTCTTCTTCTTCTTCTTAAAAAGTACAGGCCACCGGCTGGTGTATTGTCTTACTGTTGAGGTGCAGTGCAGACGTGTGTACAATATCTGATAAAGGTTCAGAATACTGTGTGCGAGTAAAAACATTTTGCGCGCAATTATGCGCGTCGGGAAAGAATGCAGCTCCAGATACGCGCTTTTTGGCTCTTAAAGTAATCTTGATAATATTCACAACAATTTGACACCATAAACACTATTTTTAGACGATTCATAATGAAATGGGCGTCTCTTCAAGTTGGAACTACATGTATGCGGGCGCGAATTTTGTCAATTTTGCAAAATATGCCATTTTTGGCCAAAAACATGCCTACACCAAATCCTTAATAATTCTCCAGGATGAATGGCAACCCCCAATTATCTTTTCAGAGTTGGATAGAGTATGAGTTGTAGATGCGATTTTATACCGCATTTCTTACTTAACGTCACTGCAACATTATCATAATGGCTTCTAAACTCAAAATTTTGATTTGCGTTTTAAAATTACCGATTTAAGTTTAATGACGACATCATCTTGGTACAAAACGGAGTGTTCCACAGTTAATATGTGCTGTTTCTCTTTCATATTTTCAGTATGTTGTAGCTAAGACAATTTCCTATCACAATGGCGAATTTACTTTTGGTTTTACCCCCGGCATTGCAGTCTAAATTGGCGATTAAAGAAGGCATATCATTTCATCACATTTTGAGTGTACATGTATTCTTTATTCCATATGGACAAGCCATCTCATTAGGTGCTATGTACAATGTACATATCACCTCTTGTTATTGTCCGAATCTTCTTTTTTCATATTTTTTTAAAGGTGGTATGTAATATACATACGGATACCACCTCTCAGAATCTTCTTTTTTCTCTTCATTTTTTATTTTTTCTGTACACTTCTTGTGGACATGATAACTAAAAAAAATAATGCATTAAAGAAATTTCAAATTTTCACCAATGATAGATCATCACAAAGTCTCAGCACTAACTTAATTTTCAGTCAATCTCACACATGTGACGTCATCCAGACGCCATTTTGTAAAATCACTTTATCAATCATAACTTCATAATGAACCTACATGTAGTTTCTATTTGTGTTTTTAACAGTAATTGAAAGCAGATGGGGAGTCCTGCCATTGGGGTTAACACAAGATGGCACTATTCTTTCTTCATGTGTTACCCACATTAACCTCTTGGCTGCAGATCATGTAATATTACGTAGTTGGCGTTTGTACACTGTGCGCGGACCATGTAATATTACGTGATCATGCTATTGTCTGAGCTTTGTCTGCTCTGTCTGCACCAGCGCCATCTGGTCATATCCGTATTGTGCAATTAGCACCATGCAGCAAGCAAGTGGTTAAGAAAAACAAAGGCAGACTACATTTTCATTTAAAAAAATACACTTTAGAGAGTCTCGACTCTTAAGTGCTATTCCACAATCAATATCCATATATTGGTACAAATTGGTCAAAAGGCCATTAAAAATTTTATATTTACAATCACGATAAAAACTATTTTAGTATCTGAACTAAGTAAAGCATTTCTCAACAAATAATATCCATGTCCCAAACCATAAGTAAATTTTATTTTAGTACAGATGAAGAAAAAAAATACAATGCATCAGCTATCACTTCTTCTATGAAAACTCATAATAAAGGCAAGAGTGAAATCAAGGCATTAATATGTTTTGGAAGAGATACTTTCAAACAATAGAGAAAGATTCGAAATCAAAACATTCTACATCACAAAATGTCCCCTTCTCTTTTTCTAAAAGTGTTTCCTCTTTTTCTTTAGTTTCAATACTTTTTTCACAACCCATAAACTGGTGTAGAAATAAAAATATAATAGGAGGGTTGGAATGGACTTACCATTGAAAAGCTCTGCAAACTGAGGGTGTCGAGGTCAGGCTTAGAGTCCCGTTTCATACGGAATGAGGACTGAAATAATAACAAATGAAAGTAGCAGTGATCATACTGATAACAATAATGAAGATGATAATAATGACAACATCATTATGCATATTAAGATGATGGGAAGAAGTAGTAACAATAAGCAATGAGTAATAAGTAGAAGAACTGGTGTTCAAAACAACATACACTTGGAATAATTTAGTGTGAGTTATATTAAAGCCAGTACTAGTATACAGCATGACAGATAATCCACTGTATTTTGAATCAATTCCTTTTCTTTTCTTTTCTTTTTTTTTTTTTTTTTGTGGGGGGTGATTTTAATTGAAATTTGTTTTAAAATCTCTCCTCTCTCTTCCCTCTGTAATTAACAATAATATTGTTAATGTCTTGAAGTGTCTTTTCTTCTTACAGTACTTTCAATGTTGGTTAACAGTATGAACTCAGGGAGTATCTGAACTGCAGGTGGTGCTAGATTAAGTTCAGTCTTAATCTCATTGTATAGTGTTTAGACTAAAGGAAACATAAGAACTGTTCATTCCACATACCCGAAGACTAAAACTTCTGAGACTGATGGTGTCACTGTCTGCATCTGTGTTTCTACGTTTCTAGAAGGAAGACAGAAACATAATAAATAATAAATCATATTCAAATTGCTTAATTATGTATGATATATGATTGCACATATTTGGTTATATGGTGTCAGTAAGGTGTACATTGTACATGTATAACATATATTTAAATGATGCTGATTTTAATTTTTTTATGCACAAAATTTGATGATGGCTTTAACCCGTGGAGAGTGGGAACTGGATATTCCAGGTCCCACCTAACATACAAATTAAACCAGGTACTCGGTTTAGTAATGACCACATCTTTATCCCAAAATACCCCATTTTTATGACTGTTGTTGAATTTTTGCTAAAAGTAGTAGTTAGTGTATCGGATGAGCAATATATTCCAGTAGAGAACATGGTTTTCCTATTTTGTTCTTTTACTATAGAAGCATTTCAAATTAACATATTTCTCTGACACTCCTGAAGAACTACATATATCAGAGCACATCGATAGGACCATCCATGACTTTTGACATTTTTAGTTTCACTGATCCACCTTTATACCACTTTTATTGTTAGCCCTTGAACAAGTCAAAGGATCAGCGCAAGGTGCAGGCAATCTTCTATAAAAATCAATCTTCGGAGAAAAATTCTACTTTTTTCAGACACGCACGAAGCAGGCATGGCACGTCGGAAGGTTATTTCAATACTTTTCCTACAGCCATATAAAAGCAATAGGAATCATAGAAAATGCAGAAATTGGCCTACAGGGCACCTTACAAAAGTTGTGACCACTTCATAAGTGTAAGGGATAAACAGAAAGCATGTATTCCTTGTACATTTTCTTGATACTGAGTGGTCGTACAAATTACAGAAGACCTTAAAAAAATCTACATGCACTACTTAGGTATTGGTATTGACACTACAAAAATTGAAGAAATAATATCAAAGCATCTTCATGTAGAAACCAATCTTAGAGTAAAAGTGAGTATAAAGTGTAAAAAAAACTTATCACGGAATTTACCAAAAGGGAAAAACAGAATCACAATCCATCCCTTTAAGGTACATGTTCTTGATCCAGCCATATCTGAAAGCGGCATTATAGATTACAGAATACCTTTACAAAATCTACATGCATTATTACAATGTAGATCTTATAAGGATCTTCGCAGTCTCCCGACTCAATTGTAAAAAAAAAGAAAAAAAAAAGAAGTGTAACAATATTACTGATATACCTGATACACCCAATAAACTTGGGGAACCTTTTTCATGCTTACCCGTAAACTAAAGCTCCTCATGCTCAGCGTATCACTGTCTTCACCAGTACATGTGTTCCTTCGTTTCTACAACAACAACAAAAAACATTAAAAAAACATGATATGAAAACACTATATCCATAACTTTTCAGCATCATGGGATTAGTTTAAAACAATGGGTGCACTTCTATAATCACTGCTTTATCAATCAAGAAAAGAAACAAAAAATAAGTTTAAGGATTCTTGAGGAATTTTATTTATTCTTTTTCAACATAACTACATGTCATTTCATGAAACTACATGTACATCAAACGAATGATCTCTGAAATATCACCATCCGTTTTAGAGTTTTATTTATTTATTTTTCTTTTTAAATTTTCAATACAAATAAAATTCTCCAGCATGGGAGAGGTCAATGCAAATATATTGTTGTGAATATTTCTTTCCAATCCCCATACCCAATGAAAGTATATATATTCCCCAACATTGTAAATATAAAAGGCAATAGGGATGAAAGCAGAGGCTTTAGTTAAAATTTACATTTAATCATACTGTAGATTTACATTTAATCATACTGTATATTTACATTTAATCATACTGTAGATTTACATTTAATCATACTGTAGATTTACATTTAATCATACTGTATATTTGAAGTCAGCAACTTAGCACACAAAGGAATAGGTGTTTGGTATACTACATGTACATCTAATAAAGAGAAGACTACATGTACATGTACACCATTAACAAGTAACCCATGGAGTATCGGGTAAATTGACATGGACTTGATTCCAAAGCTTGGGAAATAATTATTAGACCAAATCATATTAAGTTCTCATATGGTTTGGTCTAATAAGCATACCTAAGCTGTACAATGTCTATCATGTTCTCTACCTGTATGCAAATTTGTATGAACTAAGAGACCTTTGATTCTAACATTTGAGTTATGTTTTGGGGAAAAGAGGTAACCGTAAAGTAACATGACTTACCTTCTTTTTGAGCGACTCAAAGAATGAGACTTCCTCTTCATCATCAGAGTATGTCTGTTTCCTTTTCTTTCGTTTTGCCTTTAAAAGAGAAAAAAAAAAAAAAAAAAAAGACTGACTATCTATGCCCATTTGAATGTAAAGTAATCAATAAATTGAGTCTTTGAGAATGAACATACAAGGGAAGTGCACATTTGATATCAATAATTTGCTTCAAATTATTAAAGGAGAACGATAGATCAGGGGAAAGATATTTATTAACAAAGTTGTGAATTCTAAAATGTCTAATCGACAGGGTTTTCAATTTGTCTGATCAATTATAACTTTAAAAATTCATGTTGCTACATGTATGCTTGATTAGATTTTCATAAAATCTTATTTGATCGATTTCTCCCATTTTCATTCTTCATTAAAATCGAATACACTAGTTCACCTTTTTTTATTTGCAACACAATCATTTGAAATTCCATAACTTTTGAGGTGGGCCCTCGTTTTCAAAGAAATCTTACCATTTTTATTTGATACAGTATTATCCTTATATTTGACACCCTATATGTACATGTATACCCATAAAAGTATACATATTCTGAAAGAGGATTGTCTGAAGGATTAAAAAAATCAATCAGAAAAGGGATAGGGTGAAGTCATAAGAAGTTAAAGATCAAAATATGCGAGAAAAGGTGGGAAAAAAGTACTTCCAGAAATATCTTGGCACAGAAAAAACTAACGCTCCTACAACAACAAAAATGAACTCTTCAAAGTCAGCCTTTCCAACAATATAACTTGTTAGGGGTTAGTTGTGATAAAATATTTTTGTGCAATCATCTTTCCAGTGAAAATTCAAGATAGGAAAATTCTTTTAAATATGTGTTATAATGTTGATTTACCCCAAAAATATAACTCATTCTTGCCTCATGTTCTTTTGAAGTTACATTAATTACTTGTAAACACTTAAACCTACAATAACATATATTTACAGTGCTTATTGTGAATACAAATGATTAAATCTGGCTTATAGCGAGGGATTTGACATATCTTGGTTCAAAGACCTGTGAACAGGTATCTCTGAGAGTTACAAATATAAGGTTATACCATTAATTAGCTTAATTAAGTAACTATAAATGAGTTTAAACCTAACCCATTATTAATTCTCGTGAATCCAATCAAACTGTTTCAATTAATAACTTATTTGTTTTAAAATTGAGAAATACACATTTAAATATTTTTTATTTATGAAATTAGAATGGGAGAAATATAGTCCTAAAAATGGGAAGTAGTGATATAGAAGAATTAACTTACCCTTGCTACAAATGTTGTGTCAGGGCATGCCATTGAAGTGTCTGGCAGGGCAAAGCTAAAGTAAAGAAGTAAAATAACATTTCATGATAAATGTACATTGCACCTGAAGTTCAGAACCCTTTATTTCTCATATGCACTGGAACAAAAACAAATCAGAATAAATTACAATGTATATAATGCTAGATTTACCTTGCACTTGGTTATGAATGTTATAATAAATGTACTTACATTGTACGTCTAGAATTGACTGATCTGCAAGAATGGAGGATCCTCATTCCTAGAACTACTCCATAAATGTATACATATACAGGTAGGCTTATATAGACATTCCAAAATATTCCTGACAAAAGTTTCTTTAGTTTCATGATATTGAGATAATGATAAGCCTTTTTCTTTTCTTTTTTTTTCTTTTGTAGTCATTGTTTAATTTTAGTATTGTCTTCGTATATTTCACAAGCTTCTCTCGCTGTAGAGTTTTTATTATTTATGTATTCTCTGTTTACAATGTATTTCAGTATCATCGTTGTACATTTATCTTGTATGTATTTTATGTTGACCGTTGATATGGACCTCTACATTTGCAGCTTGTCTGGAATAAAGTTTTCAATTCAATAAAATAACAAGTACATACATGCTTAAAGTCAAATGAGACAGGTGATAAATAAGAACAAGAAGAATTCTTTTTAAAAAAATAGGGCCTAAGTCAGAAGAACTTCATCCAGATTTCTTTGACTGACACCTTCAAATAATATGGAAATGGAATTTAAATACAATGCCAATGATATGAATAATACTAATAGACCCATTTAGATTCAATTTCAATTTGATTAGATCAGTTTAAGTTAAAGCTGCTAGCTGGGGTAGGCCTGGACTAACTAGTTCCCGTGCTTGAACTGACAATCGAACATACGTGGTGATTGGATAGACCAAAATGAGGCATTAATTTTAATAAAAATAGATCGATACTCACATAAAATTGATAGAGCAGCAAGAATACCTGGTCCTAAAACTTCTTATTATTGTCGTGGTGGCAGGAAATACAAATAGTGGTCCTAAATTTAGGCTTAAAATTGGATATTCTGTGTTCCTTTCATCTTTTGCAAATGGTTTTCGGTGATGATTACATGAAAATCTCCATTCCGGGCTGCATTTCAAAATACCGGGGTGTGACCCTGCACACGTACGGGGTCAACCAGAAGTGTTTGAAGATAACGTACGCATTTGGGATATGCATATGGCGATATGATGTGGCACAAGAAAAGTAAAGAGAGGCAGCGCATTTGGGGTTGAACTAGCGCGCATGGGGTCACAGCACGATATTTTGAAATGCAGCCCGGAATGGAGATTTCCGTGTAATCATCAAGACGTCTCGGGAATTTCAGCCAATATTCATCATTTTAGGTAAGTCACCAAGACGTAGTTACTAAAAAACAATTAGATCTATAGGATCATTAAAGATGCCTCTGGTAAAAATGAGGTATCTTTAATGCCTAAAATATAACTTTTTTTAGCTTTGATTTTTGACCCCAACGTTTAATTTCCATTCCTTCTACAGCCCCGTCGCCTTCGGAAACGGGGCTGTCTATAGTTAGGGTAGGCCTATAGTTTCGATAGCAAAAAAGGGAATCAACATGAAATAAAGTAAATTTACATGTAGATTCTACATGTGAGATTGTATGGTACTCCTTTCAAGGTTTCCAGTGAATTTTAGAGAAGTGTTTGAAAGAAATGTAAATAACATTTGGTCAATTTAGCCCGGCTTTGCAACATTCCCTGCATGCTGATACTGCATAAACAGTGTGCAATGGCAATGCACAATCTACTTTTCATTCCCTTTCATTTCCATGTGAATGCTGAGTTGATTCTAAGTAATGTACAGGAGGACCCTCTTAAATTTTTTTGTTTTAATGTTGTTAACTTTCAACAACAAAACATAACATTAGATCTACTATTTTAGCAATAGATCTAGATCTAAAGTTCGAGAGAGGAAATGAATTCAAATAGTGAGCAAAACTCATCTTCAAATCTCTCAAAACTACTAGGATAATGAACCCACCCACTTAGTAACGTTACGAAATATTGACCCATCTTTTACTTTATTGTAACTATAGACAGCGCTGGCGCCGAAGGCGACAGCGCTGTAGAAGGGATTTGCTCATTTACGTTGAATATTGATTGGTGACCTTTTTGAAGGGTCGACCCGGAAGTAGAAAGAATCGCTGTGCTTTTGAACAGCAGCGCATACGGCCCGCTAGAGCCGCCTGCTCTAGCCGCCTAGCTAGCTTGCTAGCAGATGGCGCCCGCGACCGGGGGTCTATATCGCCATGTACCGTACCTGCGATATGAACACAAGTTACGTGTTGAATTGATTTTTGCCTTCAAATATCAATCACTCATTGTTATGACAACATAAATATGTGGAAGAACCTATCTGCTCTTGTATTCTTGGAAGTTACATAATTCAATGTGAGTATCATTTTTTTAAAAATATATTACTTGTGAGAGATTCGGGGTATACCAGCCCCACAACTAATCATCCGTCAGTTCCCGTCGCTTCGCGACGGGGATCTGGTCAGTTTAACTTTATTGCTTCTTCTTCTTCCAAGTTCCAGTACTACAGTAACTTTTAGTATGCACAGTCCATATTATCGTACCTTATTTTAGTATAGATCTACCGTAATTAAATTAGATAATTTAAGTTTAACATTGTAACGTTAGATCTAACAGTTAGATCTAACAGTTAACTGTTACTTGTTAGAGATCTATTTTTTTTTAATTTCTTTTTTTAAAAGTCTATTATTAAGAATCTAAATTCACCTGGTTTCGATTGCTGTTGTGGTGATGCAGGTTTGATCGGACTCAGAGACATATCAAAAACACCAATCTCCACCCCCTCGTTGACAGAACTTCTTGAAGCAATAGATGATGATCTCGTAACCTTTGAGTTAGGCTTCGCCTTCGATTCTGTCAGCGAGAACTCTAGCGATCGAGCGGCTTTGCCACCGTCCGGTTGGCGGGTTGGTGTCAGTTTAGACGCGTGTTCACAGGCGCGCAGCGCGGGTGACCTCCGCAAGCCCGTCGCAGACGGCGAAACGTTTTCCCTGTTTCGCTAGACATCTTTGGGCTGAAACATTGCCCACTTCTACGTCTGGTGTGATCAGTTGATCGTCGATTTCTCTTCATTTTGACAGAATCAATTCATGTAAAATACTCACAATTTCATATGTATTTCGAGGAAAATGCCATTCATAAGTCTGTTCTGCGAGAGTTTGTACGGGATAGGAAGTTCAAATTGCCGCTATTGTTCGCTGGTACGGTACTATATATCAGTAGATCTCTATGTCTTGTTTAATTTATGGAACGATTTTTTCATGGGTGCAGCGAAACCTTATAATTGTATACAATTTATGACGCGATATGAAATTCAAACTACACTGTTATCAATATCATTTTTTTTTCTTTTTCTTCTTGTTATTTTATATATCGTACTATGTTATATTAATTTTTTTTACTGGTATACTATAGCACAGTGCGCGATTCCATGGATCAGTGAGTCATACTGGGACCAGTGCCAGTACAGTGGCGGAAGGAATTTAGAGGGCACATGTGGAAAGGGGCCCTTTTAAAGAAAAGGATTAGATTTAGATTTGTCAATTTTTATTATTTTTTTATATATAGATCTATATATATATATATATATTATTATATATATAATATTATATATATATATTTTGTTACAGTTCTTTTTATATTTAAAAAAAAAAAGTTATGAAATAAAGATGGAAGTCATTTGGGATTTATGCTAAAAATACATTTCATCATTATCAGTAACATGTATTATTTTATGCATCCGTTTCGGAGTTTGAGGGCTGCAGCGGCCCAGGCCCTCACAAATGTTTTGATTTCGACAAAACCCTTTCACAATATTTACAGCAGGGGAATTTGGGTCTAAACTAAATGTGCAATTGACGAAGTAGTGTGAAATAATTTGCATTTTAACTACACTGTCCGTCATAAACGTGGAATATTTTTTGCCGCTATAGCGTCATGATTTTGCTCTGACTTTAATTCTTGAATATGTTTGTCCCTGCTTTTACTTTTTGGGGCCCTGGCTATATCTTGGACATTCTCCCAACCCTTCACGTGGACCTTTTTCCAAAGAAGTTTTGTCAACCCCCGTGATGCCCATTTTTGTCATTTTTTCTCATTTGGGGCCCCTTTTTGTTTTCCCGGCGATCAAGCCCCCCTCAGTCCTACCCCAGGAAACGCGACTGAGGTGTATTGTTTTATATTGTTTGTAAGTTAAATCTTTATTTCTTGGGACAGGCTTAGGTCTCTTGTCTAGGGGAGGGTTGAAGTAAAAAACGAGATTGGTGAAAATTCGGAATATTTTATTCCATCTTTATGCTGAAAACAAAGAAATGAAAAACCACCTTTAACCCTTAAATATCATCATTTTCCCCTTAAATTTTGTTTAGTCTTGATGACAAGGCTGTAAATGGTCATTATTGATAATATTTTATTTTGATTTATGTTTGGTTGAGATTTTACAATACAATCTTAGGGAAGATAGAAATTTCCATGGTGTAAAAATGAATAAAATGAATGTTGAACCCCAATCAAAATAAATTTTGACCCCTCCCCTAGCATAAGGGTCGAGCCTGTAACCATAAAACTAGAATCAATTTAAAGAACAATAACAAATCTCCACCTCAGACGTGTTTCCTTGAGGTAGGACTGAGGGGGCCTTGGTGGGTCGCGTGAACAAAAAAGGGCCCCTAAAATAAGAAAAAATGACGAAAACGGCCATCTTCTGGGGGTGACAAACTTTTTTGAAGAAAAATCCCCGGGAAGGGTTGAGGGAACGTCCAAGATTATACCCAGGATCCCAGAAAGTGAAAGCGGTGACAAACACATTCAAGAAATTAATAACGGAGCAACATAATGTCGATTGAGCCAGAAAAAAATATTCCACCTTTATGACGAACAGTGTAATTTGAAATCATGACATTTACTTGTTTCGGTGCGTGGGTGGAAGAACGTATGGAAGAGCCGGAGCTATAATGGGTCATAATATTTGACTTGTAAAGCACTGTTTTTACAAGGGCTAGAACTAGGGGAGAAGTCACATCCACCCCCCCCCCCGCCAAACAGCACACATTAGGGTCAATGCTTCCGACTACACCTTTCCACAATATTTGCCTCCAGCATCAAGGGACAGTGGGTCCAAGGCATGCATTTTTCTTACCACTTTTTTTTTTCCCCTTTAATGCGAGGTCGCATGAACTGAAAATAGTGAGTTTGAAAAGACATAATTTGAAGGAAAAAAAATAAATTTAATAGAAAAAAAAACATATCAATTCTAGTTGTAAACTTAAGAGATAGAGGGCGCTACCATTCTTCTCAAAGCGAACGCGCCCATTGACTTTTTTTTTTTTTTTGGACAGTTTTTCACTTTATTTTCTTTATTGCAGGCCCGTAACTAGGATTTTTACGGGGGGGTTCGAAATCTGCAAAAGTGGACCTTTTTCAAGGATTTTTTGTTTTCGAGCGCGAAGCGCGAGCCGAAAATTTTGAGTGAAACTTGGAGTAAACTATGCATTATTATGATTATAGACTCTATTCAGTATCCGCGAGCACAAAGCTCAAAACTGGGGTTAATTGTGCATTACAATTATAGTATCCGCGATCTCGAAGCGCGAGCTGAAAATTTTAGGAATCTTAATGGCTTCTATTTTTAATTTAGTAATGAATATAAAGGAATGCGAGCGCAAAGCGCGAGCCCAAAATTTTGAGATAAAAATTGGAGTTTATTGTGCAATATAGAGCCTATCTAGTATCCGCGAGCTGAAAGTTTTGAGCTAAAAATTGTGCCTTATAGACTCTTTTTAGGATCCATGTTGAAGATACATAATAATCTTGGCTCATTAATAATCTTAGCTTAAACCACCCCCAATCTAGCCCAAACACAATTACACCAATTCTTTTGACAAGGTTTGTGTCCAACCCTTTTTTATACTTATTATTTGTTAACTTTACAGTGCGAGGTCGCATAGCGACCGAGCAGGAAAATTTTGGGTTTTAACAGGTCCGTAACTAGGATTTTTACGGGGGGGGGTGTTCGAAATCTAAAAAAGTGCATTATATTATTATAGTATCCGCGAGCGCGAAGCGCGAGCTGAAAATTTTTAGGAATCTTAATGGCTTTTATTTTTGATTTAGTAATGAATATAAAGGAATGCGAGCGCGAAGCGCGAGCCCAAAATTTTAAGATAAAAATTGGAGTTTATTGTGCAATATAGAGCCTATTTAGTATCCGCGAGCTGAAAGTTTTGATCTAAAAATTGTGCCTTATAGACTCTTTTTAGGATCCACGTTGAAGATACATAATAATCTTGGCTCATTAATAATCTTAGCTTAACCACCCCCAATCTAGCCCAAACACAATTACACCAATTCTTTTGATAAGGTTTGTGTCCAAGGAGGGCACTGGGTCCAACCCTTTTTTATACTTATTGTTTGTTAACTTTACAGTGCGAGGTCGCATAGCGACCGAGCAGGTAAATTTGGGGTTTTGTGGCCGCGAGCAACTACCTTTTCAAAGAAATGTTCAACTTGAATAATTATGCTAAGAGTCTGAATTTTTCAAAAATAGGAATAACTTATTGCAAAGGAAAAAAAAGTCCTGTCACTTGTGTCAATTCGAAAGCCTAGTCAGATCAAATTCCTGTACAATATGGTATATTTTGCTCTCAAAATAGCTCATGCGCTGCATAGTTTTGATCCTCGATGCCGCATTATACTATTATTATAATAGTATAATGCGGCATCGAGGATTTCACAAGGCAATTAAAAGCTTGAATTCTCAGCTTTCCGGAGATGGTACATTCATTTTAATTGATTAAAAAATGTCCTGTCACTTTGAACATAATCAAAAGAGGTTCTTTCCTCGACTAGTCAATATTTACGCTTATCACATGCATATCGCATAGAAACATGATTGTGAACGGCGTCTTCACAAGACTTGTGACAAGTTCACAATCTATATGTCATTGTTTTGCCCATCAATTTATATGAATTGCATATTCTGATTACAACTTCAGCACAATAATGTTATATGCTTGCCCAAATGTGTATTTCCTCCATCTGGTCTGGAGAATCTATTAACTAACAACATGATAAAGTTCATCAATTTCTTTCATCTCCACGAGTAAATTGCTCAACCAAACGGACAATACCATTACACTTCATTCAGGGAAGTCTTCTTACGCGAGTTTTTGTGAGCTAATTTATTATTGCAGCCAGCTGTATAGATTTCTGCGCTTCTCAGCCGTATTTCCAACGTCACTTTGTTGCGTCTGGCCTCTTAGATAATGGACGCGCCTTGTTTAATTACGATTTAATGCCGCTCATTGGTATACGTTAACTTTACATTTTACATAGAGTAGGATTGATATGACGAAAGAAAGAAAAGGCAAAGAATGAAGAAGTTCAATGTGGACTTTTAAAAAATTTCTTTTTGGTATGAAAAGGACAACTTTTTAACGTAAGAAAAGGGGCACTTTTAGGATCCCTAAAACTGGGGGCTGTGCCCTTCCCCTCGGCCGACTATGGACGTTAGGCTTCTAGTAATTTATTGTGAGATCAAAAGAGCGCTCATTCTCGCTGAACATTACTTATGCTTATCATTGTGTATAGGCATCCACGACCACGCCCCCCCCCCCCCCCCCCCCCCCCCCCCTGTCCGCTAAACATTTTAATAATTTTGCTCAGAAATTGTATAAAACCACCGTCATACTGTATTTAGCATTAGCTTACAACGTGATTTCAAATGATTTTTCCTTTGGAATCAGAATAACGCTAGCACTGTGAATGGAATTGTAAGTGACTTTTTAATTGAAATTGCGTTGTATAAGCAAAATAATTGTGACGGAGGTCTTCTTATTCTTCAAAATATCCGATCCCATTTTACTTTTACGGCAAGGGCCTGCATGCATGCTTTAGACAGGGCATCGTTCTTTGTGGGTGCAGTGGAGCAGGAGTCGTTGAGCCTTTTTGAAAGTGGAGGCGGCTAAAGTCCTCGTCACACCGAGTCCGGTCCGGTGACCGGTACGGCAAACCGTCTCAAATCGCTCCATGAGCGATCCCATAAAAACCGTACCGGTTGCCGTTCCGGTTAGTACGGCATAGCCCGTGTTTGTTGTGACCAGTCTCATTGCAATAGTACACGGCCGATTCATTTCGACCGATTTTGCCCATTAATTAGGCAGCTTTCTGACGCCAGACCGAACGTCAAGCTAGTACGAGCTGACGTCATATCGCCACTGCGCATGCTCAATTTCTTACACTCCGGTCGTCTTCTAAATCTGAGGACGGGAGTTGAGGGAGATTTCCCCGATTCCACGTCGTCGCGACAACGACAACGTGAGTGAAGTTTCTTTGATTGAAAAACAACGGAATACATTAGAAATGATGGAAGAGAAGATGAAAGAAGAATAGAAACAAAGAAATACACTAGAAATGATGGAAGAGAAAGTGAAAGTAAGATAAAAACAAAGAAATACATAAGAAATGATGGAAGAGAAGATGAAAGAAGGAAAAACAAAGAAATACATAAGAAATAATGACAGAGAAAGTAAAAGAAGGATTAAAAACAAAGAAATACATAAAGAATGATGGAAGAGAAGATGAAAGAAGTGTTAAAAACAAAGTAATACATAAGAAATGATGGAAGAGAAGATGAAAGAAGGAACAACAAAGAAATACATAAGAAATAATGAAAGACAAAGTGAAAGAAGGATTAAAAACAAAGAAATACATAAGAAATGATGGAAGAGAAGATGAAAGAAGGAAAAACAAAGAAATACATTAGAAATGATGGAAGAGAAGATGAAAGAAGAATAGAAACAAAGAAATACACTAGAAATGATGGAAGAGAAAGTGAAAGTAAGATAAAAACAAAGAAATACATAAGAAATGATGGAAGAGAAGATGAAAGAAGGAAAAACAAAGAAATACATAAGAAATAATGACAGAGAAAGTAAAAGAAGGATTAAAAACAAAGAAATACATAAAGAATGATGGAAGAGAAGATGAAAGAAGTGTTAAAAACAAAGTAATACATAAGAAATGATGGAAGAGAAGATGAAAGAAGGAAAAACAAAGAAATACATAAGAAATAATGAAAGACAAAGTGAAAGAAGGATTAAAAACAAAGAAATACATAAGAAATGATGGAAGAGAACATGAAAGAAGGAAAAACAAAGAAATACATAAGATATAATGAAAGAAAAAGTGAAAGAAGGATTAAAAACAATGAAATACATAAGAAATGGTGAAAGAGAAAGTAAAAGAAGGATTAAAACAAAGAAAAACATAAGAAATGATGTAAGAGAAGATGAAAGAAGAAAAAACAAAGAAATACATGAGAAATGATGATAGAGAAGTTAAAGAAGGATTAAAAACAAAGTAATACATAAGAGATGATGTAAGAGAAGATGAAAGAAGGATTAAAAACAAAGAAATACATAAGAAATGATGGAAGAGAAGATGAAAGAAGGATTAAAAACAAAGTATAATACATAAGAAATGATGGAAGAGAAGATGAAAGAAGGATTAAAAACAAAGAAATAAATAAGAAATGATGGAGGAGAAGATGAAAGAAAGAAAAACAAAGAAATACATAAGAAATAATGACAGAGAAAGTGAAAGAAGGATTAAAACAAAGAAATAAATAAGAAATGATGGAAGAGAAAGGGAAAGAAGGATAAAACAAAAAAGTACATAAGGAAAAAAATAAAATACATAAGATACTATACAAACACATAAAGATAATTCAAATAATTGTCACCCGGTCCAAACATCTTTGTCACGGGACTATCGAAACTACCGTCGTCAAAAATTCGAAAGCGCTTCTGCGAGGAACGAACGAGGTCTGCACGACCTCGATACGCTCCAGTTAACTCGTTGTAGCTGACGTTCGGTCTGAGGTTAGAAAGCTCCGTATTGTTGAACCAGAACGGGGCCGTGCCGTGACCCGGACCGGACTCGGTGTGACGAGGCCTTAACACCGAAGGAGGGGGGGGGTCTAACTTGACAGGCCAAAAATTACAAATCTATGGTCATTTTCGCGTTTTTGTACACGTTTTCCTTAAAAAAATTGGACCCCGCTGCATGGCCCCTGTCATGATACCCCCCGCCCCCCCCCCTCATCCAACTAATTGGATGGTAAAATTATCATTTTGCCTGATAATCCATGATTGATGTTTGAACAAAATTATTAATGCATGATGGAAATGCAATGCTTTTTACTTTTTGAGACACAGTCACTCTGGCCTAATATAAGCGAGGGGGGGGCCAGCAAACACAAAACGTTTTCAGAACGTTTTAAAAACGTTTTATTCAGGTCCCGTAGGTCCTCGTCTGAAATGAACGTTTAGAAAACGTTTATATAACGTCCAAGGTTGGACTTTCAATTTGTGAAAAAACAATGGTTCCAAAAAGAACGTTTTTAAACGTTCTTTGGACGTTACAAAATGGAACGTTTTAATCAAAACGTTCACAAAACGTTTTATTGAACCTTATAACTGAACATATTTTATTGAACGTAATGAACGTTTTTAAAACGTCCAAATAGGACTTTTATGCAAATGAGTGGTAATTTGCATATAATACGTTGGACATATGGAAATAAACGTTTTTAATGATTTTTTTCTATTTAGCAGTAATTAATTCATGCTTTGGTGTTTCGTTTATTGTAATATTGTTCTGAAACACACATAAAGATTAAAAAACATTTAATTCAGTATTGGATGTACTAACATAACAAAAGAAGTAATAACTAACCATTACAAACGATACTTTCAATAAACTATAAATTTACTGGAGCAATATATAAAGTTAAATCCAAATGAATCCCACTCAAGTCTGCATGCCCTTTAAGCATGATTTTGATTGGAGACACTTCACTCTTAAGTGCCATTCCACATTTGGCCAAGAGCTTGAGGTGCAAATAATAACATATTTATTTAATTACATTGTTTACATAAGTTTTTAATAGGTTCTCCAAACGTTCCTATAGACATTCTTAAAACGTTTTCTGAACGTTCCAAAGGTTTTCTGGACGTCCGCAGAACGTTTTTGGAACGTTTTAAAGTTTTCTGGCGTCCGCAGAACGTCCATGGAACGTTCCAAAGGTTTTTTAAAGGTTTTCTGGACGTCCGTAGAACGTCCACAGAACGTTGTAAAAGGTTTTTGGACTTTTCTGAGGTTCCAAAGGTTTTCTACAGGTCCTTAAAATTTTTCGAAAGGTTCTTTTGGGGTTTTTAAACGTTTAGAAAACGTTTTCTAAACGTCCATTTGGAACGTTTTATTAACGTCCAAAACCTTCCACAAAAGGACGTTTTCTAAACGTTTTGACAAAACGTCCATAGAACGAACTTGGAACGTTCTTAAAACGTTCAGAGAACGTCCAATTGTTAGCTGGGGGGGGGGGGTTATGAGCGGAGCCCTTTTGTTTCATGAATATTAAAAATAAAGGTTCTGAAAATAGTACAGAGCATAAAACAGACAACACTTAGACATTGGCATGGTGAATGAAACAAAATGCTATGGAAATATTGAATTGAAGGAATTTGTTGCAAAAACGACTTTGAAATCAATTCTGTCAGTCCAAAGAGTAATTATTCATAAAAAGGAAAGATGAATTATAAATATCTATTAGCAGTAGCGTTTTATATATAGAACTTCTGCTAAAATGATCGTCATCTGCTTTGTGTGGATAATAATAATGGAATAAAGGATAGTAATAAAATGTCTAAATATATATATATATATATATATATATATATATATATATATATATATATATATATATATCAGTTTAATTCGTACAAGCACGATCTTCGAGAGTAGATCAAAATCTTTGAAAACCTGTCATTACTTTAATGATTCACATCGACCAAGTTTTTTTTTATATTTTTAATCATAACATAGAAGGAGGACAGCTTCCTGCAAATTAACTTTCTGCTTAATATTGATTGAATACAAATTGAGCAGATCTTTATATACTTTAATTATCGGCCGACGAAGAATCTTTCCTCCAAATAAAATTTTAAAAAAAAATAAAAAAAAGTGTCTAGGCCTAAATCCAGAATATTATTATTTTATTATTATTAATTGAATTATAACATTTCAGAATACAATATATAATAAGGTACGATTTAGATGAACTCTAAAAAATAAAAACGTGGGAAGAGAGAACATAAAGTTTAATCATGCAAAGTTTGGATGGGGGGGGGGGCAGTCCTCCTTGAAAAAACTTTTGAACTCCAAATGAACTGCGTGAGAATTTAATGTTTACGTCATGAATTTCCCCGAGAATCACAGGGCGCCATCTACTGCTTAGGTCATTTTAGGGACATAAACTAGTAATGTTTTGGTTTGGCACGGAAGGGACGGTTAAGAAGGAGGAAATATAAAGGCAAAATTTCACATATTTTACACCGTATTGTGCAGCTATGATAGGATGAAAGATTAGCACAATGACCATTTTGCCAAAGAAGAAAGTTCAACAGGAGAAAAGGGGAGCAGAAAGTGGTGAAAATCACCAACATCATGGACACAATTCGCACCACCATCATGCACATAATTTAGGTCACTCTGTATCGCATTCTACAGCAGAAACAAGGGGAGGAGCTCGGCCCAAATCTCGTAATTCTCCGCCTCGTTGGAATACAAATAACCAAAGAGAAGACCGATTAAGTAGCCATGACGCAAGGACTAGTTATGATTCTCAAGAAAGGAGAGAAAATACCCACGGAGGACATTCTAGTAATAAAAGGGCGAGGCACCGGTCGTCCCCTCAACACGAATATGGCGATTTCGAGTATGAACACGCAGGAGTGTCGTGGACTCAAAACAATTCGACGAACTCTCAGGCGGAGATAAGAGGCTCGAGCCCCAGGGAAAGCGAGCAAGATGGAGAAGTTGATGCCGTGAATAGTGGCGATGAACATGAAGAAAATACTGAAGAAACAGAGAATATAGAAGAGGTAGATTGTGCACATAAATGGTGGACAAATAACTAATATTAGTTTAATAATTATTGCATCAATTGTTGAGTTTTTATTGATGTCAGAATTTTGTTTGGTTTTGATTTTTGGTTGTTTTTTAATTTCAGAAAATAAATTTTTAGCATTTTCAATATTAACGTTAGACCCTTGATCTGGAGGAAGTGTTGATGTAATTAACATTTTGATAACTTCAACTGCTTCCTTTTTAAAGTTTAACTTCATGCTGGTAATTTGTCAGATTCATGATTATTTTTCCATCCAGCTTTTCAATACTTGAAATATGTTTAATTTTATGACATTTGTTCAATGTGATGTTGACTAACTTTGTAGAATTTTTATATTAATGTTATGACGGTTTCTCAACATGCTGGCTGCCCAGTTATCAAGCCTACATGTATTTCATAATCTAGGAAATCAACAAAAATCAAGTAGTTCAACTTCTTTGTAAATAAAGATCTATTTTTATTTTTTTTATATTTGACTTTATCTAAACAAACTTTTTATCTACAGACTGTATCTTGATTAAATAAGAATCTTTGTTATTTCATATTTTACTGTCTGTGGCATAGACACCTTTCCAAACTTGAAGATGAAGACGTATGTATTCATGAAAAGAAAAAGAAAAAGGAGCTGAATAGGCAAATCAGTGCTGCTTGTATAGTTTATATGGTCGTGTGTTATGAACTCGCCACCCAAATAGGGTGGTGCTGTTACGCTTTTTGCTATTTTTCAGCATTAATTTGTCAATATTTTCCAAAGTAAGAAAGTTTATGTAACAAATTTGATCTCATTTTAAAGCTATGTTACTGTGCTAGCTCCCTGTGAAGTTTCATTGTTGTAGGTAACATTCTGGTGGAGTTACAATGGTTTAAGTTTTGGACAGTAGGGGTGGTGCTGGAAGCGGCGCCGCCGGAAGCGGCGCCGCCTGTACAAAGTCAATGGGAAATTTTACATTTTGTGGTTGATTTGGGGAAAACTTGAATTTCTCTGCCAAATTTTGGCTTTTGACTGTGAATGTGGTACCAAACTGAAGCTTATAAACTGCTTTATACCATGAAATCACTGAACAATAGGTTTTATGTTACAATTGTACCCAGGAAGACTAAACAATCGTTATTTGACCTCAAAAGGCAATGCCTCCTGTACAAAGTCATTTGGAATTAGAGATATTGTAGTACCGTTTGGAAAACTGCAATATCTCAGCCAAATTTTAGCCTATGATTGTGAATTTAGCACCAAATTGAAGCTTTTAAACTGCTTCATACTATCATATCACTTCAACAATATGCTTGATGGTGCAACAGTACTTGGCAGGACCCAACCCCCTCATGAATTTGAAAAAAGCTATATTTTCAGGGCTAAATTTCAGATTGTTATATTTTTCATTCTAAAATTTAACACTATAATGAATTATACCTTGTTTGAAAGGTCTTATTATTCTCTACCAGAATATAATAATATTATTAATATTTGGGTGATTATAGATGACTTGACGATAAAAACAATGAAAACTTTAAAAATCTAAATTTCCTGAATTTTTTCCTATTAACTTTTTTATCTTGCACCTGGTTTAATTTTTAAATGCAGATTTAGATTCATTGAGGAATTTCCGAAGTTCAGAAAATGTATAGTTTTGATATATTAGGGTGTATACTTTTCGAGATACAGGTCTTTGAAGTGAAAAAGTGCCATTTGTAGTGAAATTGGCATGTAACGCAAAAGGCGGCGAACTTATAACACACGGCCTTATCTAAAGTATACAGAATTATTTCCTTCCTCTCTCTGAACAAAGTTATGGCTAGCTATGTTATATTGTTTTCCCTGATATCTTTATGTTTATTCCTCACCCTATTTTCCTTGATACTAATATTTGGTCAAGTATGTTTTAATTGGGGCAGTGATGATGTAAGTTTTTATCTAATCTAAGCTTAAAATTTTTTGCCTTGGAAGGGTAGAAAAGGGATGTAATAAATATTGTTTTACTATTATTTTACAATATCCCAAAGCCCCCACTAGTACTTCAGAGACAAAGGACTTTTTTTTTTTTTTTTTTTTTTTTTTTTTTGAGAGAAACCTTTGAATGCGAGCAGGTTTGACAGGATGATACAAAAAATTGGTGGGATTGGCACACTGGCATGATATCTTAAAATTATAAATTTGTTAGTTGAAATTAAATGTAAAATAATAGTTTTTGATAATAGTCAAAACTTTTACTGGTTGCAGACAAAAACCCTTTGTTTAATTTAAATTGTTTCCTGTTCAATCTCTCTTTTTTTTTCTTTTTTCTTTTTTTTTTTTTAAAGACCTGAATTGAAATGGCCTAACCTCTATAGAAGTTCCCCTTTTCTAATTCAAAGACAGAAGTTAAAAGAAACTACAATCTTATCCTTTTAATTAGTAGTTAGTCATTTATTCAGACACCGAGGAAATGAAGGACTTTTTCCCCAGTTTATATTCAATTGAGTAGATTTGTTGTAAATTTTTTAATTTTGAGTAGTCAGGAGCCAAGTTACAAGAACTGGTATGATGTCTGAAACATCAACCAGATTAAAAGTAACTCATCTGGGGACTGAAACTTGTTGAACTTTCAGCTCCCCTGTTTACAGATCTATTTGAGCAACTAGGTATTTTTTCCCCTCTTAATCTCTCTACCCTCAACCTACTAGTTCATGTAAAACACAATAGTCCATATTTTGAACCAAAGACTGAGTTTCTTCTTCAGTTTACATCTGCCTCCTTCAATTTTGAAGATTCTTGCAGACGGTTTAAACTAAGTGTGTGTGTGAGACATAGTTGGGTGTTGCGTGTAATCTTTACTATACTTAGAGTCTACAATATTTACATTATTTACAATATACATTATGCAAGTGCTTGTTTAGCTCTGGCCTCCCGTCAGTCTCAGACGGAAGGCAGTTGAGGATGAGGCATTGGTGATGTTGTCTGGAAGAGCATTCCATGATCTTACTGTCCTCGGGATCTGTTCATCTGATGCATTAGTCAACATCATACAAAAAGATCGCATAATAGCATTGCATGAACTTGCAACTTGTACAAACTCAGTCTTCACTCCAGAATACGGGCCATTACATGTATGTTTGGGATATTCATTACATACTCCTTGTACCAGTACATTCTGTCACTCTAAATTTGGACTGCAAAATCATCAAAGTATGTGAAACTTTGAACAAGGTAACTAATATTTTGTTTTGTTCTGTCATTATTGCATTAGATTGAAGAAAGGTTTGCCCGAGCTTTGAAGGAGAAGAAAGGTTTCATCATCAAGATTATGGTTCCCGATGGAGCGTGTCTATTTAGATCAGTTGGTAAGCTTCACAGATTTTCTAGAATAGTTCGCTTTAATTTTCAACTGTACAGTTAATGTAAAGTTTTATAATTGTCAAGTGTACAGTGTATGTTTTGCAGTCAGCATACAGTACTGTTAATGGTTCATGATGGACAGTATGGTTCTAGGGACTATATGAACCTGTACTGCATGCATTGAAAAAGTCTCCTCTTTCAAAATATACACAAATTGTTGACAATACTCCAGCCATTAAAGAAATATAGTTAATAACATATAAAAGAATTTCCAAATAAATGCTTATTTCTGATTATGAAATAACTCAGAGGAGTTCAAGTTATGCGCTTCATCTGTTTTCTTCCATTAACATGTAAGTGTAAGAGCATAATTACACATGGCTGTGAAGAGTTAATTTCCCTTTGCAATACATGTAAGTTGTGAATGGTTGAATTGAAAGTGTGATTCTAATGTAAGGGTTACTTAATGAGTTACTACTACTTGCATAAACATGTTATTGCATCTTGCATTGCTAATACATATTTAGAACATGAAAAAGTTAAGTAAATAAAAATCCCATAATAATCCCATGATATTTTCTTCTCTATCTGCAGCTGATCAGGTTTATGGAGACCAGGATTGGCATTCAATTCTTCGAGGGCACTGCATGGATTACATGGTAATCACTTATTCAAATTTTGTTGGCAAACTACATTTTTACATATATAATCTTTTAAATATTTTTGTGATTTTGGACTAAGTGGTGAAATTTTCAAGGACAAAATATTTTTTTATTGTTATTTTAAAAAATATTTTAATCCAAAATGTTTAAGTAGACTTCTATTGAAATAGTAATTTTTGCAAGGACTTACTTTGTTAGATTTGCAGTTCTAAATAAAACCCTTTCAGAAATTTTGGCTTAAAAAGTATTCAGTATATAGCCCACTCATATTTTACATTGTGTACATGAATTCTAATGAGCACGGATATTATAAGATTTTGCTATTTAACAAGATCATTTTCTCAGTCTTGATTTGAAACATTTGCCACCTAAAGTGTTTTTCACGATAAGTTTTTGTTATTTATGACAAAGTAATTGGCTTGGTCCCTGAGTTCCTCATGACAACAGGATGACAGTAGATGACAGTAGCATGTACATGTAGCAACAAAATTGTCTTTGGTTGTTCATAATTGACAAGTCGAAACGCAACATAAAAAGATGAAAAAATGCAATCATAAATTACTTTATTTCTCAAATAATCATCAAATTTTCATATTTTGTTTTTTATTCAAACAATTCCCTCTTCTTGTTCATTCAAACGATTCCCTCTTATTTTTTTCAACAGACAAAGAATGCAGATTACTTTTCTCAATTCATCACTGAGGATTTTTCGACATACATTGCCCGAAAGCGCCTGGACAGTTGTCATGGTAACCATGTAGAGATGCAGGCCTTGTCAGAGATGTACAACCGTAACATTGAGGTTTATATGTACAGCACAGGTATATTTTGCAATTTGTAATTTCAACCTTTAATATAAAACCTAATTTAAAAATGTATGTCCCTGTTGCCTGATATTTTTTTTAAAGGTGAAAATTTCATAACAGAGCATGCCAGAATTTTATAATCAACTATAAAGTTTGAAGAGTCCCTACCACACCTATCAAATTCTGTGAATACATGTATGTTCTCAAAATCATTATAAACCTAGTTTCCATATCAGCATGCAAACGGGAAAGTGAGAACCTTTGGGCAAATCTACACAGGACATGATAATGTCATAGTACATCTTTGGGTAACTCATACTTTCCGTGATAATACTCAAATTTTTACATGTAAGTCATTTTAAAATTGGTTCAAGTATGGAGCCAATCAGATGTGCTGAAATAAGTCATGTGTACTCTCTTTATTTTTTGTAATTCAACGCACTGAAAAACTCGCAACACATGGCAAATAATCAATACTAAAGAAACAATCTCTCGTGTACACACAAAAAAGTGCATTGGAAAAGTAAAATTGGTCATGTGCATGCAGTGCCTCTGTCTTTGGCATACGCATTAAAACCTGATGCTTGATGAAAAGCACATAGATTTATCCTCACTCACTTTAAGTGTCTATTCTCCCTTTCTAGAACCCATCAATACATTTCATACGCTGAACAAGACGGATAACGACCCTATACGTGTGAGCTACCATCGCAATGTTCACTACAACTCTGTCGTTAACCCACACAAGGCTACAGTTGGAGTTGGTTTAGGAATGCCATCTTTTGTGCCAGGGGTAAGTGGCCATCATGGTTGTATTGCACTATAAGATATTCAATTTCTCGGTTATATGATACTTCATTCATGTAGGCTGCACCCGAATTATTAGTTAAAAGTACGGATTTGTAAATACATGTACTTGTCTTTTTTCTTGAAATTAAAAAATCAGTTCATGAATTGTGATTGCAATGATTAATAAAAAGGTGTTTGATGAATAGGATATTGATTTAAATTGCATTGGAATGATAGATAGTTTCTTATGCAATCTGTCATTATCATGTTTAGGAGTGATCATGTGTTGGAGCAGGTATTATTACATGTTATATTGTGCTGTGGTCTAGTGGATAAGTTGCAAGACTGAAGATAGTGTGCTGGAGCTCAAGCAAGGGTACTCAAAACTCCTTGAAGCCAAATAAACACATTCTGTCATAATGTGATGTGTACTTCACAAGAACAGAACTATTCAGCAGATGTTGAAACAATATGTCATTTTACCTGATATATCCAGCTTGCAGATAAGACCCTGATGCGGGAGGCCATCCACATATCAGAGAAGTCTGCCATCGAACAGACCATGTTACAGGATAAACTGCTTGCTACAGACTGGGAGGCAACTAATGAAGCTATCGAGGAACAGGTCGCCAGGGAATCCTTTGTGCAGTGGTTGAAGGACAATGAGAAAAGAGCGCAGAAGAAAGCAGTAAGTTCTCAAGAGAATGACATATTATCAAAGCCAAAGTTTAGAGACAATCGTGATATCTTGTGATGGTGTAGGATATAATCTTACACCATCTCACATCTAAAAAAAATTAGTAAATTTTCAGCACTTCAAATAATTATTGAACTTCGCAATGATTTTGGTTAAAATTACCAATAGCTGAGTAGTGATCGTAAAAGATCAAAGTAGATGTCTGGTCACCTTTCCTCAGTACTTGCTCCATGTACAAATCACTGACTGCAAGTTTGAGTGAGTGTGGTTAGTATGTAAATGCACATGTGTTTGATTGGTTTTATGCATGTACATGTCTGATATGATTTTCTGCTAGCAACTGACCTTATAAACCTTGGTCATCAGTGTCATTTGATGTCATTCAGTTTTAAAATGAATTCAGGAAGCTAATCAACAAATCAAATTCCCAAGTAATGATAATTCTGATGCTTTTTTTTGTAAGAATTTATTTATCTATGTAGCATATTGTTATTGATCTCATGCAGAAATGTCTCTTGAATTGCATGTATTTAGTCAGTTTGGATGGATGTAACAAGCTAGTTTCTCTGGCCTGATAGACATAGTTTTATATTTCTTTGTATTTTGTTTAAGCTGCTGATCATGGAGTTGTGGTTAATCCAATTCTCAAGTCCAATATCCTATCTCTTGACTTCGATTACAAGATGAAAGCATTTGCAATTCTATATGATTTCTCTTTAATTTTCTTGATTCTTTCTTAACAATTTCCACTATAACACTTTTCTGTTTTCATATGTACTTGCAGCTCCCTGCTACAGCGACCTGCAGCTCAGCTCCCCCAGACTCTCCCCCGGGTTGGTGGGGTGAAGCCAACAAGAAGTCTGGATCCAGCCAGGGCAGCCACCATTCAGGTGGCAAGCACTCCAGCGGGAAGCACAGCAGCGGAAAGCACTCCAGCTCCCATCACGCTTTGAGCGGTCATCATCCTTCATCTGGACACCATCCAAGTGGTCATCTGGTCAGTCCACACCATCCCACCGGTCATCTGGTCGCCCCCCATCACCCTAGCGGTCATTTAGCCCCCACGCACCACCCCAGTGGTCACTTGACAGGGCCCCATCATCCCACTGGTCGTTTGTCACCCAGGAACAGGGGGACTGGTAGTGGCTCTAGACCTACCAGCCCAGAGAGACTTGAGGCAGCCAGGCTCAGACCTTTATCACCTAATTCAATTCGGGCCAGAAATGCAGAAAAGCTGAAAGCCCAACAAATGCAGCAACAAATACAGCAGCAGCAACAAATATTGTCAAAAGCAGGTAATTAAATTTTCCCCCTCTGGGAGGAAGGATGGGGGTGTTTTATGTTGAATCTAATCATCTAAGGTAATTATTGAAATTTTCCTGAAAAATTGGCAACAAGGTTAATGCTCCTAAACTTGGTTGAATGGTGTGCAAGCATGAACAGATGAACTGAATTAAGTTAGGTGAGGTATTTTTAAAGAATGGAGGGGAGTGTCATATTTATTAAATTATTTGCTAACTTATTTATTTAGTTAAATGCTTATCGCAGACAGGGATGCATTCATCTTTTCAAATGCCTGTTTCCTGAAACAGATCGTCCCACAACAAGTGGCCACATCTCCAACCCTGCTTCCCCCCAGGGCGCCCATGCCAGAGATACAGCTAGCCCCAAGGCTGGGCCCAGTGGTTACAACCCACCAATGATGTCATCCCATGGAATGGAGGATATACCGCCTGAAGAATATGGTGAGATATGTCTTCTTGTACACTTCAACAATCAATGTAGATGAAACATTTTGTTGAGTACCTATAACCTTGTAGATGCCCTCCATTACACACTTTACTGGTCGTTGGAGTCTCTGGGAATGTGTTTCATTTAAGCTCATACTTTTATTGTCCCCTGTTTACCTTCAGATCACCCATTAAGAAGATTAATGAGGATTAGTACGAATAGGGTCAATTGTTACAGCTTCAATAGAAAGGTCACACTGTGAAGCTTTCATTGTACTCAAATGAGGAATGATTCAACTCTTGATAATTGGGATATATTTTGAAGGATAGTGACAGCCTAAAATAAATATAAATAATGTGGTAAAAGTTTTTTGAGAGGGCTGCATGCAGAGTTCTCAAGGGTTATTTACGGGTCACGTATGTCACAAACGTTTCTTTTTTTAATACTCCCTCATATTGCTTTATAATCTAAATTCACAAATGTTTTGAAATTGAATTTAAAATGTTGGACATAATGTAATATAGGGCTCATGTTTCTAGCAAAGTTACTCTCTAAACATTTGGAGCTCAGCTTTATTATCTAGTAAGACTATTCTGAATAATGATCAAGGTATAGACAAATTCGGTTTGGGTGCTGTTTTTTATGCAAATTAGCTAACTGGGGGGCTTCTAGTATGCGTAACAAAGGAAAATGTACATACGACATACGCGCACCTGGCTCAATGCAAACCCATCTGAAGCCCCCCACCTATATTATCTCAGAAAATTTCCTCACTTCTTTCTAGTAAGTAGTATCCACATTTACAGAAAGGGAATCAATTACATTGTCATTTGTAAGTTTCAAGACTGTTTTAATCGTTTTAAACTGTATGAATGTATTTCTTTCAGGTATATCCGAGTGGGAGTCAGAGGACGCCATCTTAGCCTCTATTCTTGCCCAGTCTCACCAGGAATACTTGGACACTCTCATCCGTAGCACTCACAAGGACACCGACTCGGACAGTTGACCTGTAGGAAGACCCAAAAGCTCCAACTCACATCTCTTTCAAACGTCAAATGCAAATTTGTTGAATATAGCCAAGTTTTGTTCACCTGTCGTATGCTTAGGGTTTGTACAGTCAAACCAAGCTATATGTAGGCCTATATAGTTGTCAACTATATTATCTCCTTCTTGACTTGTAGGGTCCCAAGATTAAAAACACATCTCTTTCAGACGTTAAATGCAAAGTAGTTGAATATAGCAAAGTTTTGTCCACCTGTCCTATGTTTAGGGTTTGTACATTCAAACCAAGCCGTCTGTATATAGCGGTCAACTACATGTACATTATCTCTCATTTTACTTGTAGGGTCCCAAGATACATCTCTTTCAAACTTCAGATGCAAAGTAGTTGCCTATACAGGGTGTATCAATAAAAACGGGACAGTTTTGAAAAGTCTGTCAAAATTTCTTTTCAAATTATGATGTCTATATTTTGATGTTAATAGATGCTCTGAAGTCTTATCTTTCAAATGCCATTTAAAATAATAAGTTTCGTTCATGCTTGAGCGCACACAGAATGTTTTTGTCGGGGGCTCAAAAAAAGGCTTGCGCACAAAATGGAAGAAAAAGAGAAATACGATCATCAGACTTTTTGCTAATCAGCAGACTTACTCTTAACCGTTTCATTATCTTTGCCATTATTTTCGAATTTTGCTATCAAAATTAATTTACAAAGCTTTTTATTTAATTGAATTGTTTTTTTTTTTTTTTTTTTTTTTTCTCCACATGTTAACATGTTATCTTTTGGCATTGAATATTCCTTCAAACTAAAAAAAAATAAAAAAATAAAATAAAATAAAAAGACTTTTCAACCCAAGAAAGGGGATTTGGTTGGTTGATTGATTGGATTTATTTATTAATTGATCGATTGATTGAATGAAGGATTGATAGATTGACCATTTTGAACGATTGATCGTTTGATTAATTAATTTGTTTCTTTGAAAGATTGATCAATTACTTTTTGACAGATTATTCAAATGATTGATTAAATCGTTGGAAGAATCATAGGAAATCGACTCAAGAGACTAACATAATCATTGATTAGTGAAAAGTAACAATCAATCCGAATGGGAGTACCTGATTCAGAATAATGATTCAGAATAAATAATACCCTTTGAATTTAACCAAATTTTATTATTATTATTTTTTTTAAACCTCCGACAAAAACTTTCCGTGTTTGCTCAGGCATGAACGAAACAAATAAACATAGCAATCAATCAATCAATCAATTAAACAACCAACCAAATCCCCTTCTTATGGGTTGACAAAAAAAAAAAAGTTTAAAGGAATATTTTTGTAAAAAGATAACATATTAAAATGAAAACAAAACAAAACAATTAGAGTAAATAAATAGCTTTTAAATGAATTTCAAATCATAATTCGAAAAAAAGATGGCAAAGATAAAGAAAAAATTAGAGGAAGACTGCTGATTAGCAAGAAGTCTGATGATCGTAATTCTCAATTTTCCATTTGTGCGCAAGCCGTTTTTTTTGAGCCCCGACAAATGTTCTGTGTGTACTCAAGCATGAACGAAAGCTCATTTTTTAAATTGCATTTGAAAGATAAGACTTCAGAGCATCTATTAACATAAAAATATAGACATCATGATTTAAAACAAAACTTTGACAAACTTTTCAAAACTGTCCCGTTTTTATTGATACGCACTGTATAGCTAAGTTTTGTTCATCTATAGGGTTTGAACAGTCAAACCTGGTCAACTATATTATCTCCCTCTTCATCTCCCCAAGAATAGACACACATATCTTTCAAACTTTTTACAAATGTAAACAATATTTGTCTATAGATAAATTGTGTCCTCTCGTCAATATGTTTAGGGTTTGTGCAGTTGAACATAGCCATCTGTATAGTGGTCAACTAGATTTTCTCTCATATTAAACAAATCTCTTTTAAACGTCAAATATTAAATAGTTGCATATTAATTAGTTTTTGTCTCTTCTCTGTTCTTAGGAGTTTTGCAGTCAAATCTGTCTTAACCCTAACTTACCTGGGCTATTTCGTGAGCTTAAAGTCCTGGGGGGGGGGCCATTATGGCCCCCCCCTAAGATCTCGGCCGCGGATCGCGCGATCGCGACGAAAATTTGCATGAAGGTAGAGAATGACATAATCTACGCGGTTGTATAGGTAAATTACACGAAATTCATATATTTTATTTTATATGAATTAATTATGCTAATTTATTCATGAAATCATACTTTTTGCTCTAATTCACTAAATAAAGCTCATAGAAAGCTGATTTTTGGGGAAAATATTCTTTATGTCATTCCTAAGAATTGTACAAGAAAAAAATTCCTGTACCAAAATCGATTTCTTATGTATTTTATTGTTTTTTAAATTTCTTATGTATTTCTTTGTTTTTTGACGTTTTTATTTTATTGTTTTTTCGGCACAATTCATCAGTGACATTATTTCGGCCATAAATAGCATCAAATTAAATGACTCTTGTCAATAAAATTAAAAATAATCACTCATTTATGATTTCTAGCTGAAAACACATTTTGTATTGACTTTGTACATGAAATCACGTTTTTGAGCCATTTTTGGTCTGACGAAAATTTTTGAAAATCGTGTAACGTCGTAACGGTATACCCGATTTTCGCGAAAATAGTTTTAAAAGATGCGCAAGACTTGAAAGTAAAAAGTCAGCGAGTGGCGTGATCAAAAAATTTTGCACTGCACATTTATCGCGAAAAATGTCGAGGGGGGGCTAAAATGGCCCCCCCCCAGGTAAGTTAGGGTTAAAGGCAACCTCTCTGTTAAGGTCACCTGTCTAAAATGGTAAACTTGATTGTCTCTCATTTGACCTGTAAGGTCCGAAGATGTCTATAAGGTGTCTATAATTGTCTGATTGGATCCCACAAGGGAAAAAAAGTATTTTGCAGAGCATGTGGAAATTGGTAACTCTTTGATCCTTTTTGTAGCCTTTGTAGACTGGTGTAACTGCATTTCATTTTCACTGTTTTACACATTGATTTAAATTTCTGAGCAGATTGGGCTAGTGGTTTCTTCTTTTCTTTTTGTTTTCCCTCATTTATTTCTGATGTGTTCTCAAGCTCATTAACGTAGATTTGATCGAAGTGTAATTTGAGAAATGTTCCGGATGCTGAGGCAGATAATATATGTAGATGTAAAACATTATTCGAGAAACGAAAGCATATCAAATATCATGTTGCAAATTTAATGGACCAAGTTTTAAGCAATATACAATGCATAGATTTGGATGGTATGTTTAAAGTCTCAAAATGAAAAAAGCCTATATTGATTATTGTTTAGAGTAGACTGTTTTATTTATGTTCAACAGTAAATACATGCAAGTTATCGGGAAATTGATAAATTCTTCCATTTTTATCACTAGAATCACTTAGAAGTTTATTGTCATGAGAATATAAATTTGTTATCCCATTTTATCTTTGTGTTTCTTTATCGGATTAACAACTTTAATTGCAATGTTATGCAATTCTCATTCTAAGATTCTTAGAAGTTGTCCTCGTAAAGACTAAAATCCAATCATGACCATGTAATATATATCTATACTTGTGCTCAAACTAATTGCACATTTGAAACAGCAATTCTGATTGGTTCAATGTAAAATATTCATGCAAAATGCTACAAGGATCCTGATTGGGTATTATCAATTTGCATTTGATCGTAAATTTTTATGTTACATATGGCCCTGAAATCCTACTTTAAGTGAATTTTGTCAATGGTTTGACTGATTAAAAGCATCTATGTAGTGTATATATAGCGTGAGAGATCGTTACTAAGATATAGATCCTATAGTTTAAATTGTATTGAAATCATTTGTCTACTCGTATATCCCATTTTTACGTACAAGTTGTTGCTAAACTATATTATGAATATAAATGTGTAATACAGCTGTGAAATGCGTGAACGAACAAATCCAAATAAACTGACGTGTGCTCCACCAAAGCATGGGCATTTCATATTTTACATAACAAAAAAAAGTATGAAAACCTGCACTGCTTACAACCATTTGCATTCATATATTATGTGAATTCAAGTATTTGATATGTTGATTGAATAATACAAGATCATACTCAATAGTTATCTTAAACTTTTTCTGTGTGTAGGATTAATGCTGCTATGAAACCATATATGTTTATGCTTCATAAAAAATAATGTGTAGTGGATGATAAAAATAGTGCATAAGGTTATTTGTTTTATGAAAAGAATGATTTTTATAGTACCTAACAAGAAAAATTAGATTCTGAAAATTCTTTTTGATATCACCTTCCACACGCAAGTTTTATTACCATAATGTGAGTAGGATTACTGCTGCTATGAGACCATATATGTTCGTAAATATTATCTGCTGTGGATGATAACAATAGTGCTTAAAGGTAGTGTCATCCTTTTGCAGGCAAAAAATATTAAATTTCTAGTTTTTGAGAGGATATAGTTGTATGCCAATGACTATATCTTCCCACAACATGAGCTCAAATGTGTATGTTTGTCATTATATTGCAATTATCAAAATTCATTCCTATTTTTTCGAACCTCGAAAAATACGTACCGTACGGTACGAACCGCTGACCGTTAGCGCAGAGAATAATGCACGCTGATGCGCCGTCTGTAAATTGCTGTGTGTGGTCCGTGCTGCACGCGCTGTAATATCAACGATGTTGATGGAGAGCTGGTCAAGATTGGTAGTCAGATTTTTCATATTACTGATCTAGGCAACCTATGACGGTAAGATTGAATAGACAGTATAGGTTGATCATGTTCTAAAGTTATGCCAAGTTGCAATAGTTTTTTGCAATTTGTGAAAAAGGATGACACTACCTTTAAAATGATTTATTTTATGAAAATATTGTTAAACAAGAAACATTGATTACATGGTAAATTGCCCCTTGGTGTACTCTCACTTTATGCAATGCCTGTTTGGTCTGGTCCCACATTGTCTAATCCCAATTTGTGTGTAACCACTTCATCTAATACCCATTACTAATTCATCAAATTGCCAGTTAGGCGATACCCATTTTGTCTAATACCCACTTGGTCTCACACTACTTTGTCTAACTGGTAAAATGGGGGAAACTGTCTTAGACGAAACAGGAGTTAGACCATTTGATAATTAGACAAAATTACAATCGGCCCAATTGATGATTGAAGTGGTGATTGGACTAAACAGCAATTAGACCAAAGTGATGCATACCAAATGGGTTCAGCAAACTGGTAGTAGACCAGGTGGATAAAAATCAATTACATGGAGGCAGGCTGCCATTGTCCTAGAATTAACGTTTTATTTCCCTGAAATATTTTCATCAGTTACCACCATTTTTCTTTCTCCTTTTTTTTTTTTTTTTTTATTTTTATTTTTTTTTTTTTCCCGCTTGTGAATACAAACCCAGACTCTCTGCGTGCATTATGTGATCCTAGTTCTCTCTCTTAAAAATATATGTTAATATAGACACATAGTTTGCTGCAAAGAAATGCCCATGTTCTTATTTCTTGATCTATCTGCTTGTTTCAGATATTATATATGCATCGCATGAGATTTTACTTTGTCTTTCAGTGGATGTTTATAACTGAAATTGATATTCAGATTTGCTGTAGTTAAATGGTTTGATAGAATAGGGTTTGAGATTTTCTATAGTGAACCTAACAATGAAATGTATAATATTAAAAACAGATAATTCGACTCGGGTGTAAGACTGAAATTGTTCAGTTTTGCTCTTTTTCAAGTCTGTAGCAACAGTGGGCCAGAGGACTCATTACACTTATTACTTCTTAAAATGGTTGACCATTTTTTTTGGTCTAATTATCTAGCGTAGTTTTGCACATTTCTTTATATATTTATCTCAATCTTACAACTGTATACAATATACTGACATGGCTTAGATTGGCTTTAGATATGGTAAACCATAGTTAGACATCGTCCTATATAGTATCTGTATTTAAGAGGTCATGACATGTTTAGTGTATGTAAAAAAAAAAGGTGGTCTTTTCACAATACAATGTGGCTCTAAAACACAGCATCGTTTAAATCCTCTGGGCGAATGAGTGAAAACCTGCTGGCCAGAATTGCAATTTCTTCTGCTTGTTGGCTCAAAATACTGCAGTCCTGTTTAAAAGGTTGGCGTCTCTGCTTATATCTATTCTTGAGAAAAGAATTTTATCTACATTTGCTTCTCCCCTTCTAAGTGTTAAATGGGTACCCAGTAGGATGCAAACATCATTATTGTGCTTAGACAAGTATATTTTTGCGTATTAACGACCCAGTGGATTGTGCACTTTTATCGTGGTCCCGTATGCCTGGGGTGATAATATGCTGAAAATTCTTTGATTTCTTTAATTTTTTCTAATGTCAAATAGATATCATTTATATTATGTACCGGTACTGTGGAATAGATAATGATATTAGCCCTTTAGTTTTGGGGGAACGTTTATATGAAGAGTCCTAATTTCTTATATACCCTACAGCCAGCTCATTAACTGTTATATTATTGTGTCATATTAGATAGATACTTTTCTTTGCCTTTCTAATAAATGTAACTGTTGTGCAGTGGCTAGGAAGAGATAATTATATGTTTACATTTTTATTTATATTGTATTATACAGTCTGTGTCAAAAAAAATGGTACAGTCGGGGAAAAAATCATTTAGGTGTGAAATCTTTTCATATAATGTGTGTTTGTGGTACCAAATTGAAGCCAAAAGATTTTTCTTGCTGATGCGCTTTGTCCTATATAATTTGCTTTCTTAAAACAAAAGTTATGCTAAGTTTTGTGCGACGAGGAACAAATCGAAATTACGCACTTCTATTGTTCTGGAGCGCTGAATTCACGGTCATTATGCGAAATCGTACACAAAGGCATGGGACGGCGTGCGAAAAATGGATTTTTCTTGATTGTAGAAAATTAGTCATATCTCAGAAAATACTGCCCCAAATGTGATGAAAAAAATTGCAGAAGAAAGAGTGATATTCCTGCTTTATGAAAATAACAAACAATACCACGTTAATATTAACCTTCACACTATAAAAAAATGTTTTCCAACTGTACCATTTTATTTGACACAGACTGTATATGTTAGTACAGGCCAATTGAGCCATTAGAAGATTAAAAGAGCTAAACATATAATAACATTAAATCTAACTTTATAGGTATATATTATTTATACCTGAAATTTAAAGGGTCAAATGATGATTTAAAATAACCGTTTTCAAAATATTTTATTCTGATTTTTCTTATGTAATTGCTCATACCAGCAAATAACAGATTGATCAGGTTTTAAATTCCAAGAGGATTTTTTTTTTCATTGCACATATTGTTTTGTTTTGGGGTAGAATGATAAAACATGCCTTGTATTGGTTGCAATGCCAGGTCATCTCTGAAAGGTGAACTTTTTAAGATATGAGGTAATTGGAAAAGTAACTTTTTATTCATATTTTGTTCCTCATACTGTAATTGCTAAGGCTTATAACTGCTCAGTTTAAACCAAGACTATACTACAGGTAGATAGCATGAGGGAGACTGAAAAATGTATAGTGCTATGCACATGCATGTCAAAGATTTATGTGTTAATGTTCTTTTGTAATATGATTAATGTGGCCCAGTTGAATAAGCCTTTACAGCCATGAGCATCACATGATATATTAATGTCTGTTCTTTTCAAGTTAAATAGTTATTTAAAACATATAGTCGTGATTCTTCAGCATGATTTTGTGAATCATCAATAAATGTATTACACTGATTAACAACATTAATTTTTGAAGTCCTTCCGGTTATTGTTTTAAAAATATTTTTTAGATGGGAGAGATTAAAATTAAAAAGAGATGATAAAATGAAAAGAATTTGGTGATAACAGAGTGAGAAAGAGAGAGAGAGAGAGAGAGGGGGGGGGGAGAGGGAGGTAGAGAGAGAGAGATACTAAGAAGAGTTAAAGAGAGAGAAGTGATATAAGAATAAAAGTGGGACAAACTGGTAATCCCAAATTCAAATCATCTATGGTCGCTGTCGGGGGGGGGGGCGGGGGGCGGCGGATGCGCTACAGAGTTCCAGAAGCGAGCATCTATGTAATATGAATAGCAAAATAAATGAGTTGATTTTATAGTCAAGATTGTTACCATGGGACCCGATCAGTTTTTAAGACAAATCGGAGACAAAAAACAAAGGCCCTAAGCTTAATAAATTTTTGGGAAGCGAGCTATTATCAGTGAAAGAAATCACAAAGCCGTTTCATTTCCCCTAAAAACTGTTATACATGTTGCTGTATGATAGGCCATATACCTTTTCCAAAAGTTTTTCCAAATAAATAAGGGTCATCGTACTGAAACAACGGATGATGAAGATAGAGGAGCCCATGAAGACCAGCTACTAGTATTTTGTCATGATTGCGGCGTGAAAGCGACCCCGCTTCGGATTGAGGTCAAAATGTCAAATGGGATAACTCCATATGCTCCATATGGTTATACTAGGAGCATTGTAGCCGCCGTGAAGTACTCTGCTCCCTTTCTACGTGGCATGTCTGAGCACATATGACGGTAAATTTATTGCGGGTATTATTGTTCAAAATGTAATCCCCATTCCACGTTACTTGGTTCCTTTACTTACTAAAGTATCATCACCATTAAAGGTTTTATTTGTCCATAATCTTGAGTCCTGCTAGTTAAATTGTTGATATTATTTGCGGAAATTTTTCTATATGCATATCTCTCTCATTATAGCCTATAGCTAGCTAGCCTTTCCTTTTGTACTCCTCGATTATTTTTTATTGTCTTCGTATATTTTAGAAGCTTCTCATCTCGTTATAGATCTTTCAATATCCTCTCTTCATTATGTATTTCAGTATTTTAATTGTACAAAAATTGTGTCCCCTCTTGTATTTTATGCTGATTGTTGATATATCATGGAGTAATCCATGTTGATATGGACGTCTGTATTTGCAGCTGTGTTATTCATCATATAAAACGCACGTATAATCTTGGAGGAAAGGTGACCGACGGCATGACCCTTTTTACAGAGTCAAAATTCCTGTCAGGAACTTATTAATTTATCCGCGCGTCAATTCTCTATACTATTAACGTATTTTCCTTTTGAATATCCCATTATACCGTGTTTTGAGAAATGTGACCAAATATATTGTTGTAGAGTAGGCCTATACGTGGTGGGTATAAAGAAGGGGTAAAGTGGGGGTAATCATGGGGGAGGGCGGGGGCTCATCGGGGGCCATTGACCCCCCCCCCCCCCCGGTATAGGCGTGAAGGGGGCGTCAAAGAGAGGGGGAGAAAAAAAAGAGAAAAGGGAAAGAAGAGAAAGAAGTGGGAAAAGGGAGAAAGTAAGAGAGAAGCCGGAAGAAAAAGAAAACGAGAGAAGATCGAGGGAGAATGAATAAGAAGAAAAAAAATAGGGGGGAAGGGGCGCCAAAGTGACCTTAAACATACGGGGCGCCAAACTGATCTTAAACTTAGTGGCAACAAATTTATCTTAAACTTAGGGGGTGTCAAATTGAAGTAAAGTTTCATCCTGATTAAATTGACAAAACTTTTTACCGAAACAGTTTTGAGCAAAATAACTTGCAAGACTGTTTTTATACATATCGACTAGACTACGTGTACAAATTCGATTGCATGATCAATCAAGTAATCCATGTGTGAGCACACATCAAAGAGCAAATGATTACTTACAGACCTTATAATGCTTCACTCTACAGATCAGGGGCGTATCCAGGGGGGGCGCAACAGGCGCGCGCCCCCCCCCCCTATTGGCCGACTAAAAAAAAAAAAAAAAGGAGGAGAAAAAGGGAGAAAGAAAGAAAAAGGGAAAGAAGAGAAGAAAAAGAAAGAAAGAGAAGGGAATTTGGTTCTAAACGACCATAACTAAGGCCTTTAATGTGGGGAGGGCCCACGAGGCCGACCTTTCTCATATTGTATTTTGCAATAATTGCTCAAACGCCCTTTTTTAAAGAAAAAGAAATACATTAGTGACGAAAAGTAAAAATATTTAAAACTAAAGTTTCAAAATTTCACAAAGAAAAGAGGCCTCTTGGACCCTCTGCCTCCTGGGCCCTCGGCCTCCTGGGAAACATAGTTGGCCTCATGGGTTTATTAGAAAGTACCCCTTTATTAATTCAAAATACTTTTTGAAACCCCAAATTTTCGGCTCGCGCTTCGCGCTCGCTGATACCAAATCATAATGCACAAATAATAACTCCAATTTTTACCTTTAAAAATTTTCAGCTCGCGCTTCGCGCTCGCGGATACTACATTGGGTCTATTATACACAATAATCTACCATTTTCTAGTACTAGAAAATGCCCCTTTATTTATTTCATATAACTTTAAAAACCTCAACATTTTCGACTCTCGTTTCGCGCTCGCAGATTCCAATTCAGAAGGGTATATAATGCACACATAAATAGGTTTCTAAGCAACATACATTGTCTTAGGGTATAGAAACTATGTAACTTTTGTGATAATTGAAAAAAAAATGTGGAATTTCATGTACAATATGAATTAGAAGAACCCCCTCCCCCTTCCCCTGACGGCGATAAAAATTTCCTTGCGCCCCCCCCCTATTGGGAAATCCTGGATACGCCCCTGCAGATCTATCTCATTTTACACAGAATGTAGTCGAAAGATGTAACACCCTTGACAAGTTGTTTTGCTAAAAACATTTTCGTTAAAAAGTTATGCTATTTTAATCACGATGAGTCTGGGATGGAGTTTTTGTTTTTGTTTTGTTTGTTTTTGTTTTTTGTTAGTTTTGTTGTTATGGTTTCATCCCCACTTTGGAACAAATCGCTTTTTACCTTCTCGTGATCAATGCACCGTGTTCATCAAAGCGTAAATACACAAACAACACAATAATAAGGTACTGAAGATGCGGGAAAAGTAACTCTTTCAAAATATGTATAATTGTGGTTGGGGTTAAATTAGTTTTCTTTTCAATGACAAATTCTTAAGTGTTTACCGTTTTGTTTTTTTACTTACTCGGTATATGTGTATATCTGTTGCAACTCCAGAACATTACCGACTCAAACATGGAATACCCCTGAATGAAAAGAGAGAGAGAGCGCAAAATGTCGTCCCGTCAGTATCGACAAAGACGAGGATTCCTTACCGAGCAGAGAGAAACAACACCGTCTTGTGAAGGAAATAATGGCGAGTATAGATCTCTTTTTTATGTTTTAAATTATTTGAACTTCGTCACGTCTATTAGTTTGGAGCCCCTCGATCCAAGACGGATTTTAGAGAGCCCTACAACTCCCCCATCGTTATACTTTTTTAAACAAGAAAAACAAAACCGACGTTCTTTTTTATACAATATTTCCCGTCCCTCTTCGAAATTTTTATTTGTTTGTTTGGCCACTACTCTTTTTCTCTTTTTGCGCCCGGGACCCTTTTGCGCCCTCCTGTTTTAATTTTTGTTGTCAACTCTTTTTGATCTAAGGCCCCCACACATGTTTCGTTCCTCCACCCAAAATTCGCGCCAATTTATCATGTATTATACACGGTATGGTGTTAATGGCATTTAAATTGAGTAGATCGTCTAAAGCTTTCAAACCTCTTGGAGATGTCAAGTGAATTTAATATTATCCTATTTGCAGCAGCTCAATTCCTCAAGACTTGATTTTCGTTATGTCCGCAGTAACAGACTAAAATATGATAAATAAAATGAGTTAATCGATCTGTGATCCTATTAGGCCATGTGTTTTGAACTCGCCACCCCAAAAGGGTGGTTTTGTTATACGCTATTCCAAATTTTGTTTCAGTAAATGTATGATATCTTGGCTAAATACAGGCGTATTGCCAGGAAATTGGTGTTATTTAAAAGCTGAATGCAAGCTCTATCAGACCTGTGAATTTGAGCGTACTCGCACTTGAAATCGTGACACGGCACGCGATAGAATACGAAAAGGCAAGGGTGGTTTGGGGGGGGGGAAGGAGGGGGTGGGAAGAGGTACACACAAAGTCTATGGGATTTCGCACCCTCCTGTGCATTCGTAACATCATAACCATGATAACTTTATGGATATTTATTTTTGTGCTGTGAGCTTTTAGGACTTTATAGCTTAGAGTCTCCTGCATCTTTTGATACCACATTCTTGATAAAGTTTCAGCGATTTGGTAATGCGCAGCTCCGAAAATCGCCGCGCTGCGCGGGGTTAAAAATGACAATTTCCCCATTGACTGTGTATTGTACATAAAGTAACTCACTACAGTTCCTGCTGTATGGGAAGCGACATTACATAAATGGAGATAACTCGAAAATTAATTGAGAGACTGGTCTGAAACTTTATGAGCTTATTCATTACAAGATATCCCACCTACATGCAAGTTTTTATAAACTTTGGACCCACCATGACTGAGATCTTGAGGAGGGGGCGACCCCCTCCCCAGCCCAGGTTGACCAAAATACTTGGGCCCTTTTATGGTTAAGATTTTTTTTTAGTAAATGAAGAAACCCCCTGGCCCTATAACTATATATTTTCTGAAAGGAATTTTCAAGAGCAATTCAAATATGGTGAGAAATTAAGACCTGGATCAAAGGGAGAAAAAATATTGGGGGCTGCAATAAAAAAATATTAGGGCCCCCAAAAAATCAATATTTTAATGAAAATATGTTACTACTTCACCCTACATTGTAGTGGATGGAATTTTTGGAATCCACAGGACATTTCCATTCAGAAAATTTATACTTTTGTAGGGTTAGAGTTAATATTTCAAAAGTTATGACACTTTGATCCTGATGGTTGCACAATTTTTAGATTTAGGTGGTGTAACACAAAAGGGGGCGAGTTCAAAACGCAAGGCCGTTACCCAGTTTGTAATCACATCTACCTTAAGAAACTCGGACAGAATTTGAACACCAATTTTGTCATATTTAAAAGAGCGTCTTCTTTATATAGCTATCTCATATCATCTTTCTAAACAAATAAATTTTTTTTTATAGTGATGTTGAATAATTGCATTGCATTGTGGCTGACAATTAATCACTGACCATTGTGTCTATTTCTAATTAAATGTCCACATATACACTGAAATTCCTAGTTTAATTTGTCTCACGCAATCTAATGAACCTTACACCAAGTAGTTTATATCTTGAAAAGTCATGAGGCCAAACCATAAATAGACACAAGTTAAGATACAGTAACACCATAAGAGACAAACTTAAAGCTACTCAAATTGTATTGTATATTGGAAAACTGATTGTAGACCAAATGGAAATAAACCTATTTGTGTCCTCTCAATTCCGGTTTTCAATCAAGCCAATTTGCTAGCCAATGTAGAGTAAGTACTCTTACAAAGATAAATATATATAACCAACAAATCAGAACACTCTAGCAATTATCAAGGTTATGATATTTAATAGAATTTTCATTGATCAAAGTGAAATCACATTATAGCACTGAGTGATTACAAAACAAGTACCGGTAACCATTACAACTAATTGTAGAGGTACATGTCAGGATTTTCATCAACTAAATGAAAAATGAAATCATTTCATATAAATCTATAATACATAAAAACATGTCTTCCTTCAAAAGAAGATTCATCAGGGGCCTGTTGCATAAAACTTTTAAAGGTGGTCCTGCACGAGTATCGCTAAGCTAAAACGAGGAATCAAGATGCATGGTATGGTCGCTGCCATATTGTTCACGAAGAGCTACCGAGGCATGACCTAATTTGCATACAGTTGTAGTGCCAACACAACCAGCCAATCGCGATCGCGCTGTGAGAGCAATTCGAGATATGTACAGGCGTTTATGTTGATACTGTTTGTGTATCAATGCATAAGAGAATGCTTGCAGTGTTCGGATCTCGTATCGCGTGTATAGCTACCTTCTCGCTTGCACTGTACAGGCGCTGGTAGGCGGGGACAATCCGTTTTCTCATCCGAGCAGGCGAATCATTGCTGATAAGACAATGGATCATGACTTCGGCAATCGTTCGTGCATTGTAGCTTTCGGTTTTTGGACCACTGCGTAAGAGTCCCACATCGTTAGTATGAATGGGCAGCTTGCAAAGTGCGTTACCGCGTACGTATTTTGAACTCCCTCTACACTATGGGGAACGTACATCTTTAACCTGAGTTTTTTCCGGTAAAAATCTGAAAACTCCGGTAAAAGTCTGAAAACTCCGGTTACAATATTTTACCAGATTTTTTTCCATTGCATAAACACTTTGGGAGTCTACCGGAGTTTTCAAAAGAATTTATGCAATCCATTTTTAGGAGCTTTTAAAACTCACATTGAATAATCCAAGAAATAGGGCTACATTACCAAAGTTTTTAAACCTGAGAAAACTAAGGTTAGAAAAAAAGTTTTATGCAACACTACCCTGAAGTGTACACAAGAAATATCACAAAAGTAACCTACAAGGAAATCACATTATGCCACCATTATTTTATTAATCATCATTTTCCATTGATATTAAACTTTCTTCAATATCTTTGTCTGATTTTACTATCAAGGCAGAACAATTAATTTGAGGGTTCAATTCACCTTGATTTGAAGCTCGGGGTCCTGTTGCATAAAACTTACCACTGATAATAACTCTACCATCAATGATAACTACCATATTAAAATGGTTCAACAGGCAATCAAATTCAATTTTTCAATGCAAGTTTCCATTCATAATACAGTTAAATGGTACATCTAAGTTCCATGCAATAGTCCCTGGTTCTGGAGTGCCAATGATCGAACTACAAATTGTTAAATTTGATTTAAAAAATTAGATATTCTAAAACAAGTTTCAATCAATGTCCTGCTTTAATAAAATATTAATTTCGAAATTTATCTTATTATGAAATACTTGTTAGACTGACCTGACAGTACATCCACAACATATTCTTTGATTATTTCAGCAGGGTGTATTAATTTCAATCCAAAAACACCCTTCTGTGAACTTGATTTAACTCATTACAGCACATTTGCCAAATTTGCTGTGCCGGCTCCTCCTGCGCCGGCTCCTCCTGCGCCGGCTCCTCCTCCACCCCAGACATTTGTTAATTACCAGTTAATTAACAGAAAATGGTTAAATTTTTACATGTTTTGATACAATTATTTTGTTGTCCTATATCAGAGCTTTAATTTAAGACCAAAACCAGCTATAAGGGTTGTATAGTTGTTGAGTAAATCTATAAACAACATAATATTTTAGGAGCAGATGTCACAACTCCACCTTTTTAATGGCCCAACTCAAAACGCATGGCCATAAATCATTTCATAATTTATGGTAAATTATTCGTCAACAAACGGGACAAAGCTGCGAAATTACTTGAACGTGCATACCATTCCTGTACATTGCATAACTGGAGGGAAAGAACAGAAAAGATGGCAGTCAATCTCAGGGCACATTTTTAGCAATGTCGACTGATATATGGTACAGTGATCTTTGGTCTCACTTCATAATCAATCATATTAATCAGAAGTAGAATGCTCTAATAAAAAATGTAATCCAAATGTCACACATCCACCATTTTTTAGAAGCTCTGAACTTAAAGTCCTCTGTAAAAATGAGTCAGTCTATATTTCAAATGATTTATCAAATAACATATAACGTAATCAAAGCTTTACATTTTGCCTAAAGTTCAAGAGCAACATGTCTTACAATGCTTTAGTGATTCTGAATAAATTTTACATCACAAAGGGAGGGTGCTTTTAATGAAAATGTGATGGTTCATACTTTACACACGATCCACACAGTGCGCATTTCAAATGATGGTCAGTGCTCATGGAAAAGAGATCAGATTACTCATTTTCTTGATTGATGGGCCTCGTCTTATACTCAGCATAAGATCAAAGACTAATGGTTTTGCACTTCAAACCCATTTGAACCCGGTGGAAGATTAGATTACTTCTTACATCAGAGGTGTAGTAGGAATCTAGAAAATCAGTTCGCGTAACAAATGGTGCAACAAGTCCATCAGAACTTGATGTTCTTTCACGTTAACTACCATTCTCCTTGTCTGTTTTTGCACTTTCCACTTGGTCCTTTTCACTATCATCTTGAGAAGCTCCCGCAACATCATTGGATTCCTCAGGATCGGAGTTATCATTCATAGGGTACAACTCGGGGTAGGTTGCCATACACTCCTGCATTTTACGGAAATTGTCTATGCAATCGGACCCCTTGGGTTCTGACGTGCTGTAGTGAAAGCAGGAGAAGGCATCCCGGAACTCCATGCCACAAGGACCACTGGCCATGCCGCCTAAACAGGGGCAGCTCCAGTTGATGTCGCCATTAGCAAGGATTAAACCTGTCAATACAGGAAACAAAAAGAAAGAAATCAATGTTTCAGTTCCTTGAAGATGATAACTTTGAGATGAAAAAGTAAAATTAATGCCTTACAATTTTTGTTACATCGTCTCATTTTCCAATTAAATTATAACTTTTGAGTGATTCCAAGAATTCCACTTATTTGCTGTTTTCACATACTCATAAATTTTAATTTCAAAATTTTAATCTCTTTGTTTGAAATCATTCAAAATAAAAGTGATATCTGCTCCCACCCCTAAGTTTAAAGTGGGACCTCATTATAAAGCAATCTAACATAATAAGATTTCTGATATTTTTCGTCAGATATAGGGCAAAACTATTTTTCTATAGGGTACTTTTTCTACACAACTTGGTACATAGCTAAATGTCTACAAAGGGCATCAAAATTTCTAAAGCCAAACGGGATTTTTTTGGGGGAAGGGGGATGGAGGAGGGGGGGGGGGGGAATCTAAGCCACGGCCTCATGGCAATCGATTAATTTACGCCTCTGTACATAAACAAGGTAATTTTTGTGGTTCCCGATTTTTATAGTTTTTTGTTTTACCCCAATGACAAGAGATTTTTGATACAAGAAGGTGATTCCATTGTCCCATGGTGACTACAGTTACAGCTTGTTGTTCCGAAGGTTCGATCTTCCGAAAACATAAATTTCCTATACCAAGATTTTTGTTTGTCAGAAAATGAAATGAGGTTCTATAGTTCATTTTTCCAACATTTGTTGCATTACTTCAAAACATCTAACCTTCGGAACAACAAGTCGCACCCACGACTACAACTCAAACTGAGAATGATTGTATTTCACCTTCAGGTTCATCCTCCTCAGCAAGGTACTTTAGTTCTTCTTTGATCGGGGTTTCATGGTCCTCTTTTGTGACAAATAGGACCTGATCCTTCCCTGTAAAAGAAGAAGAAGAAAAAAGCGTTATGTAGTAAAGAGTGGATGTGTCATCAACAGACATTTTGCTGACTCAACCATTCACAGTCAGAAAGAGTGTCTAAAACATGGCCTTATAAACTAGGCAACAGTTAGTTATAGTTAAATCTATACTTAGTTTGGCCTTATCGTCGTTTCGGAAACCGCTCGCCCAAATGAACGTACAAAAGTGAATGGGTAGAAAGAGGAAACCAGTGCGTGTGACTGAATGAAGTGATGCTGTACAAAGTGAATGGTGGTTTCCTCAATCACGATTATGCCCTTAGTTTTAAAACGGCGATCCGAATTCAATGCGAATAACATTGTACTTGATTCTAGAAATTGTAAAATAATTTCATATTTTAGATTATGAATATGATCAAAAGACAAAACTAAAAAAAGTATAGATCTAGTATGAAGTGAAAAATTCAACTGAAAGGTCTACAAAAAAAGAAAGAAAATAGATCTAGATGATCGAAAGTGAAGCTATATCTAATTGGACAGACTAACTTGCTGAATTTACTTAATTTTGGGTTGATATGAATTAATCTCAGCAGATTGCATCAAGCTGCCTGTAGTTTGCAAGTGTATGTGCTACATTTGCTCTTCCTCTAAGTCTAATTCTAAACTGGAGGCGAGGCGAGGCAAGATCTGGACCTGCAGAGCCCCGGGGGGGGGGAGGGGGGGTCACTCAAACAAAAAAGTGCTACCCATGCGTCGTCCCGCACCCTGAAAATGGACCCTAAACGTCTCATTGCATAAAGTCAAATTTGCACCCCTTTTCGACGCAAGACTGAAAATGGACCCAAAACGTCTCATTGCATGAATTCAAATTTGCACCCCTTTTCGACGTCAGACTGGAAAAACATACCCTAAATGGCGTAAACCCCATGAAATTTTGACCCCAAAACAGCGATTTCCGCTGAAAACACCCCAATTTTTAAGAAAATGGCGATTGAAATTAAAAAACACCCCTATTTTAAGGAAAGCATTGACGCCGCCGAAGAGCTGAAAACAGACCCTTTGCAACGCTTTTTGGGGACATGCATGAGTAGCATATCATGTGGTGAGTGATCCCCCCCCCCCCCCCGGCCGGCGCAGAGCGCTGCCTCGTTTCACTTTTTGTGATATCAGGCCAAATTTATGATTTTTACATCGCTTTTATTGCAGTATTAATAACATGATACGACATACAATGATACATACCCTCTTGGCGACAATAAGACATTGCTGTTTACTAAATTTTATTAAGTTCAAGTTCTATGCACTGGATCTATGCCTGGCAGTGGCACTGCATGCACCGAGAATAGGGAAATTGTTCAAGATCGCTGATATGTAACACATGCTTTTGCGTTGTCATACGTGGCCTAATTTCAGACGTGAAATTAAAATTGCAATAAATTGTTAGGTTTAAATTTAAACAAAAAACGACTTTTTAATTTTCACACTTTACTTTGACGATTTAAAGTTATAAACTGGTATTAATATTTTGAATAGTTGACAAACAGACGTGACAGGCGCGGTAAATTTGTAAATGTGTAAGAGTAAATACCCAGAATTGTATGTGTGCATGAAATTGAGGCTATAGTAGGTCATATTTCTACCGTAGAGGTCGAATATAATGTCAGCTAGCTGTTTACGATACGAAGCCACGTAGATAACGGAGTGTTGGAAGCATTTAGCGGTACGGTTAGCGGCCGCTGAGCTGGAGCTAGGCCGTTGGGTCTGGGGTAAGCAGTTAGCTATTTAGCCTCTAGCATAGCATAGCAGCCAGCCTGGCATGGCCGCTTGAACATAACCAGAGTCAAGAATCGAGTGCAGGTATATCGGCGAGGTGTTCAGCAGTTTAGCTGAAGATAAAACTGTCTCTAGTTCTACTTCTACTACTGACTGGGCCGGTCTGACGAGAAAATATAACGTAACTTCACTTTATCAGAGCTTCACTTCAAAGACTCAGTTTCATTCGGGACAAGAATCATGGGGAATCCAACGTCTACGAAGGTAAACGTCCTTCCTGTAAACGCGAATGACGCGCCCCCGGGCCAGAACGGCGGAGGTAAGCTTAAAAAATTAAGCGTTTCCCGATCGCGAGGACCCAAGAGCACAAACAACAGTAACAGTGAATAACACTAAAAAATGTATTTGTTTTGGGTGTCCAGACAGAAAAGTTTTGAAAAGGTTCACAAACAATGTCTTTGTATTTTTTCAGCACAAAATACTATGATCATGATAATATTCATTATGATAATTGATATAATTATGATAGACCTCTAGACCCTAATTTTTGGCTCAATTTTGAGACCAAAAACATGGCTTCATTTTTGTGAGGTGTCCAAACAAACACCATACCCATCCTACCATAAATCATTTTGAATTGAACTTGCATTAGGGTAAACAGTAGGATGGGGAGTCCGATGTCTGGACACTTAAGCAGATAAAAACATCTTTTGCTCTGGATTTTCTCAAAATTTGTATATTAAATAGTCAAAATAATGGTTAATATTTGTGCTTTGTTATATTGTCTGATACTAGTATTATTTTCATTCAATTAAAGGGAAGCTCTGGACCCAAAATAAGTTGCTTTTATAAGAAGCAGAAAAATTAGAAAACAGATTAGATCTACAACAAGTTTGAAGAAAATCAGACTAATAATAAGAAAGTTTTGAATATCTTTACGATGCACAAAAAATTGATCACTATACCAAATTGGCAACAAATGTGATGTCACAGGGGCACAACTTTCCATGCATTTTCTATAGAGGGGTCTATGGTTTTATGATAAATTTTCACTTTATTTGTTAAGAAACTGTTTTCCTCATAACTTTTGCCAAGATATATTGATGGCAATATGTTATTCCATCTATGGATTTTTATAAAATGAGAATCATAATGACATTTCAAAAGAAAAGTGATATTTTTCATGAAATTCAACATTCATGAATATCTTTTTTCTATATTGAAAACCACTTAAAATCTTTGTTTTTTGTATTTCTAGATTGGGTGCTGATTTTACAATATATGTATAGGATGCAAAAGCCTATTGCCATCAATATATCTTGGCCTAAGTTATTGGGAAAACAGTTTCTTAACAAATAAAGTGAAAATTTATCATAAAATCATATAGACAATGCATGGAAAGTTTTGCCCCTGTGACATCACAGCTTTGTGACAGTGTTGCCAGTTTGGTATAGCGATCAATTTTTTGTGCATCGTTTTAGATATTCATAAATTTCTTATTATCAGTCCGATTTTCTTCAAACTTTTTTAAAGGACTCATCCGGGCTGGAGTTTGCATTATAAGAAAAATAAAGTAAAATCGAAAAAGCACAACACTGAAAATTTCATCAAAATCGGATAAGAAATAGCAAAGTTATGAATTTTCTTAGGTTTTGAAATTTTTAGGAAACAAGTTCTTCAAATTGGCAAACTGATTGATGTCTCAGTCCCCCTACATGTACTTTCTTTGTATTTTATTGATGAAATAACAATTATCAAGATTTTCTGCCCCAAGGACATGAAAACACGGATTAATCCTTGTGGAATGTTCAAGGTCACAAGCGCTTTTACTTATTTCAGTATGAGGGACAGATTTTCTTGTATACGCAATATATGAAAAATGAGATAAAATAGGATTTCATATAATAAAATACACAATAAGTAGGGGGACTGTGACATCATCAGTTTGCTCATTTGAATATTCAAATATTCAAATGAGGCAATGAGACAATTGCCAAGAACTGTTTTACAAAAAAAAAATCAAGACCTAAAAAATGCATAACTTTGTCATTTTTCATCCGATTTTGATGAAATTTTTGTGTGTGCTTGATGAGAATTTTACTTAATTTTACAAAACCTTTTCATTTCAGCCCGGACTCCTCCTTTAATTCTGTTTTTCTAATTTTTCTGCTTTTTATAAAAGCAACTTATTTTGGGTCCAGAGCTTCCCTTTAATGAAATTGATTGCAAATTTCCTGAAATTGCTGTCAAACAACCCGTCACGGACACACCACAACCGGTAGGCCTATATTAATTATTCTTGTTCCTCTTCATTACAGTATCTGTAACAGTTTGATTAAAGAATAAATGAACAAAGTTGTAACTTGATGATGTATGGAAACAGTAGAGGAATGAAAAAGAAGAAAAGGTGCAGTTACGCTTGTAAAGCTATATCAATTGGACTAGAAGGTCCATGTATAGACTTCTAGACTAGTATTATGATCATCTTTGGCAAGACTCAATGACAAAACTTTCAGAAAGAAGTTAAATTTTAATGAATTTTTTTACTCACCATTATTGAATAACGGTGTTTGGATCAGTTGCAGATAAACGGGGGGGGGGGGGGGGTAAACCATCTCTTGGGCTGCAAAAGAAAAGAAAGAAAGAGACATTATATCAATATCAGGCCTGTAACTGGGGGGGGGGTACTGCCACTATGCAATTTACGATCTTTGTGGCTCAAGGTCATTAGGTCAAACCCCTCCCTTGGATAAAAGCCACTGTGGATGTTCCTTTCACTACCCCTTTGATGTTTCATGTTTTCTTTCTTTTTTTGATAAAATATGTTTGTTTTTAAAAGTTAAATTCCTGAAAATTGAGTTTACCCCAGCTTGCTGGCAGGGTTGTGTTTAGTATTTTTTATTTTTTTTACATGATTGTGGTTTAAGAATGATCCAAAACATACAGTGGTGGCCAAAATTATTAGAACACATGAAGCTACACAAAATTTATGGGATTCTGAACAACCTAGTGTATTTGCCGAAGTAAGTTTAGGGATAAGTTTTTGATACCGAAAGCTTTGATGACTTTTTAGCAAAGAGTCTTACGCATCTTGTGATACCAAATGTATATAGTTTCGACCAAAAATCGACGCGCTATGCTCTCCCATAGAATGTGTATTGTAGAAGAGGTATCAAATGCACATATGTGAAATGACAAATTACATATGCCGATAACTTAAAAAGTATTTCAGATAAAAGTATAAGACTTTACAGGCTTATTCATTCTAATATACCCCAAAGACATGCTAAGTTTCAGAAAATTTTATGACATTTTTGGACATTTGGTCGTGAGATGACCAAAATAATCCAGCCCATTTAAGGTTGGGATTATTTTTCATGAAATGAAGAAGTTCCTTTTAAATATATATTTCCTGAAAAGAAATTTCATGAGCCATTCAAATATGATGAAAGATTATGGGTCAGAAGAAAGAAGGACTTAAATAGGGGCTCCAAATAAAAAATTTGGGGCCCCCTCAAAATAATTCAGAAAATCCCCACATAAGATGTTACTTCTTGACCCTACCTTATTATAATTGCCATTTTTGAAATTGAGATTTCCTTTCAGAATATTAATATTTTTAACGTTTTATAACACTTTGATCCTGATAGGGGCAAAATTTTTGAATTTTCAAATTGGTGGCGTAGCGCGAAATAGGGCAAGATGGGGGCGAGTTCCAAAAGCATGACTATATTATTTAGTTTTTAATGCACAACATTGATGACTTTCATAGAAATTCCAACCATTTTATAGGTATATAAATGTTCAACTGAATGAAAACAACTAAAATCATTTAAATGTGCTTGGTGTTCTAATAATTTTGGCCACCACTGTATATATATTCTCTGTGAAGTATTATTGCATCTATATATTAAAAGCCGAAGCCGAAGGCAATAAAACGGAGAGCTGCCACTGCCCGAAAACGGGTAGTACCCGTTCTCGCGTGTCGTGCGGGTGATGCGCAGCGAGACCCCACACAGCTTCATCGTATCTGTACTGCATGAACGCGTGAAAGTAACGCTTTCCCCTCTATGTTCTTTGGTATCGAGGTTCGGTGCGAATGTTTGTCGCCGTCGTTGTTTTTTTAGTTTCGACACTTTGCTCAACAAATCACTTAACAAAAAAAGCAGTGCAACGTCACATTCAGAAGTCATGAAATACGACTGTTTGGATGTAATCTCGCCATTTGCGATGAAATAGGACCGGAATTTCTGCCGATCGATCGATCGCTGTAATCTATGGTGTCTTTAAGAAAGCAAAAACAAAGTTAATCACAGAAAAAAAAAGAAAAAAAAAGAGAGAGAGAGAGAGAGAGAGAGACAGAGACAGAAAGGGGCGTCATAAAATAATAATAATAATAATAAAATATGCGTGTTATATAGAAGTGAGAGAGATAAATATATAGAGTAAAATAGTAAGGGAGGATGGACAGCCGGGAAATTGATAGAGAAATCAAACCATTAGAATTATAATTTTTAAAATTATTATAGGCCTATATTACGTTACCGGTTACGGGGTAAATCATAAACTAATTATCTCATATACCTCTTAGTCTAACTTGATTCGGGTCTTTTATTTGTTATGTATTTTCTTGGGTTTTGTTTTTGATATTTCCATTCAGGGAAAGGCTGCACGCTTCAAGAATAATGTTTTGATAAAATATTTTATACCTGAGATACATCCTGAAAAGGAATGTCTTCAATTAAACCGATATAAGGTGAGTAAAATATACAGTGGCCAAATCCGGAAAGAAAAATAAAAACAAAGATAAAACTATGAATAGAAAGAGGATGGAACGAGAAAAGGATAAAAGTAAGTGGTCTATATTGTATTTGAATAATTCGTTGATCAGCAGAGCCTGAATTTTTATTTTTATTTTATTTATTTTATTTATTTTTTTTGTTTGTTTGTTTGTTTTTTGTTTTTCGAGGGGGGTTTTGATTGATATTATGCAAAGTCTGCAAAATCTAGAAGAAAAAGAAGTCTAATCGTATATATAAAATACGTATAAGAACGAAACTTGAAATAAATCTCTCGGAGGGGAAAGATAGAGAGAGAAAAAAAAAAGAGAGATAGAGAGAAGGGAAAAAGGAATGAACATTCTATGGTGGACGGTTGTCAAGGTATCGATACATTTTTACATGTAATATAATAACACGGTATTCCTCTTTTATATATATATTTTAAACAACAACAGCAATTAAGAAATGGAAATGGGTCAGTTAAAGGCGTTCTTTTTATGTCGGAATGAAATTTAAAAAAGGGCGTCATAAAAAATATACACCCCCAACGAGAGTGAGAGAGGAAAGGGCGTCATATTCAAAAAAATATAATAAAATCCATTGTATGGAGAGGTGGAGAGATGCGCAGAGAGATATATAAACTAAAACAGTAAGGTAGCCGGAAAATTAAAAGAGAAACCAAATTATTGAAATCATAATATTTCAAAAATAAACATAATTTAAAGAGAACCAAAATATTTAAAAATATTATATTTCAAAATATATTATAATTTTCATAATAATAATCGAAAATCAAATATTTCAAAATGAGTATAATATTCGTTATATGAGGAAAATAAAAAATTAATGGAAAATTGTTCTCCAATGGCCCCAAAGAACATGAACCTCTCAGAATTGTTTACCACTAACAGTTCAGTTAGGGCTCTAAAGTACTCCATCGACCCATTCAGATGTCATGAAATTAATACAGTTGGATTAAAATGAGAAAAAAACACACAAAAAAAAACATGGAGGTGGAGAGGAGGAACGGAGAAGAGAGAGAAGAGAGAGAGAAATAAAGTAAAATATTAAGGGAGTATAGGACAGCCGGGAAATAGAAAAACTAACCAAACCACTAAAAATTATGATTATTCAAATTGAATATAAATTACGTTATACGGGAAAAGCAAATAAACTAAGGGGAAAATTGTTCTGCCAATGGACCAGAAACAAGCGAGCAAAAATGTAATTTGAAGCAAATAAATAGCTTAAATGTCACTTACACAATTTAATTCATGCAGATAATAATGCACATTTTAATATATACCTCTCAGTCTAACTTACCTCTCGGTCTAACTGGATTCGTTTTTTTTTTTTTTTTTTTTTTGGGGGGGGGGGGTGTTTTGATATTTGGGTTGATTGGGCACGCTTGAAGGATAATGTTTTGATTAAAGCATTCATATCTAATTATTACGTTTCTGAAAAGGAATGTCTCCAATTAAACTGATATAAGATAACAAAAATATATAGGGGCCAAATACAGAAAGGAAAAGAAAAACAGAAGTAGAACTATAAGTAACATGCGCGTATTTTGGGTGGGGGGGGCTTAGGGGCGCCAAATTTACCTTAGCGGGGCGCTAAACTGACCTGAAGGGGACACCAAATTGATCGAAAAGCAAATATAAAATAATGAATAAAAATAGGGAAAAAAAAATAATTAAACAACCCATATGACTGATATTTGACCTTCTTTTCTTGGAGGCTGAATGCCGATTTTTTTTTTTTTTTTAAAACAAATTAGGGGGAATAATAGGGGAAAGATAGAGGGAGAAAGGGAAAAGTAATAATATCTATGGTGGACTGTTGGCATGGTATCGAAATATGTTTATCTTTATGATAATATAACATTCCTTATTCTTCAAAAACAACAAAAAATGGGCGTGGGTCGGGTGAAAATCGTGTTTTTGTTTGTTTGTTTGTTTTCTTTTAACGTCAGAATCGAATTTCTATAATGTAACAAACCATATAAAATAGAATTATGTGCCTCCCCCTGTGCTGCTACGGGCACTGCTGCTAGTAGAAATATATTAGCACTTAAACTTTAGTTAAAGGTGGTCCTTCACGAGCACCGCTAAAACTAAAACGAGAAATCAAGATGCGCTATGTGTGCTCGCAGCCATATTGTTCACGAAGCTTAGAGCATGACTTAATTTGCATACGGTTACACGCCAGCCAATCGCGATCGAGAGAGCGATTCGCGATATACAACATAATGTGTGTGGATTGGGTGTATAAAGCACTGTATCAGTGCATTCGTGTATACCTGGGCCGAATGCATTGCAGTGTTCGGTGTTCGGATCTCGAGATCTAATATATATTATGTGTATTACTAGTATCACCTTCTCGCTTGCACGCGAATCATTGCCGATAAGAAATTGGCTCATGACTTCGGCAATCGTTCGGGTGTTTTAGCTTTCGGTTTTTGGACCACTGCGTAAGAGTCGCACGTCGTTGGTATGAATGGGCAGCTTGCAATATTCGTTACCGCGTACGTATTTTGAACTCCCTCTACACTATGGGGAACGTACATCTTTAATAGCTATAAATTGCAAAAAAATGAAAATAAATTTTGATGAGAATCTCTAGTTTAAGAAAAGTTGTGTAAGTTATGGTTTCAAAGATGATGCTAAAGTGTTACTAGAGGAAATGTTTTATTAGGTCTACTGGTTATCACAAAAATAATACCCTACTTTACTTACTGTACATCTCTAGGTAACTAGCCAAAACGCTTTGCCACTTTGGATATGTTTTTGGCATGTACAGTATGTGTGTGAAAATTGTGAATGCTTTGAGGTACATTTACATGTTTTGTAGACAGCCCAAGTTATTCTAGTGAGGGGGGATTAAAACTCAGTGTTCAAACATACATTGTGTAGAGATGTAGATGTAGCTCAGTCAACCCAAATTTCAGAGTGAAAGGTTTCACAGGTTGTTTATTTTAGTTGATGATGCTTGGACATTCTATTGACTTTGGTTATGCCACCAGACAGTGCTTTGTAAGTTCTAGTGAGAATCAAAAGAAAAGGTTTAAAGTAGATGGTGCCAGCAATATTCAACTCTATAGACTAACAAAAAAACAAAAAAAAAGGGTACTTGGGCTTTACACATAACAGGCAGTTACACCTACTACAGACCACTTTTGGCCTGTTAAAAACATATAAAAAAAAAAAAAAAATACATATTTCATTCATTTTATCGCGCATATAATCAGCAATTACACACAGAACAAATTTTTATGGTATTTTACTGAATAGATAATCTGAGACAATGTTGTATCTCATGTGTGCAGTTTGATATTTCTGTGAATTTTACAATGGAAATGAATTACATACAATTAAGATAATATATTTTTTTTATCAAGTCCTTTTGAATATGGAAGTGTATGACATCCTTCTATAGAGTATGTAGGCCTATTGATGCATGGCCAATAATGGAATATATGAAAGTAAACTTATGATCAGCAACCCCCCCCCCCCCCCCCCCCCCCCGGACCTCCCTCATGAAAATGTTCGTCAGACCATAGACCTAAATGATCGGACCAAACAGTTACAAAATTTTTACTTGTATTGTAAGTCGTATTTTCTAAGTTAAGAGCATGAGTCACTTTTATGAGCTCTAAAGGGCCTCAGATTAGCAAGATGTTGTGGGATGTCACTGAGGCAGTAAGGTCTACCTCTGACAACCCATGGAGTACTTATATGTACGCTTTTACAACCTGTGTACAGCACTGCCTATTTTGTTTGTGCCATGGTGCACTGCCTATTTTGTTTGTGCCATGGACTGTAAACCTGGGGGGCGTTTCACGAAACCATGGACAAGTTAGTCATATCTTTATCCGCCAACCACGTAGTTAGCTCCAATCTTACTAAGTCAGTTACACGAAGTTTTTCCAAGTTAGACAACTTGTGATATCGATGTTATCGGAGATGATGTCATCGAGTAATAGCCTTAATCACGGTTTCGCTGATATTTAGAAATTGTGGTTTAGCAAAATTTTCAATATTATCGAAAATTGAAGTGATAAAATCGGTCAATAACAGTATGAAAACTCATAAAATTATGTATAATTTATATAATGTGTATTAAAACGTACAATCTTTCTTAATGCATATATTTAGAAGGTGTCAATCATGAAATTAATAAGTCCACGTCAGAACATGAGATGGGTACCCCCGGATGCGCTAATTTGATAGTTTCGTAAATCAGACTATAAAAAAGTATGCTAGCTGATAATGGAGCTAGATTGAGGTTTTCCCTAAATTTTCTGTTTGCTGACAAAAAGAAATCAATAGTGCATTGTAATTTTAAAAAAATCTATTTAAAATTACTTATGTTGGGACTATTAGATCGATAGTCTCTGCGTGTCTCTTTATATAGCTTTATGGTAGGCTAAATAATGCTTTTGCAATTTACTCAATATTATTTCTTGATTGGATATATTACTAGATATTATTTCTTTATTGGATATTAAAAGCACTCAATTGTTAAGAACCATTTATTTTCTGCATATTAGACCAAAATCCTGAGGTTGTCACATTTTGTATGAACAAAAATGAGATAATCGAGATTGTCGCGGCAAATACAATTCGCCCAAACCGATCGCTTGCCATAAATTGCGTTTGATTGACGTATCAGTGCTCTCCAAAAGATATGACAGGTTTCGGAGCTGTCATAATTATTTAATCAGCTTGTTGTCCTCGATCTTGTCAGAGAGGGCTTCGTGGAACCCGCTTGTGGACAAGTTGTTCACTATCTCCGATTTAGTCAAGAAGTTAGACTTATGACGGTTTCGTGAAACGCCCCCCATTTTGCAGAGGGTTTAATCCATTTTGCCGAGGGTAAACTGAAATCCATTTTTCACAGTACTTAGTATGACTACCAGCATTTGAATGGTCAGGAGTCACTGGGTTGTGACTTCAGGACAAAACCATCAACAATGTAAATCGAGTCTATGATTAACATGTTGGAGATGAGCTGATTTGGCTATAACACACATTTCCCATAGACCTCAGCCCGAATATATTCGGGCTCAGTCCCCAACGGGTTAATTGGCTTTGCATTACCAGATTTGATGATTATTTATGGCTTGCTCTTTGCTAATCCACAAATTCTGAGAGTCTGTACCAGGCGGGATATAATTGGTGTGAAATTAAAGAGGATTTCCTTTATTTGGTCTTAGTCTGAACATACAGGAAATGATGGCATATATACACCAGCATGTTGAACACCTAGCTTCATACTAGTAGAACCTGTGTGTTGTGTCTTTGTTTGTGAAAGCCCTTAACTGTTTTCATCTGGATAAACGTGAATCAGTATTTCCATATTCTGTGTATTTTTTCCTTCAACATACCAGTCGGGATATAATTGGTATACATGGAATTATGGAGGATTTCCCTCAAGAGGCCAACTTTGTGTATGTTTCATTGTTTTGTAATTATTATGTTAGATTCATTATTTGAGATACATGAATGTTCCAGCCTGTGTAAACCTATAAGCTTATAGTAGGGGAGAGTGGGGTTAGCTGGAACACGGTGTTAGTTGAAACATTGTAATTTTCTTTAATGGCTATAAATATATTTATGCAAATATACCCTCAGGTTGTTGCTATTAGCAACTGCCATCCACCACATTTTAGGCAGCACACATGCTTCAAGCCTGGTGAAGTTAGAAAACAATGTTTGTTTTTTCACCTTAAGAGTAAATTTTGTCACTTTTACAAATGTTTTATTATGTCAGAGAAGATCATAAATTAAGTTGGCCATCCACCTCATTTTAGACAGCACACACGCTTCAAGCCTCGTGAAGTTAGAAAACAATGTTTGTTTTTTCACCTTCCGAGTAAATGTTGTCACTTTTACAAATGTTTTATGATCTCAGAGAAGATTATAAATTAAGTTGGCCAGTTTTTGAGTATAGCTACAAAACAAGGTTAAATATATGGCATTTTGTTGTCCCTCTTTTGTGATGTAAGCTTGCAAATGTCAAATGGGCCTCTGGGGTTAGTTGGAACATTTTGAACGGAGTTATATGGAACATGTAAAGTAAATAGGTTTCAGCTGAATAAAAAAATTAAAATCATATATAATTCAATGAAGTGTTCCAAAATATTCCTATACATGTACTATACTCGGTATAATTTTCGCGCGATTAATTTTTCGCGCTAAGCGGCCTCAAAGAATGTTCACAGGTTCTTGAATTCGCGCTGCATGTTTGTATAAGCACGCAATTGAACCATCTCAATACATGCATGAAAAAGCATACTCATATATTCACTGGTTTTTAAATTCGCGCCTGCCGATCTTCGCGCGAAATCCGCGAAAATGAATGTACCGCAAATATTTCCACGATTACAGTATATTAGTGCACATTGGACAATTTTATTTTGGTTTTAACATAGTACATTGCAGAATGCTACTTCACAAAACTTCCGAATATCTGTATGTGAGTGGATATGCTATCAAGTGTAATAAAAAACATGAAGTAAAAAAAATTTTGAACTTCAATCTTTAATATTTTAATTGGAATCCACAAAGCAAGTAAGCTGAACCTATGCAATAATGTTGTAGGTAGTTTTTAATTCTAAAGATACCATGCACAATGTTTCAACTTACCCCTTACATGTACCTTGTTCCAACTAACCCCGTGTGTGGGGTTAGTTGGAACACTTGACATGGTCTTGTAGAAGATGGATTTTTTCCGGAACCATCATTAAGTTTAAGAACTTTATGGGGTACATTTGTAGCATACAGATACACACTCTCAAGCTGATTGTTTATTGTTTCTTGAATTAGATCCGCTTTTGTGGAAAATATTCCATATACCCCGCTCTCCCCTACATGTATGTTGAATCTGGGCCATTTCATAATTCAAGAGGTCAACATTATGTTATGTTATGCTATAGTCGCATACTTACGTTTAGTTACGTTTTTGTTGTTTTATTTATTTCATCTTCTATTCTATCATTTTTTACGTATTTCTGAGTTTTATTGGATGAATGAAATTGTCACTATTTCCACTGCTGACTATGATGGGAAGGCATCCGTGGGGATCCGTAGAAAAAAAGGAAATTTTTGGACACAACGTCGGACGTAACTCAATGTAAGTGTCTGTGTGGCTGCCACATTATAGCGTGGAGGAAAGCTTTCTTCCATGGTTAAGCATGGTATACCCTGAAAGTTCCAGTCTAGTGTAAATCTAATTAAACTTACCCTTGGATTCTGTTTTTCTCCCATGTTTTTCTAAAACGTGGGTAATTGGTCATCTGTGCCGCTGTGTTTGGTCTGTAATACTACTGTACATGTACCTGTATACACATTTGCAGCTGTTGTAAATTTAATCAATGGATAATGAAATTAACAATGTTAAAACATGTATTTTTCCATCAGCAATTGAAATTGTATGTATGTAGTCTGTGTAATTTCTTAACAGCTGTGTGATTATTGTATGTAAGATTAGGTAGACCTATATATTGTATCAACTTCACATTAAATATGAAAAAAGTTGTAGTAAAGATTGCCAATACTATTAATTTGTAAATCTGGGTTCTCATTTCGGCACGTAGCAATGCATATTAAGTCTGGAATATTTTGAAGTTTCATGTACATGTCGGTGTCTTGGAGGTGTGTTAACTGTGCACCTGACTTTCTTTGAATTGTGCCAGAACATTAATAAGAATGGAAGTAGGTAGGATTTCCTCAGTGAGGCCATTCATAGACGGTATGTGCTCATTAATGATATATGTATTTCAAACTTGTTTTGGCTAAGTTAGGTAATCTGTATGATTTCAAGTTTTGTGGTATAAAATATAAAATTTATTAATAGTCCTCAGGGGTGGGAGAGTTCAGCTTATAGCTTTTTTTTTTTTTTTTTTTTCCAGCTTTTACTTAGCTTATTTTAGCTCCGTTTTAGGTCTGTACAAAAGTATGAAAGCTTTTTTAATTTAAAGGCTTTTTTTCAGCTTTTTTTTATTTGTGGTCACTCACACATGAAATTGCTGTCCAGTCAACCATTATAAGCACCTAAAATATACTGGTATATGTTCCTTTGCAAAAGGAGACAGAGTGTGATATTTGTCTGATCGAGTATAATGTGTTATTATTGTATTCAATGGGTTTTTTTTTTTTTACATGATCATACAATTTTTATGTGAAATAGAGGCCTTAAATGGGGGAGAGGATTTTAACTATTCATTTGCCTCCCAGATTACACCTAGCGCTTTATCACTACACACCATTCTCAGATTATGATCTCAAATTATCAGAGAGAAAAAAGCTATTTTCAGGGTTTAAGCTGATTTCAGTTTTTTGTTTTGATTTTCAGCTTATTAAAAAAAAAAATCAGCTCTTTTGAACTCTTCCTCTGTACAAAAGAAGAGGAGCTCTTCTGATTTTAGCCCTTTTTTAATAGCTTTTAAAAAAATTTGTGATCATTCACATAGACTTACCGTACTGAAAATTTATGATTCATACACATGTGAATGTACTGAAGTCAATCTGAAATGTGAAGTGGGATAATTGTACACAAATACTTACTCTAAATCGTTGTGCAAGTAGATGTGCCTATGCTTTGTGCAGATTGACACATCTGGCATGTCAAATTATTATGCTAGCTGTCTTCTCCCCTGTCGCTACAGGTACCTCCTCTGACAAAGACAGAGTACATGTAGATGTAGGTCATATCACTAATAATGGGTACTCATGGCACATAAAGGATTAAAGATATATTACCTTTAATAAGGCAAATTCTTAGATTAGATCTTGTACATGTATGGTAAATTCACCAGAATTCATTTCCTGTGTGTTTTCTGAAACAAGCTTTAAAGGGGAAGTTCACCCAGGAATTTTATTGGTTTTAAAAAATGCAAAAAAATAAAAGAAAAATATGAGTGAAGGTTTGGAGAAAATCGACTAAAAAATAATGAAGTTATCATATTTAAAGTTTTGATTTTGTGACGTCACATGCGAGCAGATCTCCAATGTGTTATGTAGTGTAAATTCCATAAAGTGTCATTTTTGCAGAAGAAAATTAATTATTTCACCTGTGCGGTCGATATATCATCAAACAATTATGTCAATATACATGCCTCTACCAAATTGACCCATTCCTTTATCCAGAACCATGAAAAAAGACAAATTTATGGAATTTACATACACAACACATGGGAAAGCTGCTCGCACGTGATGTCACAGAATCAAAACTTTAAATATTCATAACTTCGCTATTTTTGGGTCGATTTTCTTCAAACTTTCATTCATATTTTTCTTTTATTTTTCTGCATTTTTTAAAACCAATAAAATTCCAGGGTGAATGTCCCCTTTAAGGTTTCCTATCAAACCATACATGTATGTAGTTTATTGTACTTGTTCATTTTTAATCAAGTTGAATATCATGGAGATGAGATATCAATGATATCCTGTGTTGATAACATGCTTCTTGTTCCTTTTGCTCTGTTATTGTTGTTGTTGTTGTGTGTTTTTTTTTTTTTTTTTTTTTGGGGGGGGGGTTTACTTATTGTTGGCATGTGAGCCATCAGATCATATCACTGATAACATTTGATTTATATTTCAGGGAGAAATAATAGCATAAAGTGGCAGATCCATGATTTGGAAATAGAGGGAGGGGAACATACAGCAACTTTGAAAATTGAGAGGGTGCAGAAGGAAATTATATATTTTTTAATAACATGTATGCTCTATGTGTGATTCTCAAAATCAGTCACTGGCATCAAGTTTAACAATTCTTCCTGTTTTTTCCAGAATCTCCTTCATCCTCACCACAATTCATAGAATCAATTTTAAGATCTCTTTATCTTTTTCCGTTCAGGTAATGTAGTGCTGGGTCATGGAATCACCTATTTCAGAGAGCAATAGTAGAATGAATGTTCTTCCTGTTTGCTCAGACCTCTCCTCACCATTTACTTCGCTTAAAGACTTTTTTTTACCGTCCATAGTATTTATTCAAAGAAGGTGGACTGACTCTTTTTTTACTCAAATTTTCAGGGAGAAATAGTAAAATTCCTCTTCAGTTTTATGTACATGTATAGAATAAATTGTAAAAACTCCTTTATTATTTTTTTACTATATTTCAGGGAGAAATAGCAACATCAAGTATGTGAGTCTGTTCTTCCTGGTGCTCCAGAATGCGTCCCTCATCCTGACCATGCGTTACACCCGGACACTGCCTGGAGACCAGTACTTCACCTCGACGGCGGTCGTCATCTGTGAGGCCGTCAAGATGTTCACCTGCATACTCATTATCCTGGTCCAGCGACGAGGCAATATCTTTGAGCTAGGCAGGTACCTGTGGATGAACATCGCCCTACAGCCGATGGACACTCTGAAACTTGCCGTGCCATCCTTCATCTATATGATCCAAAACAACCTGCTTTTCATCGCCGTGTCGAACCTTAGTGCTGCAACATTCCAGGTTTGTTCACTGTCCAAAATATTTTTTATTTCTATTATACCCTACTCTTATTAAAAAAAAGTACAAATTTGCATATTATCCTTAATTTAGTTTTTCCTTATTAGCCAATCTACAAGATAACACACTAATGCCCTATAACATAAACGATATACGATCGATCTCATGAACTCTTAGTACATGTTTTACGATAGATTTACGATTGTTGTCAATCATACATGAACGGAAAAGACACAATTGTAGATCGGGGTTAGGGTTTCTGTAGTCAATGGAATTGAAAAGTAACTGGGAACTTATATTCTTGTAATTTTATAGTGCTGCCACATTGGTGGAAACTGTAGGTATGTTTGTAAAAAAAAAAGAATCATTTAATATTTTGGTATTGAAAACTGACTTCATTTATGTCTGTTTTACAGGTGACTTACCAATTAAAGATCTTAACTACAGCTCTCTTCTCTGTGATCATGCTCAAGAAGACGTTAGGTTCTCTGCAATGGTTTGCTCTTGTTCTTCTCTTCATAGGAGTGGCCATCGTCCAGGTAAAAGATATATCACGCTATGGTCTGTTGACAACCGGAAGGGCATTAACTCTTGTTAAAGTATATGAATTTAGCTTGGCATAGATGATATAGTCTTCTTCCCACTCCACACAAAGGTTCTTGGCTCAATGCATTCGCCATTGTGCTAAGTTACTTCAATTTGGAAGGCCATAATATTAATGCTAGTGTAATTTAGCCTGATTGTATTTTGTTATATTAAAAAAATATATATTTTAGAAAAAATTATATAGTAAATTATGAATCCTGTCCAATCTAATCTGGGAATTTTTGCAGAGGTTCTGTATGTAGTGACCTAAAGAAATTAAAGCCTAGTGTAATAGCAATGGCATCCATTTGGAATATTTTCCCCCCAATTGTACATAGACACTTACTTTCGCAGATGCAAGGATGGTAAATGTTACCATCCTTATCAGGGATTTTGCCCTTCAAACAACTCTGTTTATGCATTGTTCCTACTGTGTAAAGTGTATATGTATATATCCTGATGTAAACCTTTGTTTTCCTTAATGGATATTGTTATTTTACATGGTGAATAAATACAAGAAAGAAATGGAATGCACCCTATGTATCGTAACTTCACACCAGCTTCAGATTTAAGCAGATCATTATCACCAAGTTCTCTCTATTTTCCATGCTGTAGATGCAGCCAGCTGATCCTGCTAAGTCATCCCCAGATGCAGACTCCTCAGCGACAATAGAGCAGTCTCCTATGAAGGGTCTGATAGCTGTCATAATATCCTGCATATCCTCAGGGTTTGCTGGTGTCTACTTTGAGAAAATCCTCAAGGGCAGCCAGGGTTCCATATGGTTACGGAATATCCAGCTCGGACTCTTCGGAACCCTTACTGGTGTCATCGGCATCTGGGCCAAAGATGGCATGGCTGTGGTTGAGAAAGGCTTCTTCTTCGGCTACACGGAGTACGTGCTTATCGTCATCGCCATGCAGGCGTTTGGGGGTCTCCTGGTTGCCGTGGTGGTTAAGTACGCAGACAATATCCTCAAGGGTTTTGCCACAAGCTTCAGTATTATTATATCGACGGTGGTGTCTGTGTACCTGTTTGGGTTTATGATCAACACGCCATTCTGCGTCGGAGCGGGCATTGTTATTGTAGCTATTTATCTGTACAGTTTACCAAAGCCAGTTAATGCTCAACCAATTGTATCTGAATCAAGTAAGGCTAAACCCTCCTTGAGTTCATGATTGAGTTTCCTAGTGCTGTATTATCATGATTTGTCAGATCGATCATGTAGGACTGAAATTTCTGCTTCACCCAGTTGTGAAGAAAATGCCTTAAAATTTCACATTTTGCACTCCTGAAATGTTTCTCCAATATATTTTAGCCCTAATTTTAGACCTAATTGGATGTCTTAAAAATGTATGGATGTATAAAATATATTTCTTGCATTCAGAATCAGGAATTTCAAGATCTCTTATCCAATTCTATGTATATCCTGATAAGTCCAAGGACACAGTTATGATTATGATGGCATGTGATTGGTGATAGCACCTTTGAACTTCCTTTGGATTAAGTCTGGACTTGGCTAAAAGTCTGTGAAATTCATGATTTTGAAGGAATAAACAGAATGCCAAAGGACATTTATTTTAAACCTCCAATTAGGCCTAAAAATTATGTCAAATGTATCAAAAGGTTCATTGGTGCAAACTTTCCTCACCACTGAGTGAAGTATTAAATGTGCTTTCAATTAATTTTCATTTTATTTACAAATAGTTTTTGTGTATAAGGTCTATTGTCATGATTGGTCTTCAGTTGCCACCATAGCCATTATATGGAACGAGACAGTTTCTTCCAAAATTCAGTTTCGCAGCCACAACAGTAATGTCCCTTCAACTGGAAATGGAAAACTTTTAGGGGCTTCTCAAGATCCGTTTACAGTCTGGTAAAACTTTTTTGATGCAGCACTAGAGAACATTGATCATTGAATATCACTTTATTCCTTTTGTAACTAGCATCTTGAGGACATAGTTCTGTATTTATTTTTAATAGAATAGTCTTGTTGTAAACAGTTATTCATTTCCAAATCTGATACAGAGAAGCTATGGATGGTCTTCATCGTGTGCCCGGTAACTTAAAGAATTACCATCAAGTGAAAATTGATAGTAGTCAATCAGGATCTTTGTTGCATAAACTTCTTACATAAAACTGTTTCTGTGAAGCAATCAGAATGGGTGTTTCAAATTTGCGATCGGTTGTTACTCCTTATGTTACAGGGCACTGGTCGTATATCACTATTCTTACCTTGAGTTTTTCAGATAATTTCAGAGACATTGTTTGTGCCATTCATTTGTTACTTTTAGTACCACTGTGCCACAGCTATCCTGTATAGTAGTATAGGCAGCGGATGTATTACCAAACAGCATTGTATTACTGAATACACTTATGCATTTAAAATTTATTCCTACGCTATGTGCAATTGCATCATTTTTCCACAGGGAATTTCCAAATGAAAATGACAAGAACAAGAGACAACACTTTTAGGCAATTCCACTGTAAGGCCTAATGCATATGCAGGCTTTTTCATATTTAGATTTTTTTTGCATCGTTGTTTTGTAAATGGAAATACTGAAGCTTCTTATATTTATTCATATGTATACCCAAATTGTTCCATGTACATAACTAATTTTAATATGAGAAAGCTTGGTTAACTGACATTACAGTGGGATTGCCTCATTGTAATTCCATTGTTTTCTCAAAAAGAGCACCAATTATCCAATTGCATTATTTAGACATTGTCCAAATTTCTCCAATAGAAAAAATGCATGTTTGCAAAGACAGTGCCATTTTCAGATTATGAAAATGCTGCTTCCTGGAAATGGGGTGTGATCTGAAGGTGCTATTGGATCAACATCTTGCCTTTGCAAAATTGTTACAACTTTATTTTCTGTTGTTGATATTCTTTGTGGATATGTTACAAAAATTTAGAGAATATGGGATTTATTATGATTGAATTTATGAGAAGTGTTTGGTAATACAATCCAATTCCATACCAAAATACTTGATTTTTTTTTCAGTTTCTTAACCCAGAAGGCCCATTTATTAATTTATTCTCTCTTCTTTACTAAATCCATATCCCACATAAGCTACTAAGCAAAATAAGTACAATGTTTTTCTGTGCAGTTTTACGGGCATATTGTGTTCCTCTCGGACAAAAACACTAGAATTCACCCAAATTAATAAAAGAATTATCACATGATTTTTCACACATCTTTTTATGCATGCAGAGCAATATTAGACTACTTTCAGTAGGATTTCTGTGGTTTGATCATTAACCCTAAAAGGGCCGGGGGGGGGCCTAATCAGCCCCCCCCTCGACATTTCGCGCGGTCATGTCGCTGAAAAAAATTTTCGCGCTCCGCGCATTTATGACTTTTTTCTCTAACATCTTACACAACTTTTAAAACTATTTTGAAGAAAATTGAGCGTACGGTTCGGAAGTTGCGCAACATTATGTAATGCAGCGCAGACTCAAAAACCGGAGATTTTCTGTATTTGTGTACAAAACATATGGGAAATGGCTTTTCATGCTAAAATCACATTTCTGTATTTAAAATATGGTTATAAGCCATTAGTTTATTTGATATTGCTCTAATCATTAGAGATATTTAATGACCAAAGTATTCCAAACAAAAAAACAATAAAATACATAAGTCGAAAAACAAAGAAATACATAAGAAATTCCCAAAACAATAAAATACATAAGAAATTGAATTAGATACCGGAATTTTTTTCACGTACAATTGTTAGGAATGCTACAAAGAATATTTACACCAAGAATTAGCATTCTAGGAGCCTTATTTAATGATTTAGAGCAAAAAGTATGATTTCATGCATAAATTAGCATTATTAATTAATATAAATTCAAAAGACATTATTTTGGAAAAACGAGCTATACAGTCTTGTAGATTACATCGCAAACTACTATTGTGCAAATTTTCGCGGCGATCGCGCGATCGGCGGCCGAGATCTGAAGGGGGGGCCTAATCAGCCCCCCCCCGGCTGTGAGATGGCAAAAATAACCCGGCCTTTTTAGGGTTAAGAGACCTTGTTGCAAAAAGTGGTACTTTTATGATAACTTAGCCATCAATGGTAGCCTAACTTTTTATTTTGCTGTTGAGCAGCATTACCATAGTAGTTACCATTGATGGCAAAGTTACTGTGATAGTAACTCTTTATCCAAGGAGGCCCAGATACAGATTGTATATAAACCCTCATACTAATTTATTTTCTCAGTTCGTTTTGTAAACGAACTGTGGTATGTACTTATGCCACTGTACTTATGTACATACCACTTCTTGTATTCGTCAGAATTTTCTTTTTTCTTTTTTTTTCAGTACAAATCTCATGAGAACTAAAAAAATAATGCATTAAAGTACTTCAAATTTTCAGCAATGATAGATCATCATGAAATCTCGGCACCAAGTATTTTTTTGTTTTAATCAAGGTCACGTGACGTCATCCAGGTGCAATTTTCTGAAATCACATTAACAATCACTATAACTTCAACATTAATGGTCATAAATCAATCATATTTAGTACACATGAACTTCAGATGACCTTTCAACTTATGATATCATTGAAGGTCACTTAGACGTACACGTACTTGTGCTTCAAAATTTCAAATTGCTCAAAATCTCTTTTAGGGTCAATTAGAGTACGTTTCGGGTAATTTTAAGCATTTCAAAAATTTCCGTGCGTAACCGCCTGCGCGCGCGTTTTTTACGCGTGCACCTGACGTACATAATGTAAAAACATGTTTTTTTTACTTGATTTCCCATTTAGAGACTTCTCTTGACATTTTCCATCCATTTTTAACCAATATCAGTTAACCATAAGGTCGTCAAACTTTAAAATCCGCATGCGCTTTAATGGGGCAAATAACATAAAAACATGCCCCTATAAAATCCTCAATAGCTCATCAGAGAGCACGGAACCCGCCTGTTTTCTTTATATTTTCCGACAGCTAAGGAAATGACAGTTTATTTTCATGAATAAAATTTGGGGGTCAATTAGTCAGAACGTTGTCATATACTCATGTGAACTCAAAATTTCATTTTTTTTTTTTTCAATTAGTATGACGTCATAATTTTTGTACAAAATGTAGTTTATCTCAGTAAACACAATTTGTTTTTCTCTGAAATTTTGATATGTTGAAATTTGACAATTTACTACAAAATATGTAGTCTAAATATGATTTAGACCATGGCATCATGGTCAAAATTAACAATTTAAAGAGGTATGTCCTTTTTGCGTGCATTCTCTATTAGGGAGGACTTTTTGTTGAAACTGAAACCTACATGCCAATCTATCATTAGCAATCCCTTCGTCATTTCTGTTTCATTTTCTCTGAATTTGTTATAGGTTGTAGACAAGAAAATTTTCTATAACATATGTCCTGTTTCTTTTGAATCAGAAGTCGGAATCATGCAGTTATTTAAATTGCCATATTGGAGTTGAAAATCACAGCTTTCGTTCTACGTGTAATCTCCATAGGGAAATTTTCAGTCTATTAATAGCGCACGACTTGCATCTCGAGGCCCTGGGTTCAAGTGCAGTTGTGTCCAATACCTTTTTTTTTTTAAATATATATTTAACACGAACGTCTTCCTCAACCATTATAAACCATGATAATAAATAATTTCGTCTGATTTCTCTTATCTGACAATCCCGGCTAATCATCATCATCATCATCATTGTCATCATCAGTTGGGATCATACGTCAGCTTGAACCTAAAGTGATTTGTGAAAATCTCAGTTTTCGTCTATATACGTACTTATCATAATTTAATATTTTGCATTTCACATATCAGTATATACATTGGGCTACAGCCCGATAGTCCGCGGGTCCGATAGTCCGCGGGTCCGTTAGTCCGCGGGTCCGATAGTCCACGGGTCCGATAGTCCGCGGGTCCGATAGTCCGCAGGTCCGTTAGTCCGCGGGTCCGATAGTCCGCGGGTCCGTTAGTCCGAGGTTCCGATAGTCCGCATGGAAAAAAGGTTCGTTAGTCCGAAAAAAGGTTCGTTAGTCAAGAAAAATCACCATAAAACATTTTTTCTATTTTCAGACTAACAGACCTTTTTTCCATTTTCGGACTAACGAACCTTTTTTACATTTTCGGACTAACAAACCTTTTTTACATTTTCGGACTTACGAAACTTTTTTACATTTTCGGACTAACAAACCTTTTTTCTATTTTCGGACTAACGAACCTTTCTTTTCCATTTTCGGACTATCGAACCTTTTTTCTATTTTCGGACTACTGAACCTTTTTTCTATTTTCGGACTAACGAACCTTTTTTCCATTTTCGTATTAACGAACCTTCTTTTCCATTTTCGGACTAACAAACCTCTTTTCCATTTTCGGACTAACGAACCTTTTTTCCATTTTCGGACTAACAAATCTTTTTTTGGACTGACGAACCTTTTTTTCCATTTTCGGACTAACGACCCGCGGACTATCGGACCCACGGACCCGCGGACTATCGGGATGACCCCATACATTGTACCACCGATAATTGTTTCAGTAACAATTACAAACTCAGTTACATTTGTATTACTAACAAAAATATAATTTGTTTGTGTTTAATTCATCATCGAAAATTTCAATGCCATATGTGAATCATTGAGACCTCAATATTTTTTATGAAACTTTTTTGCAGATCTGTGAGTGATATAATAAAAATAACAGTTATAATTATTATTATTAATTGCTCAAACATGCCAGCCTACTAAGTGTGCTTACAATAATATGTAATAAGTTATTGAAACAATTGCATTACATGGCACTTTGATTTGAACTGCTAAGGTTGTTGCTGTTGTTTAAAAAGAATACCTGTCAAACCATCAAAAATTATTTAATGATTGGAAATTTGTACATAAATAATCTACTTCCATGGAGACTTGAATGTCAATTATTCAGTTTTGTTTTCATCTTAAATTAAAATTTGATGAGTATGTACACCAGCATAGAGCTGGACACACTTTCCTTTGTTAGAGAGGGGATGATGAATAGATGATGAATACTAAGAAAAGAAATTAATGTGTGTCAACACCAGTCAGTATGTATGATGTATAAAACTAAAAAGCTGTTATATATAGTTCAATCTCCTTTCTTAGTTTAGTATTAAAATTGCATTTTGGATGACAATCTTGTTTTTCTCCATAGATGCTTCAAAAAATGTATTCTTTGCTTTCAATCAATAACAGAAATGTTTATATGTACATGGATTTATAGCTATTTTTGCAATGTATTGTAAATGACAGGCTGTGATTTATCAAATTTTCTATTTCAAACACTCGTCATATATTTATATGGTTTTATGTACTCATAATGAAATAAATTAGAGGCTGATTAGCAGTATACATGTGTATGTTGTATTATTCTTTATGGGGCTACAAGTCATTTACATTTATGCACTGCTTTTTAAAATTTAGCTATGTGTATTGATGTATAAAGATGGTGTGTTAATTTGACAGATAATTTCAACATGAACATAGGAGTGGAAGTATAATCTTGTTATGAGTGGACAAGGAGAGAAATAATTTGGACACCCAAAATGATTGAAAAGTAAATTGGCCAATCCCAAATATCACTGAATTTGTATTATGATACATGGAGATATTTGTTTTGCCTACAAAGGGAATACACCACTATCAAAGAATGTAAGATCTTTAACATCCCTTTCTCTCTCTCTCTCTCTCTTTCTCATTATCTCCTTTGGCAATGTCAGGTATACAATGAACAGTATACAGCTGTCATCCATTTGCAATCATGTAGCTCTCACAAATGCCTCCGCCAGGAATCGAACCTGAATCATTGGATCAGAACTCCTAACCACTAGATCACGGAGGAGGGCTAGCAGGATATGCATCACCAAATTTAATTGACAGACGTACACTATGCTATGCTACCATCATTCTCCCATTCAATTTCTTTCACTGTTTATTATTTAAAAAGGGCGTTCCAAAGTTGTTTGCATAATTTGTTCAAGTTTCTCTCGCTGTACACATGCATTTACAATGGTTCTTCTTATAGGGCTTTGCAACATTCCCCCTTCTCTCTTCTTTCCTTTGCGCACTTAAGAACCCAGGTATCACAATGACCAAACATTGCCTGTAAAGTTTATTTCATCTTGAAGGATAACTTCCAACATTCCAAAAAAAATTTAAGAAACTCTGGATTTTACTAGAATAATTGTTAGGCCTACAAGAAAAAGCAGTTACAATTTCCTCTGTAATCCTGGAAATGCTAATAAAATAACATAGTAAGGAGAACTGAGTAATTTACTAAACATAATTTATTTTTTACAGCAAATCTGTATTTTCAAATTCTACATGTACTTGAAATATTTTTACAATATCTGTACAATAAATAATATTTACATGTATGTACAAGTATCTTTTGTCACCATTTTGGCAAAATCAGACACGTCGTTATAAATCTGCAAAACCTTTTGTAAATGCTTGTTGGACCAAAAATGGCTCAAAACAAGATTTTGTGTAAAAAGTAAATGTAAATGGAGTTTTCTCACCTCATTCACAAAGTTATGCAGGCGCGTATCCAGGATTTGGCACCCCGGGGGGCCCGATGTGATTTTGATTTTGGCACCCCCCAGTGGTGGATACAGAAAGGTACATCGTATTTTTTTCCACGTTACACCGGGCGAGCCAAAAGGTACACTCAATTTTTTTCACGTCACGCTGGCTGAGCAATAAG
>CALNVZ010002100.1:20046088-20065964 GCA_940671915.1 Paracentrotus lividus
CATTGCTAGACTCAACCAAACAAGGACAGAGACAAGACAATTTGTATCGAAGATGAAGAATTTGGTGCCTAACCCTAGACTGAAACCGGGGAATGGCGTGAAAATGCTGACTTGTGATTGCCTTGGCATATTTTTTGGGCAAGACAATTGTCCCAGCTGCATTTGATTACATGCAAAATATTCCTTAAGCAGTATCCACTCTAACTTTCTTCACAGAGACGTTTGCTGTGCCTCGTAAAAGAGATTAAAAATCAAAAGCATTTTAATGCGATAAAAATATTGGTCATACCTACATTTCAAGAGAAATCAATAAATTTTTAGCTATTTATTCTGGTGCTGTTCACATTTGCAACTAATACTGTTAAAAGGACAGACAGCTACAGGTAAACGCGTTTTTGTATGACAAATAAGTTCACCTCCACATGCGTATGGTGTGTATCAAGCTGAGGTGTATAAATTCAATGTAGCCTTTTATCTTGGTTTTTATTGTCATTAACTTAATATCATGTCATTAAATACCTCTTACAGATATTTGCTAACTAAGGGCAGAGAGGAAATTAATATGGATCAATATTCAATACTGATAGATTGGGAAAGGTGCAACATGGTATCGAGATTTTCAAAGCAAACGCATATCGAGGTGAGAATTCATTTGTTAGCATAAATATTGTACTTATTGTCTTGAAGAGTAATGATAGTTAAAATAATAATAAATATTTCTTTTGAAGTTATAATTGTTAACAATTTGATCTAATAGAACTTTGTCTGGTTGTATTAGAACAGCAGAAATTAAGATATATTTTAGTAATTCAAGGGAACTTTAGTACATTGTAAATAGTACCTTTGTGGGAATACTATAGGTGTTTGCTAATTGTGAAAAACAAGAGATGCTAATTTAAAATTGTTTTGAATTTAACTACGTATTTTAAATGTTTGATAGGGCCATTGAGTTTAAATGTTTAACTTTAGAATTCGTAAAAAATAAAAAATTTTTCTAGTCCTGTGGGGGCTCTTGAGCAAATATGGCCATTTCAAAGTAAATGAAAAAATGAAAAAATTGAGAGCTAAATGAAGACATGATCTAATTACTATGTTAATCAATTTGGTGGTTTCTTAAATATTAAACTTAACTTGAAATTTATTATCATGAAGTAAAGTTATAGCAACCTGTAATATATGTTCCGAGTAATTTTATACTTCAGTCTAGAGTAGGTGAAATCAGTTGCAAGAACTGAGAAAGTTCCCCTACAGAAAATTAGATGATGGTGTATTTCCTAACACAGCTCTAAGGTAAGATTCATTATTCTACAAGATGTTAAATTATTACAGATATATACCGTCTCCCAAAAAGTCAACCACAAAATCACCAAACATAGTAGGGCTCCAGTGAACAGCTCTCTGTCAGCAAATTCGACCAGCACGTTCGAAACTGGTCTATCGATAGATGCTTCACAGTTAAGATCAGCGCTTAGATGTAAATAAACTTTTTTCAAATTAAACACAGAACTATGCGCATGAGTCGTTTAAATGACCTTAACATTTTGCCATCAATTACTAGAAAATGAATGTGTCTTTGAATAAATTCTCAATGTTCATGTCAAAAGTATAAGTTCATCTTCTTTCATATGATTATAAATATGTTTATTGTTTTATGCAATGATGTCAATGAATAATCAAAAATATTTTAAGATTTCTGGATGTATGAGTAAGCTCTAAGCATATTGGTGTCATATAAAAGGGAATGAAAAATCTTTCTTGATGCATTGACATTTAAATTTAGTTGTTTATTTGACAAGATTGCAGGAGAAGTACACTTTTAATATCAAATTAATTAGCTAAACCCTTTTAGCTCTTTGATGATAAAATGTTCATTTCAATTCATATTCATCATTTATATTTGTATAATTATCATTACTGCTTATATCTCCATCATTATTGTTCAGGGAAATAAAGGCTTTGCAAGAATTGATGAGAACCAATATTGAGTATCACAGGACAATTTTATATTTTTCTTTATTTTTTTTTTCTTTTTCCTCTTCTTCAAGATAATCCTGCTTCCATCATTGGGCTCTGAGGAACTTTATATCAGGGGAGCTAATCTGTAAACAAAGTAACTGTATAGAAGAAAGCGAATGTTTCAAAATGATCGATAGGCATAATGAATAAAATTGATTTTTTTTTTTTTTTTTTTTTTTTTTTTTTTTTTTTTTTTTTTTTTTGAAGATGTAAGTTGTAATATAAGTTTGTAAAATCATTCCCAAAAGTTATGGTTTTTTAGAGGAATACGAATTGTTTATTTCACATCAGGATATGTTTAGATAAGATGTGTTGAAAAGATATAATGATTTTTTTCCAAAGCTGTAATTTGCTTGCGCAAGCATCGAGCATATGAACAGAATGCTGAAAATTCCATTCATTTCAACAAAGGTCTTCTGTTTTGCAAACAGTATTGGCACTGTTTTGGCTGGTATGCCATGCATGCTTTTGTAATGAAAACATGGTAATAAACACTTATACATGTTTATTGCTCATCCTAATTATGTGATATAGGAATTGATAACATAAATATTTTCATAATATGTGCAATGACCTCATAATAAATTGATATAAAATGAAATAAAATATTGACATCCAAGATGATAATTACATTGGAATGGCTACATGGACATTTCATAGAATATTCAGAATATTGTTCTTATTCGGCATATTTCTGATATCCTATTCAATGGCCAATCCAACATAATAACAATTCCTTTTTAATTCTATTTTTGATATATACAGGTTGTTAAGTTGAAAAGATTCTTTCCCCATGCCTGGTTTGGGTGCTAGTGTTTGAATTCATGCTGTCAGACCTGTCTGAAGTCAATACCGGACTCAGATTCACCTCTGAGAGGCTGCAGGTCAAAAGAGTTTACATGCTGATGCTCTTAAAGGGATAGCCATTGCCATGAGAACTCCATTATGCACAGGGTAAGTATGAACATACCAATTGCTTAAAATGTAAACAGATAACAGGTAGTTGGGAAGGGGGGTTAAATTCTTAGCGCATCCTAATTTATACGTGATCTTATTATAAGACTCTCATGAATGGTGCGCAAGCTCCTGAGTATGATCTGACCAATAAGGCGATGAATAATATATCGAAATGCAACTAGAAGTTCAAGTGCAACTTTCATCTACGTAAAGCTAGGAATATGGAATATCAAAATTAGAATTTGATATGGCTTTGGCAAAATGCCATTTTATTTTATTAAATTCATTATCATTTTTCTCATTACCTGTAAGCTGAATGTTGTCGCTCACTTAAAAGCTAAAAAAAGAGGTGGCATTATTCTACAAAAGTCCATAAATGAATAATTGATTGCATTTTATATCAAGACTGAACACTTCCATACAATTACAAGTCAGTTCCATAAATTTGAAAATGACAACTCCCAAACCCCCATGCGAGTTCCTTACACTCTGAACTAATACAGTATGGAAATTTACTTCCTATCAATGTAAATCATTTTGTGCTACGGGGCTCAGATTGTATAGTGTTTGGAGTGTTTCTAAATGCTTGTCATGACAATGTACCTCTCTAAATTTTAAATTACCTAGGATCTAAGCAGCTAATCCTATTGATCATGAGACAGGCACTTGAAGAATTGCTGACTTTGGTTTTAACAGCAGAGTCTTCAGCAATGATGAGGGCGGCAGTACAGTCATCAGGGTTGGCTACAAGGTAAGCAGCGACACTCTCAGCTAAGATGTATGGTTAGGTTTTCGGTTTCTTTTATTAATTCATTATAACATATTATAGAATATTTTCATAGTGGCTCTTAATTTATATCAAATCTTAAAAAAAAAAAAAAAAACAGGCTCAGCATTTTGGTAGCTTCCTTCAGGTGGTGTCTCCTAACAAAACGTCTTCCAAGGTCCCCATAGTTTGATGAATCAACCTAATTCATGCAGAAAATGAATGTACTTTTCTGGGTTGTGATGAAAACAAAGTGACTAACCTTTTAACTCCGAACACGCTTCAATGGCAATTATCAAAATTATCAATTTAATTTGGGATAATCCATCATGTTGCATTTTTTACATCATGTATTTAAATCACAGCAGTTTGAATGAAAAGAAAATCATTAGAAGTGTCTAAATAGCAAACTGCTTTTTATTTATTTGTCTAAATTCCAGATGTATCTGTGTCCAGAATTTTGTATGGCGCGAGAAAATAAATGATGAAGGAGCAGACTTATGGTAAGTTCAACTTTTGGTCTGATACATGTATATATTATAAGAAGAAGAATGGAAGAATATTAAAGATAATGACTAAAGAGGCTTTTGCTTTTTCATATTATTAATTTTAAGTAAAGACTTAAGAGATTGATTTCTTTAGTATTCCTTTACCAGTAGAAGATCTGTGAACTTTTTATATCTATAGTGTTTAAAATGTTTAGAAAAGTAATAACTATGACATCAATCTAGCCTGTACTTACGTGGATCATTCTCTGAACCAACTTTTCAATTTTATAATTTTTTTGTTAAAGAACCTTGCGGAATAATCTGTGATTTTCACCTCTATCATGCTTTAGTATCAAATATGATATCCTTTGGCTTTACCCCAGGGCTGTTGGATGTATTTTTGGAGAACTACTGAACAACTCTCAATCTTCCCTGGAGAGAAATGACATCAGAGCAGCTATGTTGTGTTCTCAGAATCTTGGGAACACTACGAAGAGAAAAACCTGGCCGGTATGTTCCTATAATGTATCAAGTTTGAATTGTGTTGTTTTTTGGTTTTACCCAATCGTGAACTGCGATTTCAATTTTTTTTGAAATATAAATCTCAAGGTAGTAAAAGTGATCAGAAGGAGGTTTAGCTTTCAGATCATGTGCTACAATGCATCCAGACGTGTACTTTAAATATGGAATCCCCTTCATGATATGCAAGCGTGTCCAGGAAATGACAACCATAGCTGAAGTATGAGACAATCGAATCTTGCCTGGAGAAGGAATTGTATGCAGATCTGGGGATTTCACCTTACCGACTAACCAAACTCAGTATAAATTGATTGATTATGTATGTAATTATCTAAACATTTGATTATGATTTTGGGCATTGTATTTTACTTTGGTTACATAGAGGATTCGGTCTAATTGTCCAGACGTGTCCTTCACATTGATTTTTAAACATTATAATGAATCTACCAAAATCTTTGAACAAAGAACATTATTGTCATGGATGGTAATGGGTACTGCAGTCAGAAAATTCCTTTAATTGCTTGTGCAATAAAATTGGAAGCCAGTTTATAGCTTGGTAATATTAGAGCGTCTTGAGCGATTGAATATGACCTATACCGACACAAATATATTACTGTATATTCAATCTGATTTTGTTTCCTCGGTGCAGGGCATGAAAGACGCTTCCAGACTACAACAAGATCAGATTCCAGAGAATCACCCAGTAACCGTAGAAACAAATCGTCCCTGATGCATCCTGAGGTAAGCCTGAATTTGTGCATTTCATAATACATGCGAGTTGCGGCACTCTGTGAAGTCACTTCTCCGTGTTATCCCAAGAGGTTGGTATAAAAGAGGTTACTCAAACTGCATTAAGCACTGTGTATCTCTTTCAAAAGTGATTACATAAACCTATAATTAAACACAACAGTTTAATCTAAGATTCACACTGTAGTTCTACTAATTAATCTTTTTCTTCCCTGCACTTTCTTTAATTTTTCAATCTCACTAGGGTGCGTGCTAACTGGTAAATAGTTGTCGACCCCCCTGGAAAAATTGGCAATTTTATGATAACGTTGGTAAAGCTGTATTATGAAATGCGAAAATTAATGAATATGCAAACCTTAAAGACTTCTACTTACCTGAGGTGAAGCAAGTTACTAGATGAATTGCTGGCCCGTAGACCAAACGAATATAGACAATGCTTTTTCAATAGCCCCCCCCCCCATTCCATAATTTAAGCCATTTGTTTAAAGCTGTATTCTCCCTCTGTTATTAGCAGGCTTGATTGCTGAAGAAATTCTTGGTGTATCCCTTCAGGCAAGAAATACTGCGACTGAGGTATGTTTTATCTATATTACTGAAACATAAACTACATGTTATACCAGAGTTATTATTTGTAAATGTCTGTAACTATCAAATAACAAATATTATTATCCATACAGAGGGTTTTGGAGAGCAAATACAAGTGTTATTTTTTGATGCACTTCCAAACTGACCTTACTTCACAAAGTTTCGTTGAACTCGGCAGTTCGCCAATACTGTGGCTCACTGGCCAATCGAAAAATATTGGGGCAACAAGAGGGGGATCCCCAAATTGTAGCGACGCGTTACAATTCATTTATCTTAATTCCTTTGTTACGTTCACAACACTTCAGCCCATTTGAGCTAGGACTACGCGTCAAATGAATTGTCGCGCACTTTATTTGTACGGTTTCTTAGCATTATTTTTTTTTGTTGTTTTTTTTGTGGGGGCGGGGGGGAAGGGGGCAATTAATTTTTTCTTTTCTGTGGGGCATCTTTTTTTTTTTTGGAAGGGAGGTCTTTTTTTTTCTTTTTGAAATTTAAAAAAAAAAATAAGAAAAAAAAGAAAAAAAAAAAAGAAAAAAGAAAAAGAAAAGTAAAAGAAAGAAATAAAAACTTGGGGCATTTTTTTGGGGCGGATTTTTATGTTTTTTTTTATTTTTTTTTTTTATTTTTTATTGGGGGGGTGGGGGGCAATTATTAATTTTTATATATATTCTTTTTAATTTTCAAAAAGAAATTGTGATTCCAGACAAAATTGTGGTGGGGGTTGCAGAATCATAAATTGAAATAAAAAATTGTGATAAAAAAAAAATGTGTGGGGCCCTATTTGTCAAAATCCTCTGTATAAGATAATAATAAAATATTAGATCGTACTATGTTTCGGTCATACAAGGATATATTGACTCGCTTTTCAAAATATTGGACTCGTCTTCGATCGTCCAATATTTGCAAAGCTCCGTCAATATTCCTTGTATCAACCTCAAGGCCATCCAATATTCTATAAGGGGGGGGGGGGGCTATGAAAAACATTGTCTATATTCGTTTGGTCTACGGGCCAGCAATTCATCTAGTAAACTGCTTCACCTCAGGTAAGTAGAAGTCTTTAAGGTTTTGCATATCATTAATTTTCGCATTTCATAATACATGCGTTACCAACGTTTATCATAAAATGCCTAATTTTCCAGGGGTGGGTCGACAACTATTTACCTGTAGCACGCACCGCTAGTGAGAATTGAAAAATTAAAGAAAGTGCAGGGAAGAAAAAGGATTAATTAGTAGAACTACAGGTGTGATCTTAGATAAACTGTTGTGTTTAATTTAGGTTTGTAATCACTTTGAAAGAGAAACACAGTGCTTAATGCAGTTTTGAGTACACTCTTTTAGACCAACCTCTTGGGAATAACACGGAGAAGTGACGTCACAAGAAGTGCGCAACTCGCATGTATTATGAAATGCACAAATTCAGGCCTTACCTCAGGGGATGCATCAGGGACGATTTGTTCTAGCGGTATGGGTGGATTCTCTGGGAATGTGATCTTGTTGTAGTCTGGAAGGTCTTTCATGCCCTGACGAGGAAAAAAATCAGATGAATATACAGTAATGATATTTGTGTCTGGTATAGCGGTCATATTCAATCGCTCAAGACGCTCTAATATTACCAAGCTATAACTAGGCTTCCAATTTTATTGCACAAAGAATTAAAGGAATTTTCTGACTGGCAGTACCCATTTACCATACATGACAATTAATGTCTTGTCAAAGGATGTTGGTGATGTCATTATAATTGTTAAAAATCATGTGGAAGGACAGTCTGGACAATTAGACCAGAATACCTCTATGTAACAAAGTAAAATTACAATGCCCAAAATTCATAATCAAATGTTTGATAATTACATTACATAATCAATCAATTTTACTTGGTTGGTTATCTGGTAAGGTGAAACTCCCCAGATCTGCAGACAATTCCTTTCCAGCAAGATTCGATTGTTTCTCATACTTCAGCTATGGTTGTCATTTCCTGGACAGCCTTGCATATCCATGAAGGGGTTCCCATACTGTTAAGTACACTCTGGATGCATTTGTAGCACATGATCTGAAAGCTTAAACCTCCTTTGGATCACTTTTTAGTGAACCTTTGAAGATTTCATATTTCAAAAAAAATTGAAATCGGTTCACGATTGGGTAAAACAAAAAACAACACAATTCAAACTTGATAATATAGGAACATACCGGCCAGGTTTTCTCTGTAGGTGTTCCCAAGATTCTGAGAACACAACATAGCTGCTCGATGTCATTCTCTCCAGGGAAGATTGGAGAGTTGTTCAGTAGTTCTCCAAAAATACATCCAACAGCCCTGGGTAAAGCAAAGGATATCATATTTGACTACTAAAGCATGATAGAGGTGAAAATCACAGATTATTCCTGCAAGGTTTTTAACAAAAAATGTTATAAAATTGAAAAGTTGGTTCCAGAGAATGAACCACGTAAGTACAGGCCTAGATTGTGTCCATAGTTATTACTTTCTAAACATTTTAAAACTATAGATGATAAAAAGTTCACAGATCTTCTACTGGTAAAGTACTAAAAGAAATCAATTCTCTTAAGTCTTTACTTACAAATGTAATAATATGAAAAGCAAAAGCCTTAGTCATTATCTTTAATATTTTCCATTCTTCTTTATAATATATACATGTATCAGACCAAAAGTTGACTTACCATAAGTCTGCTCCTTCATCATATTTTCTCGCGCCATACAAAAGTTCTGGAGCACGATACCATCTGGAATTTAGACAAATCAAATAAAAGCATTTGCTAATTTAGACACTTTAATGATTTTCTTTTCATTCAAACTGCTGTGATTATAAATACCATGATGTACTGCAACATGATGGATTATCAAATAAATTGATAATTTTTGATAATTTTGCTCATGAGGTGTTCGAGTAAAAAGGTAGTCACTTTGTTCATCACAACCCAGAAAAAGTACATTCATTTCTAGCATGATTAGGTTGATTCATCAAACTATGGACCTTGGAAGACGTTTTGTTAGGAGACACACCTGAAGGAAGCTACCAAAACTGCTGAGCCTTTTTTTTTTTTTTTTTTTAAGATTTGATATAAATTAAGAGCCACTATTGAAAATATTTATAATATGTTATAATGAATTAATAAAAGAAAACCCGAAACCTAACCATACATCTTAGCTGAGAGTGTCGCTGCTTTACCTTGTAGCCACCTGATGACTGTACTGCCTGCCCTCATCATTGCTGAAGACTCTTGCTAAACCAAAGTCAGCAATCTTCAAGTGCCCTGTCTCACTGATCAATAGATTAGCTGGCTTTAGATCCTGGTAATTAAAAATTAGAGAGGTACATGCATGACAGCATTTAGAAATCACTCCAACACTATACAATCTGAGCCCCGTAGCACAAATGATTACAATTGATAGGAAGTAAATTCATCCATACTGATTAGTTCAGAGTGAGGAACTCGCATGGGGGTTTGGGGCAGTTGTCATTTCAAATTTTATGGAACTGACTTGTAAATTGTATGGAAGTGTCAGTCTTGATATAAATGCAATCAACTGATTCATTATGGACTGTTTGTATGAATAATGCACCTCTTTTTTAGCTTTTAAAGTTAGGACAACATTCAGCTTCAAGGTAATGAGAAAAAAGATAATGAATTAATAAAATAAAATGCATTTTGCAAAGCCATATCAAATTCTAATTTTGATATTCCATATTCCTAGCTTACGTAGACTGAAAGTTGCACTTGAACTCCTAGTTGCATGCGATATATTATTCATCGCCTTATTGGTCAGATCATACTCAGGAGTTGCGCACCATTCATTGAGAAGTCTATAAATAAGATTGCACGTTAAATATAGGATGCGCTAAGAATTTAACCCCCCTTCCCATCTCCTGTTATCTGTTTACATTTAAGCAAATGGTATGTCATACTTACCCTGTGCATAATGGAGTTCTCATGGCAATGGGCTATCCCTTTAAGAAGCATCAGCATGTAACTCTTGACCTGAGCCTCGGTCAGAGGTTGATCTGAGTTCCGGATGACTTCAGACAGGTCTGACAGCATGAATTCAAACACTAGCACAAAACCAGTGCCATGGGGAAAGACATCTTTCAACTTAACAACCTGTATATCAAAAATAGAATTAAAAGAATTGTATTATGTTGGATGGCATTGAATAGGATATCAGAAATATTGGCCCGAATAAGAACAATATTTCTGATATTCTATGAAATGTCCATGTAGCCATCCAATGTAATTATCATCTTGGATGGTCAATATTTATTTCATTTTATATCAATTTATTATGAGTCATGACTATTTATGAAAATATTTATGTATCAATCCTATATCACATAATTAGGATGAGCAATAAACATGTATAAGTGTTTATTACCATTGTTTCATACAAAGCATGCATGGCATACCAGCCAAAACAGGTGCAATACTGTGCAAAACAGAAGCCTTTGTTGAAATGATGGAATTTCAGCATTCTGTTCAATATGCTCGATGTTGCGCAGCAAATACAGCTTTGGAAAAAAAATCATTATATCTTTTCAACACATCTTCTAAACATATCCTGTGTGAAATAAACATCTATTCCTTCATAAAAAACCATGAACTTTTGGGAATGAGTTTTACAACTTATAACTTACAACTTACATCTTCAAAAAAAAAAAAAAAAAAAAAAAAAAAAAAAAAAAAAAAAAAAAAAAAAAAATCAATTTTATCATTATGCCTATCGATCAGTTGAACATTCTTATGTTCTATACAGGTACTTTGTTACAGTATTAGCTTCCCCTGATATAAAGTTCCTTCAGCAATGATGGAAGCAGATTATCTTGAAGAAGAGGAAAAAGAAAAAAAAAATAAAGAAATAATAATAAATTGTCTGTGATACTCACATATTGGTTCTCATCAATTTCTTGCAAAGCCTTTATTTCCCTGAAACAATAAGATGAGATATAAGCAGAATGATAATATACAATATATAAATGATGAAATATTGAATTGAAATGAACATTTTATCATCAAAGAGCTAAAAGGGTTTGAGCTAATAATTATTGATATAAAGTGTACTTCTCCTGCAACATCTTGTCAAATAAACAACTAAATTTAATGCAATGCATCAAGAAAGATTTCATTCCCTTTTATATGACATCCAATATGCTAGAGCTTACTCATGACATCAGAAACTTAAAATATTTTTGATTTATTCATGACATGCATAAAAAATAACATATTTAGTATCATATGAAAGAAGATGAACTATACTTTTGACATGAATGAGAATTTATCAAGACACATTCATTTTTCTAGTAATTGATGGCAAAATGTTTAAAGGTAATTTAAACGATGTGTTTGAATTGAAAAAGGTTATTTACATCTAAGCGCTGATCTCTAACGTGAGCATCTATCAGATATGACTCAGTTTCGAACCTGGGTCGAATTTGCTGAGAGAGCTGTTCACTGGACCCACTATGGGTGATTGTGGTTGACTTTGGGAGACGTATATATCTGAATTTAACATCTTTGTAGAAAATGATCTTACCTTAGAGCTGTGTTAGGAATACCATCATCTAATTTCCTGAGGGGAACTTTCTTCAGTGCAACTATTTCACCAGTCTAGATGGAAGATAAAATTTTCGGACATATATTACAGTTGCTTAATTTACTTCATGATAATAAATTCAAGAAGTTTAAATATTTAATGAAACCACCAAAAATATGATTAACATGTAATTAGTGTCTATATTTAGCTCTCAATTTTCATTTTCATTTTACTTTGAAATGGCATATTTGCCAAGAGCCCCCACAGGACTAGAAAAATATTTTTTTATTTTTTACGAATTCTTAAAGTTAAACATTTAACACAATGGCCTATCAAACATAAAAATACGTAGAAATTCAAAACAATTTTCAATTAGCATCTCTTTGTTTTTCACAATTACAAAACACAGTATTACCCCACAAAGGAACTATACAATGTACTAAAGTTCCCTTTTGAATTACTAAAGATAATATCTTAATTTCTGCTGTTCAATTCAACCAGACAAAGTTCATTAGATCAAATGTTAACAATTATAACTTCAAAGAAAATATTATTATTATTACTATCATTATCTTCAAGACAAAAGTACAATATATGCTAAACAAATGAATTCTCACCTCGATATGCTTTGCTTTGAAAACGATACCATGTGCACCTTCCCCAATCCTATCAAGTATTGAATATTGATCCATATTATTCTCTCTGCAGTAGCAAATATCTGTAAGAGGATGAACATGATATAAGAATGACAATAAAAACAAGATATAAAGGTCTACATTGATTTATACACCTCAGCTTGACACACCATACGCATGTGGAGGTGTGTCAAAAACGGTTACCTGTAGCTGTCGTCCTAGTATTAGTTGCAAAGGTGACAGCACCAGAATAAATAGAAAAATTATTGATTTCTCTTGATAATGTAGGATGACCTTATATTTTATCCCATTAAAATGCTTTTGATTTAATCTCTTTTACGAGGCAAGCAAAGCGGTTCTCTGGAAGAAGGTTAGAGTGACTGCTTAAGGAAAATATTTGCATGTAATCAAATGCATGCTGACAATGTCTTGCAAAAATGCCAGCAATCACAAGGCAGCATTTTCACCGCCATTCGCGGTTTAGCCTCTAGGGTTAGGCACAAATTCTTCATCTTCATACAAATGTCTTGTCTTGTCTTGTCTTGGTTGAGTCAGCATATGCAGGCTAGCTGTACTCCGCCAACTTTGATATAACTGGATCGGCTTATGAGAAGGTCATGTCTGCCGCGGCTTTTTGTTTGATCAGGTGGGTTTTTAATGAGTCCAATGCATTTAATTACTTGGTGTCGATATACAGTTCATTCCAGTCCTTCGCTGTTCAGGAAAAAAAGGTGAACTTCTTTACGTTGCGTTTGATTGTAGAAATTGCAGCACATGTGTACAATGTACGATTAAAAGTAAAGTAAACTGTGAGTGAGTAAAAACACTTCCACTGGTTATCAGACAGCTCTGGATTTTTTTGTATCTCCAATCCACTTTGGTCTTTGTATTTGATTGAGCAGTTTCATCAGGTAGATTTATGATCGAGATCTGCTGGCCAAGAATCTAGTTGAGAACCACTTACACTAGTTATGTATGGTCAATTCATAATTGACCTTGCACTGGGAAGTACCTTACTGCAGCAGTTTGCTTCCAATGGCACGTAGAAATGTTTACTCCATAATTTAATAATTTATGCACGACGCTCGAATGATCACGTTTAGCATATGAAATACACTACCATTGTGCCTTCCAATGAACAATAGCCACGATAAAATTTAGATTCGTCATTTACTTTTTTGGTAAGTCCTCATTTCTTTATACGTTTTCAAATGTTGGGCGCGCGTAGTCCGACAGTGGATTCGTTGAAGTTCCTTTTTATATTTCTCTTCTTTATTCAAAAAAAATATTGAAAGGGTGGGTCTACGCTTAACCTTTTGTGAAGTCGAGTCTTGCAGTTTTTCTTGCGAAATGGGTCCACTTTAGTTATGATTGACAGCGCGCACGACAAAGCGGTCTTTATCGGGAACAGCTGAATCGCGTTTTTCAGTTACGGTCAACGCACTTCAGTCATCGCAACCAGGAGGCGGAGCTCCTCGCGATAGCTACCGGTAGCTAATCAGAGCGCCCAACAATCAGAATGCATTGTTCTCTATTTCTGTAAAAGAGGAATGGTAGACTTTTCTCCGTGAATGGAAGGTCAATGCAAAAATGTCTCGGAGACATCCTTTTGACTCCCATTGACTTTTTACACAGTGAGCACGCACACACAAGAAGAGATGAGACAAATTGGAGGATATAGCCCATAAGTGATTTATCTCATGCCGGGCGATTAGTTTCTCCATAGACGTTCCCTGTTACGTCCACGCTAGCAGCACCACTACGTGGGACTACTATCGATTTTTTCCTACAGTGTTAGGTGCATAACAACACTTCTAAATGAATATTTTTAGACAATTATATTTTTAACGTACCAATTATCCTTCCTTGTTGCCCATAACCTTTTGGGGGGTCTGTCTCCGACTCGATGTCACAGAAGGTTTGAAGTTGGATAGAATCAATAAATCGCTGGTTCTGCAGATAGGAATGAAAGGTTCAGCATTTCTTCCAACTTGTAGAACTGACGTCGTATGAGCGCTACGCGTATTAATTCGTGGAGTAGCGAGTAAGATCTTCCGACCAGCTCATTACCTATCTCTCCTATGATCGGCGCGTGACTTGGCTTTCCTCCAAATCTGAGGGATTTTATGGCCTATCGAACTCAGCATGTACAATAGGCTTAGTCAGTAATTTTCATGGATGTTGACATGCACTTTTATTTAGTTAATAGCCCCTAAAAAATGGGGTCACATATTTTCTCCAAATTTGAAAATGATTAACTTAATAACCAATAATGTACAAATATATATATATATATATATATATGTATAACTCATTATATGTCCGTATCGCCCCTCCGCCCCCAAAAAGAAAATAAAATGGGCATAGGAACAAAATAAAAATATCGGCCCAAATTTATTTTAGCCCCCTACTTTCTTCTTCTTTTTTTTTTTTTACTTTATCCAAAAGCTCCTCCCCCCACCCCCCCCCCCTCCAAAAAAATAAAATTGGGGGCCATAAGAAAAAAAAAATATCGCCCCAAATTATTTTGGCCCCTATTTCTTTTTTTTTTTTTTTTTTTACTTTTCAAACTCCCTCCCTCCCACCTCCCCCCCAAAAAAAAATTTTGTGGGTTGACCAATTTTTTCATTATTAGAATTTTAAAAAATTAAAAAATAAAACAGAAAACAAATGGGGCGCCAAAAAATACTGGGGCTTTTATCAGAAATTTCATATTTAAAAGAAAAAAAATGGGGAGAGGCAACAATTTTTGGTCAAAAATTTAAGAAAAAAAAATATAATGGCCCAAAATACGTTTGCCTCTCCCCAATTTTTTTTATTTTTTTTATTATTTCGAATCAAAAAAAAAAAAAAAAAAAAAAAGAAAGCCCCTAAATTTTGGCGCCCCATTGTTTTTGTTTTGTTTGTAATTCTAATAATGAAAACAAAATCGACCCTCATTTTTTTTTTTGGGGAGGGGGTTTTCGAAAATGTAAAAAAAAAAAATGTCAGTTCCCTCCCCCCCAAAAAAAAAAAAACAATCAAAAATAAAATTGGCCGTCCCAAAAGGCCCAAACTGAAAAAAAAAATAACTCCCACTAAAAAAAAGGGACAGCCCCAAACATGATCCCATCCATGGGGAAAATAAAGCCCACTGACTACATACTATAATATAAACGGTTGCACAAAAGACTGACAGTCCAAACCAGATGTCATCGATGTATTACCAAAAGATTCTCTTCATTGATCTCGCCCTCAACTAAAACGTATCAACATGTACTAGTCTCTCAGTTTTTCTACCCAGTGGTCGATTCAGTAAAAGAACGATGATATGATGTGGGTCAACTCACACGATACAACGTAAGTATGATGTGGTATACGTACGTTTGTTTTGAAAACATGCCGATTTTTCGTGATGGGTGAAGCTGATTTGCGACTCTTAACAATAGCGCCAAGCTACACGATATAATAAGCATTGGAGGCGCTTCGACGTACTCAGCACTCGGTTCAAGACCAGCCGGTGAGTTTCTCTTTTATTTTTCTTATCTTTCATAACTTAATGCAAGAAATAATATTTATTCATACCAAATTATATAGAGTTATCAAATATTTGCATATCTCTTCCAAAATTTTCTTAGCTATAACCTAATATCTGGTCTACATTTTTTCCTACAACGAAAAGTACCTTATTCAATACGAGGTCAATATACTACTGTATATTGATCTCGTACATATGAGTGGTTACGTCTATGGTTTCTCCGACTAATCTCAACATTACACAAATTTAAGCATGTGGGACCGTTACGAAAAAATAATAAAATAATACGTGAACAGCTGGCGTATTGTAAGATCTTTGACAACATTATATTCAAATGCATACAAATAATTTTATATTATTAGCAATCATAAACCTCTCAAATATAGTACAGAATAAATAAAAAATATTTACAGTGATTTTACAGCTTTTTTTCCCGTCGTTCAGGAATGTTGTTGATATGATGCTAAGCTGCAGTTAGCCTGTGTCCAAGTCGCAAATCGGATTACAGTTTAGGAGACCCTACCTACTGAAAATAATCGGGCGAGTGGGCAAGTGTCATGACAAATGCACCCAAACTGACAATTAGAAGATTCTTAAAAATTATGTTTATTGACCTTACATTAGTGTCAGTGACTTTTTCTTGACTCAATCAAGAATGCAAATTGTTGTGTTCTATCTGTCTATATTTTACAATGGCTTGAATTAAGCCTATGGAGCATAAATGAAAATCTCTTTATTGTAAATTGAGGTTTTCGTTTTCTTTTTTATCTTATTTATTAATTTTTTTTAAAAATTATTATTCTCATTATTAGGCCTATCCTAATATTCATCTTTTCATAGTCCACTTATATAAGATGACATTTTAAATAGGGTAGACCTAAATAAAAATGAGTGGCTCTTCCTTTAGATGTAACTTCTCCTCTGATGGTCTCTTTAAAGGGGAAGTTCACCCTGGAATTTTATTGGTTGTGAAAAATGCAGAAAAATAAATGAAAAATAAGAGTGAAGGTTTGAAGAAAATCGACCAAAAAATAACGAAGTTATGAATATTTTAATTTTTGATTATGTGACGTCACGTGCGAGCTGCTCTCCCATGTGTTGTGTATGGAAATTCCATAAAGTGTCATTTTTTTCAGAAGAATATTAATTATTCAACCTGTGCGGTTGGTATATCATTGAAACTATGTTCATATACATGCCTCTATTAAATTGACAAATTCCTTTATCAAGAACCATGAAAAAATACAAATTTATGGAATTTCCATACACAACACATGGGAGAGCTGCTCGCATGTGACGTCACAGAATCAAAACTTTATATATTCATAACTTCGCTATTTTTTGCTCGATTTTCTTAAAACTTTCACTCTTATTTTTCTTTCATTTTTCTGCAATTTTCAAAACCAATAAAAATCCAGGGTGAACTTCCCCTTTAATGCCCCTAGCAATACACTAGTATTTAATTAAAATCCTAAAACTGACCAAAGTAATGCTAAAGCTGAGTTATAGTTTTGTTATTAACTGAGATTGACTAATATTTTGTAAGGTCTTTTGACCTCCTTTGAAGGCACTCCACTATACAATGCTATAAGACAGGCAGAGTTGCCGTATTTGAACCTCCGTGAAAATTCTTAATTTGAGTTTGATCCCTATGGAGCAGATCTGGCGCCTGACTATAGAAAGAAATATTATTTCTCTTAAAATAGGCCTTCCGAATTATCCTTTTACCGGATTTAGCTCATCTAAACATGTCAAAGAGCGATTTTTAAGTGATACGTGCTTAATTATTATTGTCTGTCATTGTATCTCAAACTAAGCTCAATTTTTTTTGAGATAGTACCAAAACTATTCCCAGTTATATGACACAGCTTTAAAATGTGTAGACAGATAGACGTAGGCCTAATATTATAATATGAGAAAAATAAAGAAAGAGATAAATTAAAGACAAAAAAAAAAATATTTTTTTTAATTAATCTTTGAGATTAATTTTTGTGAGTCACAACAATAAATAATAATTGATGATAAAATAAAAATATTCTGGCTATGATTGCTATTGGGCAAGTCCAAGCTATTTGTTCCCGAGATGGTGATATTTCAACTTTTCGACCATTTTTGTGTCAAGTGTGTCAGTAAGGTTTTAAAAGTACATAAAGTGTATCAAGCCCGGATCCAGGATTTTCCAGAGAGGGGGGGGGGGCCAACTGAAAAAAAACTTGCGAGCGGAGCGAGCAAACGATGTCGAACGCGAGTTAAAACATTGCCCGATAATTAGGCCTAACGTAGAATCTATACTGAATTTTAAACTATTTTATTTTTACTCTTTAAAAACAAAATAATAATATATATTAGCAACAAAAAAAAAAAAACAAAGAAATGAATATGCTTACCAAAACTTTAGTGGTTTTAACATGTAGGCCTATTTTAAATTTCCCCATTAATAATTACATCAGACGTTGCACGCGCAAAACTTTGCCATTCAATTACCTGGAAGAACGGCATGTTATGCCAGAGGCGGTGGAACGAATTTGAAGGGGGGGGGTGTCACGATGGAAAAGGGGGCAATCTGAGACCAGATTCATAAAGGAATGTATTTGATGAATAGGGGTGCGCCCAAAAAAATTGCACTTTGATTGATGCTTTTAAGAATGTGTTTTGTATATTATTAATGAAAAGGGCAAAGCGAGCGCGAAGCGCGAGCCGAAATTTTCTAGCTTAGAATTGAGACAATAATTGTGCATTATACCCCATTTCACTGAGAATTTTTGAGGGTCGTTCACTAACCGGACGCGTTTATAATCCTTCTGTTGCCCACCGATGTGTCTCAATGTCAAAGTCTGATGGTCAGGCTTGTGTTTGACTCTATCAGGTATTTTCCGACGTGTGGACGCATGCGAAGAGGGAAAATAGTCCGGTCAGGGAAACTAAGCTCAGGCCTTAGTTCGCTATCGGACTGACCGGAAACATTTCCTTTTCGACCTCGAGTCAATATTGGGATAGTGTCAGTCCGTCTGACGTGTAATAAGATTCTATTGTTTTCAAGCTGTCCGACGTCCTCTGGCCGACATCTGATTAAAATCGGGTGATCGGTTACTCAACTTATTGCAATTACTGGTTTTTGTTACCAACTTTTCGAAAAGAAGTGTCGTTTTCAACCCAACTGTGGAATGTTGGTAGTATTGGGTCAATGTACAATCGATCTCCGAGTAGTGACTGATATTAGATTAGAGTTTGGTCGGTATACAGATAGATGTTGGAAGTGCCAGTTAGAGTCAGATAGCCCCCAAATTACCCTCCGAAAGAAATTAATGGATTGGACAAGCGATAAAAGCGGCGGACAGATGTCGGGCAATACCAGTCTTTCATCCGATTTCATGCGGGTAATAAAAAAATCAGGGCACCAAAACAGCCTCCTCGGGTGAGATTTCATCGGAACTCATCAAAATTGCCATTTTGGGGAGGGCGCCCTAACCTCTGAGCGACACTTGAGTATTAAAAAAAAAAAAAAAAAAAAAAAAAATGAGATGTTTTTTTTCCCGCCCCTCGCACACACAAAAGGTCATCGTGTATCGCCAAGGGGAGGATGAGTGCCTAAATCGGCCTGCGTCAATCCCCTTTTTTTCCTTACGACTTTTCTTTTTGGGGGGGGGGGCCTGGACGAGAATTTTTGGTCATGGGGCCGGAAGAGCTTAGCCTTTTTTTTTCTTTTTTGTTTTTTTCCTCTTTTTTTTCTTAGGTGGAGAGGTGGAGGGGGGGGGGGCTGGACGAGATATTTTTGTTCATGGGCCCGGAGGAGCTTGGTCTTTTTTTCTTTTTTTCCTATGTTTTTTTTCTTTAGGGGTGGAGAGGGAGGGGGGGGGCTGACGAGATATTTTGTCAATGGGGCCCGAGGAGCTTGTCTTTTTTCTTCTTTTCCTTTTTTTCTTAGGGGTGAGAGGGGGGGGGGGGCGGGACGAGAATATTTTTGTCATGGGCCCGCAGCTTAAGCCTTTTTTTTTTTTTTTTTTTTTTTTGCTTAGACTTTTTTTTAGGGGTGAGGAGGAGGGGGTTGGGGGTGGACAAGGAGATATTTTGGTATATGGGGTCGCCGAGCGAGCTTACGTCCTGTTTACT
>CALNVZ010002100.1:20073598-20092059 GCA_940671915.1 Paracentrotus lividus
ATACATAAGAGTAGGCCTAAAGGGGGAAATGTGCGTAAAACATACGGCCTTATTTGTGTCATTATAAGCCAAAATTTTCAGCTCGCGCTTTGCGCTCGCAAATTCCTCTCAGAAAGACTAATTCCTGACGTCACAAAGTGAAGTGGTGGATGTCAATTTTCAAAATTTTACAAATTTAGAATACACTACCTTCAGTTAATTATAAGTCAAAATTTTTGGCTCGCGCTCGCAAATTTCTCTTAGACGGTATAACAATTTTCAAAATGTGTCGAGAACACACTACCTTCAACCTCAGGTCAGTATAAGCCAAAATTTTCGGCTCGCGCTTCGCGCTTGCTAATTTCTCTAGAAAAGTTTATTGTTCTAGGCTGCATGACCCCTCACTTCTCGCTCGAATATGGTCTGCTCAAATTTCTCTCAGAAAGACTGACTCCTGACATTGTAAAGTGAAGTGATGGGATGTAAATTTTCAAATTATGTCTAGAATACACTATACCTTCGGTCCGTTAAGCCAACATTTTCGGCTCGCGCTTCGCGCTCTCAAAGTTTTTTAAACAAAAAGCTACACTGAGTAATCCCTGGCATCCCAAACAAGTAATGTTATGTAATTTGTTCTGCTCGCGTTCGCAATTTATTGTTAATAAAATGAAGGTGATCGTTATCTAGTAAAAGAATTCAAACAAAATACATAAGAGTAGAGGGGGAAACGTGCGTAAAACATACGGCCTTTGCATCATTGTAAGCCAAAAATTTAACCTTGCGCTTCGCGCTCGTAAATGTGTCTCCGATGGGATGACAATTATCAAAATGTGTACAGAATTCACTACCTTCATGTAATTATAAGCCAAAATTTTCGGCTCATCGCGCTACGCGCTCGCAAATGTGTCTCAGATGGGATGACAATTATGTACAGAATTCGCTACCTTCATGTAATTATAAGCCAAAATTTTCGGCTCGCGCTACGCGCTCGTAAATGTGTCTCAGATGGGATGACAATTATGTACAGAATACACTACCTTCAGGTAATTATAAACCAAAATTTCGGCTCGCGCTACGCGCTCGCAAATGTGTCTCAGATGGGATGACAATAATCAAAATATGTACACAATACACTACCTTCAGGTAATTATAAGCCACAATTTTCGGCTCGCGCTACGTACGCGCTCGGAAATTTCTCTAAAAAGTTCATTATACTGACCCCTGACTTCGCGCTTGAATATGATCTGCTCATTCAAAAAGCAAAGGTGCACTTTTTCACATTTGGAACCCCCCCCCCTCCCCATGTAAAAATCCTTATTATTCGGGCCTAATATGTTCGCATGAATTTTTCTATAACTTGTGCCCCCTCACTTTTGAAAACGCTCCGCCGGCCCTGTATTATGATCACAGAGTTGTAACTCTATGATTATGATTTAGTATCCGCCAGCGCGAAGTGCGAGCCGAAAATTCGGGGTTTTAAAAGATATATAGAATAAATAAAGGGGCACTTTCTGATATAAAAAATGTAGATAATTGTGTATTATAGACCCTATAAGTATTTAGTATTCGCGACCTGAAATTTTTGAGGTTAAACTTGAAGTTATTTTGTGCATTATGATTTAGTATCCGCGAGCGCGAAGCGCGAGCCGAAAATTTTGGGTTTTAAAAGATATAAGAAATAAAGGGGCACTTTCTAGTATTAAAAAATGTAGATAATTGTGCATTATAGACCATATTTAGTATCCGCAAGCGCGAAGCGCGAGCCGAAAATTTTGAGGTAAAAATTTGAGTTATTTGTGCATTATGATTTAGTATCAGAGAGCGCGAAGCGCCAGCCGAAATTTTGGGGTTTTAAAAGATATATGGGACCATTCTTGGTCACGTGTGTGACCGAAATTATGCAAAATCTTGACTTTAATAAATTGGCTATAACTCTTAACAATTTTAAAAATGTACTGATTTAATGTTTATATCACGCAAATATATTTTGTTGGCTATCATTTGTAAATATGTTTTGATATTTACAATATGCATGTTCAAGGTCAGAGGTCAAAAGAAGTGGGTCACGTGTGTGACTTCACAGAACGGCATGATTTTGAAAGTTCAATTTCATTTTGAAATTCCTGTGAGTTTTAAAATGATGAAATGTTCTTATTGCTGTGAGATATGCATTATGGACCTGTTAACCAAAAAATACCACTGGATAGGAGTCATCTCTGAAATTTCCTTTTTTATCTATTATTTTATATCGTGATGTCGGGTCACGTGTGTGACATTTTAGTGGGTCACGGGTGTGACCTATGGCAAATTGTACAGAAAAATGAATATATTATGTATTATGCAATAAATGTAAATTTTGAGCAATTACTATATCCGCTGTGGTAAAAAAATTTATGAACTCAACCCAAGTCAGCCAATGGGGTGTTTTGGTAGCTGTCAAGACTGGGGGAGGGACGGGTAGGGAGGGGGGCCATGATGCCCCCTATAAGATCTTGGCTGTTGATCGCGCGAGCGCGCCGAAAATTTTCACGATGGTAGTGTGTGATGTAACTACAAGAAAGCACTGTTAATTTTCCCATAATAAAAATAATTTATATTATATGAATTAATTATGCTAATTTACGCATTGCATGAAGTCATAATTTTTGTTCTAATTGACAAACTACAGCTTCTGGAATGCTCATTTTGTGTTTGCATAATCTTTATAGGATTCCTAACAATTGTACTTGGAAAAAAATTGATGTCGAACTAAATTCCTTGTGTATTTCATTGTTTTTGTGAATTTCTTATGTATTTCTTTGTTTTTTCGACCTTTTGTTTTGTTTGTTTGTTTGTTCTTTTTGTTGTTTTGTTGTTGTTGTTGTTTTTTTTCGCAAAAATTATTGCAGAACCATTTTGGAGCATAACAATGCTAAAATAAATTAATCTCAGCCAATGAAAGTGAAAATAATCAGAATTTATGACCGCCCCCACCCGGCGGGTCACGTGTGTGACCAATTTGTTTGCTAATTAATAATCAAATCAAAACTTGTCATGGATTCATATTTAGTGAGATGCAAGGTACACTGTAAAAAAAAAATACAGCAAAGTGATGTCAGCAGAGTCGCCATACAAAAAATGTAATTTGAAATAACAGTTTTGCTGTAAATTTCTCCTCTAATAATTAGTGAAAGAGAAGAAAATAAATCATTAGAGTTCTATAGCTGACATATCTGGTTAAAACGGAACAAATGTGTTACTCCTGATGTATATTTTGTATTTCTCACGTAATTATTTGCAGGAGAAATTTACAGCAAAACTGTTTTTTTAAATTACATTTTTTTTATGGCGACTCTGCTGACAGCAGATTTGCAGTAAAAATACAAATATTTTTTACAGTGTACATTAAATCTAGCTTTGAAGACATAATTATAATAATACCAATGCAATGGTTAAGACGGGGCATAAACTTTTTGTGTTTTCTGGTTACTTGTGTGTGATATTTTGAGGGCAATTAATTTCCAGGGTTGATTATCTTAATATAATAAATTTAACAACATTATTTTTTGGGGGTTAGATTAAAAGGAATAGAGGTAAATAATAATACAATGACAGTAATCCAAGAAAGGAAGTCAGCATATCCATTCCAGTCAGAGTTAAAAAATACCTCAGAATTCGACAATTTTTAAATCAACATTTTACACATTTCCACAAACTTCCACAGTACAAAAATTTAAGATTAGTTTGTTGGAATACATTCACTTGCGATGTTATGTGTCATATGCAGCCACATGCGGCCAGTCGAGTAATTTCAAGAAATATTGCAGTATTTATTTTTGCTTTCCTCTGTGAAAGTGAGCGATATGTCTACTCATACAATCCGACCAGAGGTAGCGAAAAGTAATTATCATTACAAAAACATATTTCGTTTTGTAACTGGCCAGTAAGTCTGTAGTTAGGCAGAAATCTTTTTTCTATAATCTGCAAGAAAATTCCAAGGAAACCCATGTCTGGCATATTTTGTCCCTGCGGCATCTAAGCCCCCAAAAAAGAGTTAGCTACGTTGTTTCTCCATGTGTTTGAAGCTCCTTGGTTTTATCGGAAAATTCCAAACTTAAATTTTTTTTGTCATTTTTCATCTGATTTGATGTAATTGATGAAATTAGGTTTCGTAAATTTTACTGTACATTTCGAAACATTCCAATTCCAGGATGGAGTCCTCCTTTAACAGTTCACAAACCTTTTGGTCATCTCTGGCTGCCATTCAAACACACACACACACACACACCCAAACGCACACACACACACACACACACACGCACTATCTCTCTCTCTCTCCCTCTCTCTGTAGATGCGGAAATTATTCAGGTTTGTTGTCAGACAGAAGAGCATTTATAATGACCTATTTTCTGTCATTATAGATGAGTAATCATATTGAATAACACTCATCTATTTTTGACGCTAAGTTTGTTTAAAGTTTAAAGCAATATCCTATGATGCAGTTAGTGTTTGGCTACATCGGGAAATAATGTGTCAAGGATCTAATGGGGCGGGACAGCTCGCCCCCCCCTCCAAACCAAAATTTACAACAACAAAAAAGTACATAAAATCGGCAATTTTGCCCCCGGCCCCGCAAAGTACCCCCCCCCCCAAAAAAAAAAACAAACACAAACAAACAACAAACAAAAAACAAACAACAAACAAAAACAAAAAAAACAACAACAACAAACAAACAAAACAACACCAAAAAAAAAAAAAAAAAAAGAAAAACGAAAAAAAAAAAAAAAAAACAGCTATATAATTCTGAGTGAGAGATTTAAACCTACCCCCCCGGCTGTAATAAAATGAAGAGGAGTTTTACGCCTACCCCCACCCCTCCCCCCACCCACGGAGAACCATTTTGGCCGGTGTGTTGGGGTGTACAAAAATATTTTAAAGTCTTGAATTACACATGTCGTCTTGAATGTATATCCACTTCCCCGAAGATGTCCAATAAATCACGTCTACAACATTAACATTGACCTAATATAATTTATAACAAGAATTAATGTAATTGTTACGTCAAGGTAAAGTAATGCGCATGCTCCGCAACTTGTAACAATGAAATTTTATCTCTACGCACTAAAGAAAGGCGCGAAAACGTGATCATAGCGCATGTATATGTTGCGTGGCAACAAGTGCTTGTTGGTGATTTTTTTTTTAACAACCACGTGGAAGTGATATGAGATGGTGGTAAATTTCGTTTTCGATATCCAACATTCATCAAATCTTCTTTAAAAATGAAAAGATAATACAAAAGGAGAAAAGATGTCGTCGATTCACGTGGAGGGTGCGCATCCGATGGTGACGGAATTCGGTCGACCCGTGGGAGAAAATGAGGAAGGAGAAAGGTCGTCTGCAGCTAATCCTCAAGCCATAACAAAGGTTCGAATCATTGGTCCAGGGGTCAGCAAACGTGTCTCCAGGGTAAGAATCATGGTGAATGAGGTCGATAGAGGAAGAAGAGAGAGGGGAGAGGGATAGAAAATTAATTAATTAAAATAAAGAGGATGGATAGGAGAGAAAAATGGAAGGTGAAAGAGGATCAGAAAGAGAGATAGATAATAATGATGACGGAAAGAAAAAGAAAAAGAAAGAGGGGGATGTAGGGTGAAAAAGGAAGAGACAGACACAGTTGATGATAGGAAGAAGAAGAGAAAGAAGAAGAGGAGAGGTATTTGTCAATATATATGCTGTATATCCATTCGCCCGTATTCTCAGAGCCTCCTAACTTTAGGTCTAGCTTAAATCTTAGGTTTAACTATGGCTTGTTAAAAGGGACTCAATCCCGAAAAGTAGATGTTCAATTTATCATAATTTTTGGTAGTGAAACTATTAAAAACTACTTGGGAATGATAAAGTATACAAAATTTTCCCTGACAACGATCCCAGAATTCAGTGAAGGTGATAGGATCATGATAACATGCAAGATAATTAGCAAGCCATATATAGGCAAACCACAGTTTTAAGCTAGGCTTATAGTTAGGCGGCTTTTGAGAATACGTTTACGCTCGACTAATTTTTAACACGCTCCTATTTGTCAAAAAAAAAAATCATATATCCATAAATCAAAGATCGGAAGAGCCAAAGAAGAAGAAGGATGAGGGGAAAATTAAGAGAGGGAGGGAGAGAGAGTGAGAGAGAGAGCGAGAGAGCGAGAGAGAGTAGAGAAAGTGTAGACTATAGAGTTAAGTGGGATAGAGATTAGTGGGAGTATCGAGTTAAGGAATGAGAGACATGAAAAATCAGAGAAAATATATAAATGTCTTGCTCCTCCAAGGGTCTCACGCGATCCATCCGCCGTCCCAGTGACTACTCCAACCTACACACGGAGATGGGTCTAGAGCACCACCACACCCACCACCATCCACTGGATGAATCGACAGACATGATGATTGCTGCCACCACCACTACTGTCCCTCATCATCGTACGAAGACGACCCATCAACCTCCGACACCAGAGACAGACGAAGACGATGATGATGATCTTGACGAGTTCGACAGCGGGACTGCCTTCTCTCCATCGCTATGTGAAACACCTATTCCACCTTTGCCCCGAGCAAGGATACCGTCGAGGGTAAAACTCAATTTATCATTTTTTATTATTCTTCTTTAGCTTCCTTCAAACATTGAGTGGTGAAAGCTACATTCTTATTGGTTTAAAGTTATGCTCAACATTTTAATTAAGTGGAGGGATTCACTAAGAGATAAAATCAATCCCAACTAGATCCTATAGATATAACATGTTTAATTATTCCTAAAAATTGATTTATCCTACTTGGGATTGATTTTAGCTGTTAGGACTACTTGCTACATTATGCATTATGTCCAATAATTTTTTTTTCTGTCTTCAGAAAATCATTGCATTAGGAAGATAATTTGACAAGCTACTTTAAAATCAATTTTTCAAATGTAATTTGTTGATCGATCCAATATTGTTTAAACAAATTATCTTACATAGCTAGGAGCTGTGTCTGCACAGCTATATGAGCCACATGAGCTGGGAGAACCATTGACCCAAGGAATGATTTTGATAGGGAGACCAGCTAGTACAGCCAGTTATAACAGGATGAGTCTGCCTTTGGAGGACCGCAGAAGGGGAGAGGTCAGTTCATAACCAAATTATTATTTAAGGTTGTTTTTAATGAAGAATCATCTTTATTTCATCCTTTTCATTGAATTAATTTTCTTTGATATAGCAAGCGCCATGGCCACTTACTGCCTATAGGAACCTGACAAACTTGAATATAATCTGAACGATTACATACAAGAAAAACTTTTCATTGGAGAGATCATGAATCAAAAATAAAAAAATTGGATCATAAGCTAGCCTTTAACATTATATACATGGTTCTCGAATCATTTGATAAATGTTATTCCTCCGACAATATAGGAAAGTATGGTTCTATATTCAAAATATTTAAACTTACACTTGTCCACAGTTACGTTCGTTAAGAGATACGAACATTGACAATGTAAGAACTAATTACTAACTTGGACCTTTTTCTTCAATTACAATATTTATAGGACAGTCTTTCACATTGCATCTAACTTTGCCATCTATTTCGAATATTGTATTTGAACAGAGTGGCCTTGCCGATACACCAACAACATCAATCCTTGCCGACGGACGAGATTCATCTGGTCGAATCACATCACTCGAAGAAGATCTGAAACCCCTACTCTTGTGTCAATCAATGGGCGTCAAAATTGTGAGTGCGACCAATTTCAACAGTTATGATTGGTGTCACAAGTGTCCAAAGAAGACTTTGGGTGAATCAATGTTGCTTGTGCACATGGCAGGCCTATACACAAGTAAATTGTTGAATGACGACTTAGAAATTACTAAGCAATATTATTGCAGACGCGTATCCAGGATTTCGCACCCCGGGGGGCCCGACGTGATTTTGGCGCCCCTGTATACTTTTTAAAATATGGCGCCCCCCCCCCCCGCCAGGCAACATAGGCCTACGGCTAAATGTATGTTGAAGGATTTTGAATAATAATTTATTTGAATTTTTTTATTTATTTTTTTTTAATTTTTTTTTTTAAATACTTGCCAATGGTGAGTTCATGGAAAATAATTTCTAGGTATATGAGGTATTACCGCTATAGATGAAAATACGAATAATTCTAAATACGAGCGCTAATTTACTTTACGATCAGAAAGCAAAGAATTCTAAGCAATTAGGGGTATCAATTTTGTTTAGCTCTTCATCAGAATATCATATGAACGGGAGCTGTAATTTGTCCATCAAAACGAATTGAAAGCAAGCCATATAAAATCATGTGATATTTGTCCATCAAGTAATGTGAAATCAAACAAGTGTATATTGATATTTTGTTGTTCAGAATCCTCATAATCTGGTTACAAGAAAGAAAAAATAGGCGAGCGTGAATCGCGAGCGGAAATTTGATGTATCGGAATGATCTCTGAAAACGTGACATTTTATGCATTCCTCAGGAACACAATGTGATAACTCTTTGGAAAATGATGCGAGCGCGAAGCGCGAGCGAAAATTTTGCTCTATGTAATAGAGACCTGAAGTTTAGGATCAATTTGGCCTCCATAATTTAAAGACCGTATGTTGCCCAGTAATTTTACATGATTATGAAAGAAAGATGAATATCTATCTATCTATCTAGCTGCTTATCTATCCTTCTGCTTCCCTCCCCAAGTCTAAGATAAATTTGGCGCCCCTAAGTTTAAGCTCAATTTGGAGCCAAATAATCATTTGGAGCCCCTAAATGGTTTGAATTGGCGCCATACATGTACGATTTAGGTGATTCGATGCCCCTGGGAAAATGCAAAAATAAATGTAACGTGTATTCAAATAAATTTAAATGTCTTGATGATTCGTATCCTATAATGTAAATTATGGTCAGAGGAAAAACACAGGCGAGAGCGGAATTTTGATGTCTTTGAATGATGAAAAAACATGGCATTGCATGCGTTCCTCAGGAACACAATGTAATAACTCATTGGGGAAAAAAGTATGCGAGCGCGTAGCGCGAGCCAAAATTTTGCTATGTATATACAGACCAGGAGTAATTAACAAATTTAGAGACCATATATTATTTCAAATACCAAGTCGTTACCCTTTAGTTTCAGGTAAATTCGGCACACCTCCCTAAGTTCAAAATAAAGTTGGAGCCCCTAAGTTTAAGATAAATTTGGCATCCCTAAGTCTCAGGTCAATTTGACGCCGCGGCCCCTACGTTTAAGCTCAATTTGGCGCCCCCTAAGATTTAGGTCAATTTGAAATGCAAAAATGAATGTAACGTGAAATCAAACAAATTGAAATGTTTTGATGGTTCGAATCCCATAATGTCAATTTTGGTAAAAGGAAAAACACAGGCGAGCGCTAAGCATGAACCGACGTTTTGATGTATTCAAATGATTAGAAAACAGGACATTTCATGCGTTCCTCAGGAACACAATGTAATAATTCATTGGGGGGGGGAATGATGCGAGCGCGAAGCGCGAGCGAAAATTTTGCTAGGTATATACAGACCCGGAGGCATAAATTTTGAAATTTTGCTCTATCTACATAGAGATCATATTTTAAAAACCTATTTGTTGCCCCCTTAGTTTCAGGTAAATTAGGCGCCCCTTAGTTTCAGATCATTTGGGCGCCCTATAAGTATAAGCTCAATTTGGCGCCCCTAATTTTAAAATCGATTTGACGCCCCCTTAACTTCAATTCAGTGTCCCCATAACTTTCAGGTCATCTTGGCGCCCGTACGAATAAGCTCAATTTGGCGCCGCTAATATGTTGAACATAAATTTGAAAATTTGCAAAAACAATGAAAAATAACATAAGATTTAAAAAAAAAAAATTTTTTTAAATGTAACGTGAAAACAAATAAATTAGAAAATGTTAGAAAACAGGACATTTTACGCGTTCCTCGACACAATGTAATAAATCAATGGGAAAAGATGATGCGAGCGCGAAGCGCGAGCGAAAATTTTGCTATGTATATAAAAACCAGGAGGCATGGAATTTTTAAATTTTGCTATTTCTAAATAGAAACCATTTTAAAGACCCCTCCTGTTTTTTGTGTGTGATTTTGGGGCCCCTTAGTTTCACGTAAATTCGGCACCCCTCCCTAAGTTTAGGATATAGTTGGAGCCACTAAGTTTAAGATAAATTTGGCACCCCTAAGTCTCAGGTCAATTCGGCGCCCCTACATTTGAGCTCAATCTGGCGTCCTTTAATTTAAGATCGACTTGGCACCCCCTTAACTTCAGGTTAAATCAGCGCCCCTAAGTCTCAGGTCAATTCAGCGCCCCTTAAGTTTCAGATAATTTTTGCGCCCCTCTAGGTTTAAGTTCGATTTGGCGCCCCCTAAATTTAAGGTCGGTTTTGCGCCCCTAAGTTTAAGGTCGATTTTACGCCCCTCCTAAATCTAAGGTTGATTTGGCGCCCTAAGTTTAAGTTTGATTTGGCCGCCCCCTAAATCTAAGGTCGATTTGGCGTCCCCTATGTTGAAGGTCAATTTGGCGCCCCTTAGTTTAAGGTCCATTCGGCGCCCCTAAGTTTATTGCGCGTTGCTTAGTTTACTGTCGATTTGGCGCCCTCTAAATTCTTTTAAGGGCGCCCCTTCTTCTCCCTTTTTCAATTTGGCGCCCTTACTTAATTCAAGGTCGATTCGGCGCCCCTAAGTTTAATATCAATTAGGCGCCCCCTCAGCTTCAGGTCAATTTGGCGCCCCATCTAAGTTTCGGGTCAATTTGGCGCCCCTACGTTTAACTCAAGTTGGCTCCCCGTTGTTTAATATCGATTTGGCGCCCCCCCCCAAATTTAAGGTAGATTTGGTCCCCCCTCTAAATTCAATGTCGATGTGGCCCCCTATAAGTTTAAGGTCAATTTGCGCCCTTAGTTTACTGTTGATTTGGCGCCCCTAAAGTTAAGGTCGATTTGGCGCCCCTAATTTTAAGGTCAATTTGGTACCCCTTAGATTACTGTCGATTTGGCGCCCCCCCCTAAATTAAAGGTCGATTTGGCGCCCTAAGTTTAAGGTCAATTTGGCGCCCCTAAGTTTACTGTCGATTTGGCGCCCCCTAAATTAAAGGTCGAATTGGCGCCCCTAAGTTTAAGGTCAATTTGGCGCCCCTTAGTGTATTGTTCGATTTGGCGCCCCCTAAATTTAAGGTCGATTTGGCGCCCCTAATTTAAGGTCAATTTGGCGCCCTTAGTTTACTGTCGATTTGGCGCCCCCCCCATTTTTTTTAAAGGCGCCCCTTCCCCCTCCCTTTTCCCCTTCCTCTCTCTCTCTCTCTCTCTCTTCTTCTTCTTCTTCTTTCTTTCTTTCCTTCCTCTTTTCCCCCTTTTTCCCTTTCTCTTTTCCCTCTTTTTTCTTCTTTCTTTTTTTCCCTTCCTTTTCTCCCTTTTTTTCCTCTTTTCGGCGCCCCCCCTGCGCGCCCCCCGGGGGGCCCGGGCCCGTAAAGCCCCCCCCAGAATACGCGCATGTATTGGGTAAATATCTTAATAGCAATGATCTATTCTGTAAAATCGTCTGATTAATAACGATCAATCGGAACAATAATTGAACAACTCTTTCTTAAACATGGCCATTAAAAGTATTTTAAAAAAATATAAAGTTAAATAAGTTTATATCCACTTGGTCTAACAACTGTTAGTCTTGTTCTCCTTTTGTCTAATACCACATGGGCTAAACCCATTTGATCTACTCATGATTTGGTCTAAGTTGCAATTGATCTAATACATACTTGGTCTAATTCTCACTTGGTCTAATTGCCAATTCGTCTAACAGCCAAATGGTCTAATTGCATTTTGGTCTAATGCCAAAATGAATATTTGATCTATTACCAGATGTTTACTGAAATTGACCAAGTGGTCATTAGACGACATGGGAATGAGATGAAATGGTATATAGGAGAAGTGGTACTTAGACCAAAAGGTAATTAGTCGAACTGGTTATAGACGAAATGGAATCAGACCATGTGGGATGAGACCAAACGGGTATTAGTCAAAGTGGGTTTACACCAATTGACCGTTAAATATAGACGTCACGATGCCAGATAAGCAAACTTTTTTTATCACATCATGTACAGGAAACAAAATCGGCCGATTTCGTTCCGGGTACCATAGCACAGATAGTATTCCATTGTCCGCGCTGCCTGAAACATTGGAAGATCTCTGGAAAACCAAAGTCACCGTCAGACTGCAAGGAGCCTCACCAACCTACCAGGGGACCAGAATATAACATCAGTGCTCAGAGTCACAGGATCATGCAGGTATGTATGTCTGATACTGAATTTGTTTATCGTGTAAATACTTCAATGATTGGTAAAAAATGAGGGCAATAACATGAGTGCTACACGTCACATTAAGTGAGCTAATAATAGTTTGCCAACTTGACAATTTGATAGGGTATATGAAAGTTTTCCTAGAAGAGGAAAGTTTTAGAGAAGTTAAAGTATCTGTTGTAAAAAATGTGCTGATATCATAGTATGGACATTATCTTTTTATCGTACTTATTATTTCGTCCTATATATTCCTCTTCCTTAAAAATGTTGTTACTATGTTTCCCAATAAAACTATTTCAGCCTCTGATTTCCTATAATTACCATCCAATTAACTTCCGACTATTTTGTAGGAATTGGAGAAACTTCCAGAATACGGCAAGCAACAACTGATCAAGGTCCTCTCCCGCACTGGGTCTCCCGGAGCCGACGAAGAGCTACTAGAGTTGGTCAACTCCGCCAGCAGTGGGTTCCTGCAGGAGTCCTCTACATCCCCTCATGCCTCCAGGAGATCACGTTCTCCGGAGAAGAGAAGCATGGTCAGGTTGTCCACCCAAAGGAACTCGCTGAGTCCTGTCGAGAAGTTCCGCCAGGCAACTGGGTTGCAGGAAGAGCAACGGTCACGAAGCGCCAATCGCAAGAGCGGTACGTGTTTATTAATAACTGCAGGGTAGATGTTACCATTAGAGGTCATTGAATAAAAGAGCAAGAATAAACGGCACACAGTACTGCCAATAGAAAGCTATTCATAACAAGTATTAGAGGCCTACATAATATTATTATAAAGCGGATATTGCACAATGATGCTTATGATAGTCAGATATTAAAGCAATATATTTTTGACGGTACGAGTGCAGCATATCCGTCAGAATCATTAATGTATAAAAACACTTTTCTTTTCTTCTACAGAACGTATCAAACTTAGACCAGGGGCAACAAGTGCTGGAGTGAAATCGTCTATACATGATGCCCATTCTAATGCACCAACCCAACAAACTAAAGCGCAAACCACGGTGATTCCAGAGGAGCATGATCGACATGAGGACAACTTGAACAGGAATGTAGACGACGAATTACCTTTAAGCACTGAAGAAGAGATCAGCAGTGTAAGAGAAGCATCCAAAGAACATTCAAAGGTTGATGAAGGCCTCCATACTTTGGCCAAAGATCAACTGACTCCTAATCTTCAACCGACTAATGGTAAGTATCTTCTTAGAACTTTATATGAAACGCAACAACATGTATCACGAGAGACTATTACCATTATTAAAAACATGAAAATGAGTTATTCGGCATTTACAAACTACTTTTAAATTACTTAATAAATATACAATCCTACAAAAGTTTAACTTAATATGCAATCATTAGAATAAGCATTTGTTTGGTCTTGCCAATATTTCATTAAGACGATCCGTCTTTTCTGTCTAGATCTGAACGAACGAATTTCAAGTAAGCCACCAGAACACACGAGGATTCCGAGGGATGAAACATCTGCCACAGGTCATTCGATCGTCGAGTTTGAAGACATAGACGGCACTACGTATCATGGTTTCATGTCACCTACAGGAAACTTTGTACCTATTGCCCGTGTTGATCGTATCGGCAATAGACTGCCCATAGCCATGAAACCAGACGGTGGTATCTGCATTATCAGCCGGTATGGTTCACAGGCATTGGACATACCCTCTGACGATACCAAGGAAACGCAAGAAACTTCTGGAAGTATCATCGAGGCAAGGGACACGTCTGGCGCGATCATCCGAGGTTATATGAATCAGAGCGGACAGTTTGTTCCTGTAGCACGAACGGATGACGCTGGCTTGGAGCATACAGTGATGATGAAAACAGATGGAAAGTTTTATGTTCAGAATGACATCAATGGCAATGATTACGAGGTTGTTATGTCAGATTTGCATCTTGAAGAATCAGATGGAAGCAGTAAAAAGGACACAGCCGCTTTGTCCAATGGTCAATTGTGTCGGAACGACCGGGTAGCACAACTACAAAGAACTGACAAAACAAGTATCACCGAATTTGAAAGCCACGACGGATTCAAATATCAAGGCTTTGATTCAGCAGGGTTTGGTTTTATTCCAACCACTCAGATTGATCCCGATGGTTCCCAAAGACCTGTGGTTATGAACGCCGAAGGAGAATACACTGTTGTGAACAGCAACGGACGGATGATAGGTGTGCATCTGCAATGCCCATCAGATGACTGCCATGGGAATTCAAAATGTTCCGGGTGCAAATTCCTAGGTCAAAGTCAGTCACAATCAAGAGTGATGTTCATTGCGATGTCAAGCACAAGCTCTACTTCAAGTGATGGTAGTCTTATCGTATCATATCCCAAACAATCGCCTAGCCTTGACATGGATGGAACTGTCCATGGAAATCACTTGGCGAAAATCGGTGGAACGACCCCTCCGTCGGGAAGATCAACGCACAAATTTCGTGACATGACGTACAAGCGTGAACCTGATGGATCTGTGTACCACGGATGCTGTCAGTCTGGTATCTTCGTACCTGTCTTCCGCCTTGATAAACAAGGATATAGACATCCAGTGCTCACCGATTCTGAAGGAAAGTACTATACCATTGATGAAGATGGCCAGAGTAGATATGCAGACAAAGACACTAATACATCACCAGATAGCAGAAATGAAGTTATCATGCATGAATTGAACGGGTTTACCTTTGAAGGGAAGCACACAATTGATGGACGTTTCGTGCCAATGACGTTCTTGGATGATCTTGGAAACAGAATATCAGTAACGCAGAGCAGGAACGGGCTGTACATGTTCACAAGTAGCAACGGACACATCAATTTTGTGAAATTCCCCGGGGTAGATAACGAAGTTAACTTGATATCTGGTTTTAACCCTGTCGACAAATCAAATACCACAATCCAAATCGGTAAAGACGGCTTGCAGTATGAAGGTTACATTGATCACAGAGGAGAATTCATACCAACGGTCCGCACAGATGAATCTGGATACCGCCAAATGGTTCTGATAAATGCCAAAGACCAGGGATATGTTATTGGTTGTGATGGTGAGGTCGAACTGGTGCCTTTCATTATTCCAAGGAAATCGGCCAAGCGGAGGACGAAGAGGAAGACATTTTCGCACACACCATCTGAAAGATCGGTAAATTCAAAATGCTACCAGGTAGATTCTGACAAGGAGGGTTTTCTTCCTGGACGCACCCTCACACAGTCATCACATATCAGAATAACAAAACGAGGGAGTAACAATGGTTCTCAGGACGGTGATGGAGAAAATAATGGCCGTGATTTCCCTTTGAACGATGACCGAAGTGAGAAAAACATTTTCGGAGAGGGGAAAACAAAAGTTTTAAGTGGAAACAGTCTCCAGATTCATAGTTCGGATTCACGATTAAAGGATGCACATTCTTCTTCTTCCGAGAAGCCTCTCACAAGCCATCAAGACGGGACAGTGATTTACAGAAAGAAGAGTACGCATGGACCTTCTACTACCAATATGTATGATATAGCAAAGACACCGAGCCCAACAACTCGCTCAGGATGCTCTTCTCCAAAACCTGGAGAATCATCTGAAAATGCTGACAAACAAGGTAAAGAAGAACGAAAAAGCGCAAGTCCAGGAAGAGACAAGAATGCGAAGTATCTCGGGGTAAAAGACGATTCAAAACGCATAGCTTTCAAGGAAGCCGCTGAGCGTGTCGTATTGGATATGAAAAACACAAACGAGCAGCAAGATGCAAAAGGAAAGCCTGTTGTGAAGAATACTGCCGTACGCAATGTCACTGGACGACCTGATACAAGAGCTGGTCAGTTCAAGAAACACGTCATGGCCACACCGAAGGAAGACCTTACTAATACATTAGCACTTGGAAAAATGACCAGTCAATTGGACTCGCAAGATTCAGCAGGTATCAACGTTACAGATTCAGCGGGAATCAACGTTACAGATTCATCAGAAGTATTCAATGCAGAATCAACAAAGCAAGCTAAGAATTCTAGTCTTCCACCTCTCAGCAGCCAGGGAGAATGGGAGACGACTTTGGAAGGTCAAGATGCGTCGTCAGAACAAGGATCAGGTAGTTTGTCTTTCAGCCTACCTGAGCCGGGTCCTTCTGATCGAGCAAACGCACTTCCTCCTGTGGAGCGAACACGACGGAAGAGCAAAGCAGGAAAGACAATCCAAAAGAAGGTTGGTTCTGAGAATCAGAGAAGAGCTAGTCAAGCACCAGCTGCAGATTCAAATCTGGATCCAGTATCGGAAACAAATCAGGCGAATGATGTTGTCACGGAGCGAAGCAAATATCCTGCAGACCTTTTGAGTAAATATTCAAAGTTCAAGCTGACAGCCGATCCGGCACTTTCTCCACTGCCGTCATCGCCAGTATCTTCAGATAAAGAACAAACATACCGAATGACGTATTCTACTTTACCAAGCCATTTACGGAGCTCGTTAACCCCACCACCTCCTTCTTCCACACCACTCACACAAACTTTGTCCAGCGAGCAAAGCAAGTCACCCGAACCAATCCTCTTCCAGAAGGAGTCGGCTACAGTTCAAGTCTCCACATTGCCAATAAAATGCGAGAAAGATATTGGTCAAATGCCAAAGGTTTTCTCGTCTATCTTAAAGAAAGGCATGTTGCAACCATCACAGAGCATATACCGTTCCGGGACATCCTTGGCCACAAACCGTTCCTCGAACCGTCTGCTTGGAGCCAAAGAGAACTTCCCCGATTCAATCAGCAAAATATGGCAGCAGCACAAGAGGGAGGTTGAATTCCTTCGTCAGACTTTTTACTTGCCTCTGACAAATGCATTCACTTTTTCTGTTTTTGACTTGCCTGAACATTACGAAGCGCACAACTCGACCATGAGACAAAAGGCAAAGCAGATATGCAAGAAGAAGAAGCCTACTAAACTGGGAAAACCACCGCAAATCATGCAAAGGCGCCATGTTCCAGCTCCTCTGAAGAAGACAGCAAGGCCTCTGCAAACCATACCGTATCGAATAAAGGAGAAGATGGCACGGGCATGAACAAGGGATTGGTGACTGGATGATTAAGGGTCTGGTGTACATCATATGCAGACAAGAGAGAACGAAAGGGGGGGGGGAGGAGAAAATATGAAACCTACCTTTAGATAGATTCTAGCTCATGTAGGAGTTGATAATTTTTTTTTTTGGGGGGGGGGTGAATTAGTTGTGAAATAAAAAAATTAATTACGGCCTATGATTTCAAATAAAAAGGAACAAATGTGCAGTGACACTATTATCAGAACGTTTTCTTAATAGCCTACCTCCCTTTAGATTTTTGGCTTTATTTTGGGGCCTGAATTCTTTATTTGATTTTAAACTTTGAGAAACTCTCATGTGACAAGAGTCTACTATAAGTCACAACATTGATCCTTACACTGAATGTATCTCTTTTGTTTGTTTGTTTTTTTTTTCATTTAAAAAAATGTTAGTAACTCCATAACAAGCAATATTTTTCCTGTATTGCTTTTTCTTCCTTCTTCGCATCATACCTTCAAGCCGTTGCAAAAATTTAGAGGTAGTTTCATTTCCAAACAAAGTTTGTGACTCACTAGAATAATAAGTGGGGTGTGGTGTATTGGTGTATTTCATTGTTTTTCTTGCAATTCGAGCCAACTTTATAAAGTACATTGAAAATAGAAACGGCCCCTTAAAAAATATGATTTCTTTCTTCGTTTTCAAGGAAAACAATCGATATGCTATCTTAAAACAAAAAAAATAAATGAATAAAATAGAATAGCATATTGGACACAAAGTGGACATGAGAAGGACGATCTATTGTGAAAAACGGTGGCTGTTTTTGTTGGATTCTTAAAGGGCAAATCTGAACCAAAATCAAATTGGTTTTATCGAGAGTAGACAAAAAAAAATAGATTTAAAAAAGAAGTGTGAGGAAAATCAGTTTAAAGATAAGAAGGTTATGAATATTTTTAAGATAAAAAAAAGCTGATCGCTATAATTGGCAACAAGGTCCAGATGTTGTAATGTCTACAAAGAACAAGTATATTAGGTATATAGATATTCAATACAGAAAACAGATATTTGTAAATACTGGAATTAAGGCAAAATCTATATAATAAAAGCCGAAGCCGAAGGCAATCAAACGGAGAGCTGCCACTGCCCGAAAACGGGTAGTACCCGTTCTCGCGTGTTTT
>CALNVZ010002100.1:20102351-20121391 GCA_940671915.1 Paracentrotus lividus
AATTTACCTTAGAGGGGAGCTAAACTGAACTGAAGGGGAAGCAAAAGTGATCGAAAAGCAAATATAAAATATAGAAATCAAAATAGAAATAAAATTTAAAAAAATTAATAGAAATGGGAGGAAAGAATAAAAACCCAATGGACGGACTTTATTCAATCCCCTATGATTGGTATGCAACCTTCTTGGAGGCCGATATTATTCTTTTTAAAACAAATAAGGGGAAAGTATAGCGGAAAGATAGAGAGAGAAAGGGAAAGGTAATGAAATCTATGGTGGACTGCTGGCATGGTATCGAAACATTTTTATAATGTAATTATGATAACATAACATTCCTTCTTTATTTTAATATACATTTTCAAAAAAAAAAAAAAAAAAAATGGGCGTGGGTCGGGTGAAAATCGTTTTTTTTTTATTTTAAAGTTGGTATTAAATTTGTATAGGTAACAATCAAAATAGAATAGAATTATGTGCCTAACCCACTGTGCTGCTACGGGCACTGCTGCTAGTATCACTTTTATTTAGACAATCCTCCTTTTATGAAGGTACATAGATGTAATTACATATTTCCATCCATTTAACTTGAGAAAAATTATTTGGATAACAAGTTTGACAAAAGAAGTGAAAATTTATGATGAATTAATTTGAACACACATGATAAATACAGCTTTGAGACCTTGTTGCCAATTTGATGTAGCGATAACTTTATTTCCATCAGAAGTATATTCATAACTTTCTTATCATTAGTCCATTTCCCTCACTTATTATGTATTTTTTTCTGCTTTAATATACCAACTTATTTGGCCATCATCCTTAAGAGGGGGGGGGGTGGTTTCGGCAAGTTACACTTTTTATTGGCTATTTCGGAAAAATAAAAAAATAACCCTCCAAACCATTATCGAGTAGAGAGTTATATATCAAGGATCTTATGAGAAAAAAAAAACAAAAAAAAATCAGCACTAATGCCTATACAAATTTTATGCAAATTTAGCCCGTTTGCCCCAAAACAAATCTATGATATACCTACCACAAATAACGTTCATTTCTGCACAAGTTCTAAACATTGCACTGGAATGAATGAATGAATTTTTATTGTATTTTTAAATGTATTTTCTTTTGTTTATTGTATTTTTAAGCTAATTATATATTATTCGACATAATTATTATATTATAATTCCATCCATTCCCCAGAGACACATTCACAATCAGCATTCAAGTTTGAACACACAACAACATTCCATTCCTTGAGTTATTGTTTTGCAAAAAATGTGTATATTGCATAATTATGCAACTTAGGCATTTTGTGATTTTTTTTCTTGTCCCTATACCTGATATTAACCTCTCTAACTGATATTGCGTTTGGAGTGTATTTCTTTTCATTCTTCAGAAATGAAATGAGCCAATACAAGGTAACAATTTGCCTATAACCCCCCACTCTCCCCTAAAAGCTATTGTTGGATATTAGATAATTATCATAAATTAAAATTACAAAACATTAGATATGCAAACTATGCCACTTGTATTCCTGTGGTGGATGAGTTTCGCAATTCCTAATAGGTAACATGTATAATGTAGTCTTGATTCTTTTAAATATATTATCAATGCTTGTCAGGCCCTCGGCACAGTTCCTACGATTGTTCTCTCAAAATTTGGTGTATGGCGTCATTAAAGCGTTAGTCAATGAAAGTTTAAATAAGCACAATACTGTCTATATCTTTTTTGTTCGAAGTGATTATGAAAATGAATAAAATTCATAATCTTGTTTGTCTTGAAAGTGACTATATTCTTTCGAATTTATTAACAATTAACTTAATCAGAAGATTAACAAACAATATGCCATAAGCCTACTTCAATTCCTCTGTTTATGGACCTTATCTAAATCCACTCACACATTATATCATTTCATGGAAGAAAATACAATAGACACGGCACTGGTAAATGAAGTATCGTAAAAAAATCACACCAATGATGTTTTCTTAATATTTTATTATTAATATATATCTTTCAATTCTTTTAAACTATGAAAGTAGAAAGATACTTCCTAGTATAATCTCTATCATCTACTTCTACGAGTGTAGATAAGAAGTATCCATTAATAGAGACCAAAATATCAATATCTACTTTGACATTACTTTGACATAAGATCCTCCAATATTGAACTTATTCCTCGGAACTACCTTGTCAAACATGGTCATTTTAAGAAGAGAATAGAATACCACCAAATGAGGTGGTTATTTCTGTCTAATAATAATAAAGCATTCTGTCCTATAGATCTTATGCATATGACGTCATAAATTCAAGCGACCTCCCTCAGGAAATATAGGAATTTGCGTAAAACGAGTTGTCAGAGATGCGCCAGTTGCTTTCACAAACGCGTGCAAGGGAATGGCCGAAACCCCCAACAATAGAGGGCTATGACGTCAATGCATAAGATCTATAGTTTTAGCCTGTCAGCACAATTGATTTCAGCCTGTCTGCACAATTGTGTATTTTGGTGAAGGGTGGACGACATAAGTAGACACGCTCCAGAATTGCTAAAAAAAACCTCTATTGGGCAGATGGAGTGTATCTCTAAGTAAGCTTCACTTTCAATTATGAGGATTTTTTTAATACAGACTAAATTAAAAATATTATGTTTCTATAAACTAAATATACTAATCTGTTGGTATACTTTATTTGATATTACACACTGAAAGCAAAATTGGTTTCGATTTGCCACAGGAATGATAAAAATATTGAGCTACATTATTAAAGAGTCTAGTATGCATTATAGAATGCCTATATTTCTGTCACTCTGTAACATTTTGATGATTCTGGAACCTATCTTAGGCAGCAAAAGATCGCATTTCAGGTTTTTTACAAGGGTGATTGCCGAGAACCTTTCGGACTATCTTAAGATCCCTGCTATGTTGCATGTTCACTGAAGAAACAAATATCATGTATTTAACTTTATGGATTGTTTACCAGAATGTCCCTCAGTGGTTCCTTGTTAATCAACATAATTCATAAAGTAAATGTCAGCGAGAGATCACATCTGCGTGAGAGGTGTGAGCTTAAGGAGGGCTAGACCACTGCCAAGAACCTGATGGACTATCTAAGATCCCTGTTTTGTTTTCATTGAGGAGCCAAGTTTCATGTATTCAACTTTATGCTTTAATGCGTCTACTGTATGATCTTTTAATAGTTATTGATAAGCAGCTATTAATAGTTATTAGTTAAAATAGTTCACGAGGTCACTGCCTTCGAGATATCACATCTGAGTAAGAGGTGTGATCTTGAGGAAAGCTAGACCATTGCCAAGAACCTGATGGAGTGCTTTCAGAAGGTATATCCTGGCATACATGGTAGGCAGAAGATGTGGTCTGGGTTCCTGTTCAGTGAAGGTGTGAAAGAAAGAGGATGGAGAGATAGAAGGAAAGGGGGAAAAGAGAAATGGAGGATAAAATGGGGGGAGGGAGATGGAGAGAGTTGGTGGAGAGAAGAAAATGGGAGAAAGAGAAGAGGGAAGGGGGAAGGAGAGGGAGATAGCGACATGGGGCAGGCAATATGGGAGGGGGAAGAGATGGAATATAGGAGTGTACACAGAGAGAAAAACACCAAAGGTTTGTTTGCTGAGTTTCATCTATAAATACATGTATCTTACAAACCCTTTTTTCAACTCCTTTCACATATAAAAGTAGTCGAGTAAATTATCATTAAGTAATAACTTTAAACAACAGTAAATTAATAATGGTACAAGATATTGGATAAAAGTCTACTCTCATTATAATGAGATCATCTAGACCAAGTCAGTTACCTTGTTATTATAGCAAAATCTTGATAGACCGAACAACAGACACAGTGTACACGTGTTAGAAATTGAAGATGCTAGTACTAGATGTTCCTATGTTACATCAAATCAGTTTTGAGAAACAGAGGGTTAAAAGTATTGAATATGTCCACAAATCATGTTTCATATCATATAGATGTCAAACTTTCAGACTGACATTGTGTCATGTATAGGAAAGTTTTGATGCATAATCTAGGTATAAAATACTTACTGATTTTCTATAATCAATAATCAATTAACTGCACATAGGAACTTTTAGCTCTATAACAGTGTACATAGGAACTTCTACTGAAAAGTCAACATCATAATGAAAACAACATTATATTTAGATATTTATGGTAATCATTTTCACTTAGCAGATACCAAATAAGTACATCTCATGTTATTTCCATTCTGAATACTTTACAGAAATATTTCAAGATATTATTTTGTTATTAAAAAAAGTAATATATAGAAAACTATATATCTGAATCTCTTTTTTTTTCTTGATGGATTTTTGTTTTCAATCTTCTGGATTTCTTCTTTTTCGTTTACCCGCTACTTTTGGCAAATTTTCAAAAGAATTATTTGGCTCCAAAATATCTTCTACACCCACCATGTTGTTCAAAAAGCATCTAATTTTGCTGTCTCTAGGCACTACACACTGCGTATGCATGTCTGTGTGCATTGAACAGATCATGTGACTTGCTATGCGTGTATTGATTGGCTGGTCATGTCACATAGGTACTTCTAGTTCTAGATGACTGCACATAGGAACATCTAGTACTAAAAAGTTGCTTTGTGTGAAAACAGTGGGGTGCCAATTTGACCATTTGTAATTAAAATATTGATTTATAAATACTTACAAGTTAAAGTACACATACTAACATGTTGAAAAATACAGATAACTCAATTTGGCCAAAATGTAACATACGAACATCTAGTACTAGCATCTTCAATTAGTTATACGTGCATCTTGCACAATTCAATGTCGCACACACTTTCTTCTCAGACATGCACAAAACAAGCAAGGCATTTTGGAATTTTTTGTTTTACCTTTTCTACGGACATATAAAAACCGTAGGAATCACAAAAATTTGTCCACCACACCATCATGCCTCTTCTAAATAGGAATGGATTAAGGTCACATAGGAGCTGTTTCCACATCCACCACTTCATCACCACGACAACAAGAACAACAACAACACATAAACAAAAGACAGACTGCATACTGACTTACCACTAATATTCTGAATCTGCTGTAATATGTACTCAAATCCTGGCTAAGTGATATAAGGTAGCGACAAATCTAAATAAAGAGAGAGGCAAAAATGCATATTATCAAAGATAGGGTAATGCTTTAGTATTGTACTTAAGTGGATAAGCTGTATCAAGCTCACTACCCCTAACATCTAACAATAAACAAAATGGACCCAGCACTAGCTCCACCTTTTGGAGAAGACTTCTAATGCTTCATTCCCTTATTCTTGAGTCAGCCAGAGTGTCACATGTGAAGCAGCCACCATTATAATGATTACAATCAAAAGATTGGATGTCTTCATCAAGTAGCACTCCATATCTTAATGTGCCATTCAAAAACTACTTCAAAATATTAGTTTACAACAAACATTTGAAATTTCTCTAGTTGTATGTAATTCATGTCAACTTTAATAAGCAGTAGGCGCTTAACTCTTATGAACAAGCTATGCACTTCCAGTAAATTCTAGGATTAAACACTCAATGATGTCTTCATACTAACCTTATGGGTTTCAAACTTGCAAGCTGGATCCTGAGGAGTGGTGATGCTTTCTCCTATCGAGTCCTCTATTACATCAGGTAGCGTTAGGATGTGAGAAAAGAGAAGTTTCCACTCTGCCTCTTCTTTCAGAGTTGAGAAGTCTATGTTCTCTAGAGCTGGCAATTCAGGATATGTACCTGTGTAGTGAAGAAGTATCATATATTTGTCAATCAGATCCAAAAATCTTTAACACATTGCTAAAAGAGAAGCATTGTCTTTGTTTGTTTGTTTTTTGTTTTTTAAGTTTTAAAAATAGAAATAGAAGACATCTACGGTCCAAACTATTTGAACATCACAAAAATATTTTTTTAATAGTTTTGCTTTGCTCTTGGTAGATTTCGATAATTTCCAATCATGAATTTAATCGCTTACAAAACAGTCTGGCTATTCCCATCTCCAAAAATTTACATCTGTGAGATATAAAGCTCAGAAAAAATTATTAGACCAAGCTCTTTTTCAGAAGTGTCTCTTCTCTGTTGTCACTGGGGTTATGGTTAGTCATGGCAGCCATCCTTGCTTCAAGAATTAAGAGACTTCTCTCTTGTTGACCAGCTTGTGTTCCTGCATCCTGTTTTTGATTTCATTCCAAAGATTCAAAACACTGATACCTTATGAAAAAGAGCTTGGTCTAATCATTTTTGACTGAGCTGTATGATGTGTACAGTCATCAGATTTTCATATCTTTGTCTAAACTTACCTTTCTGAACCTCTTCTTGGAACCTTGAGAGAAGGGTGGACAGCCTGGCATAGTTGTACACCACAAAGACACCATTCCTGTTATCTGGCCATGGATTGCTCTCGTTCATCTCACCTACATCAAGCTTAACCTTCAATTAGAGCAACGGAAACAATTAATCAATGCTGTAGATGTCGATTTACATCTGTAAGTAGCAACTAAGCATTAATCAAAGCTGGCTTAAGACTGGCTCAGGACCAAATCTTAGCAGACCACTAACTTTCTGTTCACGAACAGAAACTTTTGATTGGTCTAGTGTAGTTTTTAAACAGTTGTAGGCATTGTGACAAAGGTATTATAACGCATAAGACCTCAACTTTCATCTTCATAATCAGCATTATTATTATCATCATCATCATTACTATTTTCATCATCAGTGTCATGTCTATTATATTCATCACCATCACCATCTTCTTCATCATCATTATCATCATCACCATCATCATTCATTAACTAGTAGTGGTTTGGGGTGGAGTGGGATCTAATGGATGGATGGGGTAGTTTTGTGATGAAGGTGGATTTCTAAAACTCTTCATTCTTTTACTCAACAATCAATCTTCTCCTGCAAAAGCTATCTCTGCAACAAAATTAAGAATTTTCTTTTCAAAGAAATTAAACATGGAGAATCTTGACATGTTTCAATGCTCTTTTCCATGCTAGCATTGTCAATAACACTAAAAATTTTATGACAATATAGTGAAAAAAAGGATTTATGGATGATTGTTTACCAATGTGTAAAATAATGTTAGCACTATGAAGTTATCATGGTTGCATTTACACATTTCATGCTTGTGCCTCATATTTGTATACATGTAGTGTCAAAGATCAGATAAATTCTATAATAAATTAGTTGATGGACATTTTGATTGCTGAATGACATAAAATTGCACTGATATTCTGAAGTAACCACACCTGCCTGACAAGCACGGGCAAATTTTATGTTTTTTTTTTCTGTGTCTGTAGTGTGAACAAACAGACAAGGTTTATGATAATGTTGTTGACTGAGATTTTTACCAAAGACATTCAGAACGACACTTATAAGTTGCAAGAGATAACAAGCTTCTTATTCTTCTTCTTGGTTGTTCTTCCTCCGGTTTGCGGAGATCAGCGGCTTCCCGCAGGTTGGTTGTCGAGCTGAGAGAGATTGTTTAACCGTACATGATGAATTTTGAGGATGTAACGTAGGCAGTGGGTCGTTATATTGGTAGACATTTGGGTGGGTATTGTCAGGAAAGGAAATAAAATGCTTGTAGCAAGGGTGGCAGAATCATGGGTGGTAAAAGCTTGGGTAACATCGTCAGGAGGGTTAAGTGCAGAGATCTGGCGAGTGAGTGCAATTCGTTCTGTTTCAAGGGCGGGGCAGGAGGCAACAAAGTGTGTGGTGTTTTCATCCTCGCTCGTGCATAGTCTACATGTGGAGGTGCAGGATTTTCCAATGTTGTTCAATCTGTGCTGAGTTAGATAGGTGCCTGTCATGAGTTGCGAGCGGAGTCTCGAAGCTAGACGGAGGTGAGAAGGCAGAGCTGCTGGAAATAGTATTGCCGGAGATGGTAGGTCGTTGCATTGTTTACACAGTGCCAGAGTGTGTTTTTCCTCAATAGCATCACGTACTTGTGTGTTGAGTGACTTGTAGATGGCCTATCGGCACAGCCTTTTCCATTGATGGTAACTGAATGCTGGGAAGTCAAACAACAGTGGAGGCAGGTTCAGCTTCATGAGGAGTTTTTTTCAGTATGGGATGGAGGGTATATTGGTAGCCAGGGCATTCAGCAGAACTGGGTAAGGTGACAAGTTGTCCTAGACATAGGAGGGTGTTGAGTTCAACCTGAAGGGAGAGAGGGATGACTCCGGTCGGCAGGAAGACTGTTTCATTGGCCGCGCTCTTCGGTAGACCAAGGAGTTTCTTAAACAGCAGAGCCTGGGCAGAGTCAAGTTTTTCCATGGACTTCTTGGACAGTCTGAGAACGGCAACACCATACAGCATTCTCGGGATGCAGTAGGTAGTCCACAATTTTGCAATTACAGGAGGCCAGAAGTTGTTCTGAGACGCAGAACCTCCAATCAAGGCGAAGAGGGTGTTGTATCCCAAGCATAAACATGCAATTATAACAAATCCCATTGAATCTGTAAGTGTGTGCAAATTAATGAGGAATATGACCAGAAGCTGAACTAAGTACATAAAACATTAACTAAGATAAATCCACTATGACTTACTGGATGTCTAAAGTGAGTTCCTAGGATGTCAAACTTGATTCCTGCAGCAGTCAGGCATTGGATCATCTCATTCCATGATTCACCTAATTAGAAGATGAAAGACAATTGCGTTTCAAATTAGTTGTCATTATTACACATATTCTTCTACACAAAATATGTATATGATGACATAATGCTTGATTGACTTATAAGAAGTTATTGTACAAGAAACTTAACAGAGTTACTTGACATTTTTGACATAGCTTTGACAGATGCTGAATTTGTGGATGAATAAAAGTCAACTATTAATTTGTGTTTCAATTATTCAATTCAATTCAATTAAAAAATTACTTTATATTTAACTTTTAGATTCTGTTAGGTATAAAACTTGCCATAGAAAATTATGAGTGACATGTTTAAAAACATTAAGGGAGTTAAATATGTGGATATACCGTAGGGCTATTCCACGGTATTAAACTGAAAAAAGTGGAGTATTCCACATACAGTATGTATTTTTTAATGATGTTACAGATTTCAATGAAATTTAAATTGTTTAAAAATTGAATTTTCTGGAATTTATATATCTAACAACAACCATGACATTAGCATTGAGATAAATATAGCCTACTTAATAACATAGGACACACACTTCTTTTTTCATTTTTTTGTTTTTGTTGATGTCATGTCCAAAATTCTGTGTAATTGCCCAGTAGCAGAACAATACATTTTGGGAAATTGGTCCCTGATCAGAATTTCAACCCAGTAATTTGTTTACCTTTGACCTTATCACCATACTTCATCACCGATGCTTCTCTCATTTGTGAATATCTTACGGCATAGAACTCTTCCACATCCATCTCTGGCTTCTTTCCCTGTCGTCCACCCCCAGAGCCCTGGGCAGTTCTAACCAGTTGGACAGGTGCACAGCAGAGATGGGACTGATCCGAGTAGCGGTCGTCTCGAGAGAGTGCCCTCAACGTTAGATCCACCTGCTGCTGTGTGAATCCTTGGCCAGACGGGACGACATGTAGAATGCAATGACCTTTCGATGACTTCTAAATTGATCAAATTACAAAATGTGTAATAATCCTCAAATCAATTAATATACAAAAGTTTCATTTCTATACAAAAGGTATGTCCCTCCTAAACAAATCTTCATAATTTCTAAAAGAGAAATTTTGTCAAGATTACACCTGCAAATGCTTTGGGTATACAGGAGGTGTTGTGTATGAAGTTATTACATACAATTAATGTGATTCTCAAAAATATTTTTATTAATTCTTTGGTGTCATCTTTAAACTTGCCACATAAACAATATAATGTGGTGTATGATTTTCATGGCATTTAGGACACAAGAAAAATGAGGTTGTATCAGTTATTCTTGAAACAGTTCATCTATATATTGTTTACCTTTGTTTACATATTAATTTGAATTGATACAAGTTTATTTTCACTTTCATTGCATTTATCAATTGGCAGTTTAATGAGCAAAGTAAATATAGACAATTTCATGAGACTTCAAAAAATGATTTGGCAACTTAATAATAAACATAAAAGAAGTAGTTTCATTAGTAACCTTTATCTGGGCCAAATTTTGAATTGAATAGATACTTGCAGTTTATAGCTTCTTTTATCATATTTGTTGACAAGGCACATATGATCTTTGTAAGTTATATAAACAGAAGTACAATAAAAAGTTTAAAGCTTTGATTTCCTGTCTGAAAAAAATATGTATTCTTTTAGATAATAAATGTTTACATATATTGAACAAAGGCAAAACAATGCACAATAAAAACCACACTATTAAAATGATTTATTCAGGTTTACAAAAAAAAAGAAGATATTTATGATAACTAATAAAAACAGCAATAAATAAAACTATGCAATGATGAAGTGGTTGTAAATGCAAATATTTATTCGCAATTTTACCTTTCATCAATAAACTGTTTCTATTTTCACTGATTAATAGTTTGTAAAACTGAAATGGTTAATACTTTGAACCCATAATTAACCTGTCTTGCTGATTTCTAATGGTTATCTATATATGCCCTAAAATCAGACATAATATTTTAAAAAAAAGGTCAGATAAACCTTAAATTGTTAACAATAAACTTTAGGACCAATACTGATACAATGACATATTTCAATATTTTCATATCATACAGGAATTCAAATTTTATAAAAATATAGAGTAGTGTACAATTGATAATATAGTTTTTTTTGTTTTTTTTTTGTTTGTTTGTTTGATCATTTTTATTTTTACTGGTAATCACTTTTTTGAAACAATTAAAAATGGCATATAATTAATATCCTAGTAAATTTGATGGTACACTCACTTAGCACTGGTATTGCACACAGCTAAATGCGTGCATTTTTTTCATATTTCCAAGTCTTTTATATGCTGTCATATTTCATTCATGGCCAGAGATTTCGCAAAATTTTTAGTATGTTCTGAAAGAAGAGACTTATCCCTTTTAATTCCTGAGATCAGTAAATACTCAGATAGGGGCACTTTTTTAAACAAAGGGGCGACAAATGAACAAAGGCCCCTAAATATGAAATTTTTAGAGGTGGGGATTATCATTGAATAAAATTATTAAGGGACCATTCTTGGTCACGTGTGTGACCGAAATTATGCAAAATCTTGACTTTAATTGGCTATAACTCTAACAATGTTAAAGATATACTGATTTAATTTTATATTATGCTAACATATTTTGTTGGCTATCATTTGGAAATATTTTTTGATATTTACAATATGCATGTTCAAGGTCAGAGGTCAAAAGAAGTGGGTCACGTGTGTGACTTCACAGAACGGCATGATTTTGAAAGTTCAATTTCATTTTGAAATTCCTGTGAGTTTTAAAATGATGAAATGTTCTTATTGCTGTGAGATAAATTATGAACCTGCTAACCATAAAATACCACTGGATAGGAGTCATCTCTGAAATTTCTTTTTTTATCTATTATTTTATATCGTGATATCGGGTCACGTGCGTGACATTTTAGTGGGTCACGTGTGTGACCTATGGCAAATTGTACAGAAAAATGAATATATTATGTATTATGCAATAAATGTACATTTTGAGCAATTAGTATATCCGCTGTGGTAAAACTTTTATGAACTCAACCCTAATCGGTCACTGGAGTGTTTTGGTAGCTGTCAAGACTGGGGGTGGGGCGGGGAGGGAGGGGGGCCATGATGCCCCCTATAAGATCTCGGCTGTTGATCGCGCGACCGCGCCGAAAATTTGCACGATGGTAGTGTGCGATGTAGACTACACGAAAGCACTGTTAATTTTTCCGAAATAATATCTATTTATTTTATATGAATTAATTATGCTAATTTATGCATTGCATGAAGTCATAATTTTGTTCTAATTGACAAACTAAAGCTTCTGGAATGCTAATTTTTTGTTTGCATAATCCTTATAGGATTCCTAACAATTGTATTTGGAAAAAATTTGGTATCGAAATAAGTTCCTTATGCATTTCATTGTTTTATGAATTTCTTATGTATTTCTTTGTTTTTTCGATCTTGTGTTTTTCTTCTCTTTTTTTCGCAAAAATTATTGCAAAACCATTTTGGAGCATAATAATGCTAAAATAAATTAATTTCAGCCAATGAAAGTGAAAATAATCAGACCTTTATGACCGCCCCCACCCAGCGGGTCACATGTGTGACCAATTTGTTTGCTAATTAATAATCAAATTAAAACTTGTCATGGATTCATATTTGGTGAGATGCAAGGTACATTAAATCTAGCTTTGGAGAAAAAATAATAATAATACCAGAGCCATGGTTAAGGCGGGGCATAAACTTTTTGTGTTTCTGGTCACATGTGTGACATTTGAGGGCAATTAATTTTTTCAGGGTTGATTATCTTAATACAATCAATTTAACAACATTATTTTTTGGCTTAGATTAAAAGGAATAAAGGCAAATAATAATATAATGACAGTAATCCAAGTAAGGAAGTCAGCATATCCATTCCAGCCAGGGTTAAAAAGTTGATATTTTATGCACCGTTTTTCCATCTAATTATCATTTATGTTTATAATTTATGCAAATGAGCATGAACAATTGCAAAAATCATGAAAAACACATTAGTTCATGAAACTTCAGACATTGCTTTATTTGAATATGCAGCTTAAAATCAAAAAGTAAAAACTTTATTTTGTCCCAAAAAGGTTCACTTTTCAAAGAATGGCCCTAAGGAGGAGTCAAATATCTCCGGAATCTGTATACATGTTTCCATTATACTTGTGGCAACTTAAAAATTGTCATAAGGAAACATCACAGAGGCTGATGAAAGAAACACCACGCACAGAAGAAAAAATTATGTTACGCCGTTGCTAAGGAGGATGCGTGGCAAAATTACACTGTCGTGAATATCCAGCAAAATATAATAGAAGTGTGAAAAATTAGATTTCTATTGTAAATGACATTATATTTACTACAAGAATTCAACAGTAATTTGGGAATTTGGTGTAATAAACTTGCATTAAATCGTCTCTGCAATATGGGACTAAGTTTTTGATTGGCAACGATAGAAATAAATTTATCTTCTTCGGGTGTTCCTCCTTTTGTCTTTCATTGTAGTGCTAACTTTTGGGTCATTTTTAATTTGCCACAAGCATGATGAAAACACGTCAACAGATTGCGGAGAAATTTGATTCCTCCTTAATAATCTTATTCACTGATAATCCCAACCTCTAAAAATTTCATATTTAGGGGCCTTTGTTCATTTGTCACCCCTTTGTTTAACCCTAACTTACCTGGGGGGGGGCCATTATGGCCCCCCCCCTCGACATTTTTCGCGATAAATCCGCAGTGCGAAATTTTTTGATCGCGCCACTCGCTGACTTTTTACTTTCAAGTCTTGCGCATCTTTTAAAACTATTTTCGCGAAAATCGGGTATACCGTTACGACGTTACATGAGTTTCAAAAATTTTCGTCAGACCAAAAATGGCTCAAAAACGTGATTTCATGTACAAAGTCAATACAAAATGTGTTTTCAGCTAGAATTCATAAATGAGTGATTATTTTTAATTTTATTGACAAGAGTCATTTAATTTGATGCTATTTATGGCCGAAATAATGTCACGGATGAATTGTGTCGAAAAAACAATAAAAATAAAAACGTCAAAAAACAAAGAAATACATAAGAAATTTAAAAAACAATAAAATACATAAGAAATCGATTTTGGTACAGGAATTTTTTTCTTGTACAATTCTTAGGAATGACATAAAGAACATTTTCCCCAAAAATCAGCTTTCTATGAGCTTTATTTAGTGAATTAGAGCAAAAAGTATGATTTCATGAATAAATTAGCATAATTAATTCATATAAAATAAAATATATGAATTTCGTGTAATTTACCTATACAACCGCGTAGATTATGTCATTCTCTACCTTCATGCAAATTTTCGTCGCGATCGCGCGATCCGCGGCCGAGATCTTAGGGGGGGGCCATAATGGCCCCCCCCCCCCCAGGACTTTAAGCTCACGAAATAGCCCAGGTAAGTTAGGGTTAAAAGTGCCCCTGTCTGAGTATTTACTGACTTCAGGAATGAAAAGGGACAAGTCTCCTCTTTCAGAATATCCAATTTTTATGGCAAAATCTCTGGCCAAATATATAAAAGACTTGTAAATATGAAAAAATGCACACATTTTAGCTATGTTGCAATACCAGTGCTAAGTGAGTGTACATTGCATAACTTGTGATCTGACATCCACCAGATATTGAAATAATTTAAAGACCTGCACATTTTGAATGTTTTTTAACAGAAATATGGCGCAATGTACAGTTGTCCGCAAAATTGTTCATACCAGGCCTTCATTTTAAGGAGAGCGATTGCTCTCCCTCTCCTTAAGCTCTTCTAAACAATTTTTAGGAGAGCAATAGTTAGCTCTCCTTAAATTGCTAATTTAATCAGTTACCCTATGGAGTAACTCTCCTCACAACTCTCCTCGAGCCTTTGAGGAGAATAATTTATAGCTCTCCTGCTATCTTCAAAAATGAAGCCCTGTCATACCCCTGTCATTTTTAAAGTTTTTTTAGTCGTGCTCCTAACTTAATGCATTTTGTCGAACTTTCTGTTGATAAGTATGTTACTTACAATTGAACAATTAGGAAAATTGGAAATTTTGAGAAATTGTGTATTCTTGGGGTATTTTGTTGACAGATTTACTAAAAACGCCATGTTCATAATTATTCATACCCTATAGGGGTGCCAAATCTAATTTCTTATCTAATCATCTCGATTAAAATTATTTATTTGAATTTCCATCTAAAATAGTTCTTGCGAATGTCCAGAACCATTATTCATGTCTTCCGTGGGTTTTGACCAATGCGTCCTCTGGAGAACGTCCAGGCTGTTTAAGGGTGCATGGTCTTTGGGCCATTTTGTGAGTCTTCAACTTACCAGACATATTTCTCAAGGGATTCTTGTCAGGTCGTCGAATTTTCATCTCAATATCATTCATTATGATTGTCCTTGAACTACTTCTTGACTAACATGGCCGTATGCTTTTGAACTTCGTCCTGTTGAGATATGTCCAATGCTGTCCCAGGTAACATTAACAAGCATACTTCTGCATGTTTTCATCCAGGATCGTAATAAAAATGTCCTCACTGGGATGCTTCCTATTTTGAAGAGATTTCCAGTGCTACCCACACTGATAATCCCCAATGGCGGTTCTATGTGAATGGCATGTGCTAAAATCAGGACATTGTTCTTTAGATTGAAGGATTCATATTTTTGGGGCCAATATCCATATCACTCGTAAATTCTTACTTTCTCTCTTGAACTTATATAATTATGGGCCATAAGTTTAAGTTCTGGTTTAAATGAGGTCAGGAACTGTCCAGAGGCCTCCCGGTGGGTCTGACTGCAAAACTGGAGTCTGTATTGGGAAGTGTCTGTATAGATATCCTCTATGCAGTATTTGCTCATTGGCACCTTTGTCTTTGGCTGGTCAGTGGTATCCATTCCGACTTTGGTTGTGATCTGTGTGTTATTGTAGGCCTCTCAGTATACTTATTTGGCAATTCAAGGAAACATCTTGCACTTTTAGTCATGCTCATGGAAGCTTTTTTTCCAAGTGTGTTATATCTGGTGCTCTTGAAAGAAGCACTTGAGTGTTAAATCAGGGACTAAAAAGTGTGGGTAGAGCAGTTATTCTATTTCAATAACATTCATATGAATGTTCCTAAGTGAAAAATTCAAAGTCCTGGCAAGAATTCAATAATAAAAGGGTTGGAAAGCTGAAGACTTACAGGATGGCTCAAAGACCATGCAACCTGACTCAGCCTGGAGGTTTTCCAGAGGACACATGGGCTGGACCCCACAGAAGCCATGAAGAAAGACTATAGACTTTTGCACAAAATATTTCAGATGGTTATTTGAAGAAAATAATATGTATTTGTGGTTATTATTGGACTGGGTACCCCTAGGGTATGAATAATGATGAACATGTTGTTTTTCGTAAATCTGTCAATAAAATACCCCTGGAATACCAAATTGCTCAAAATATCAAATTTAACTAATAGTCTAGATGTTGGTAACATACTGATCACCAAAAAGTTTGACGAAACTCATTAATTTAAAAGCAAAATTAAAAAAACTTTAAAAATGTCAGGGGTATGAACAATTTTGCGGACAACTGTGAGTGCTGTGGATCATCATCACCATCATTTAGATAACTTAACAATTATGTAAACTCATTTTGTTTAAAGTCCTGGCTGGTCATATGATTAGCTTCCAATTCAGAGGGGAAATGTCGAATAAATGAAAAGCAGAGGTCAACATTTAAAATTTAATGCAAAGAAAAATGTTACTTTGATAGGCAGCTTGAAAAGTGGCAAGAAGAAAACTATAATTGAGAAGGCTAGAGAAAAAAAAACAATTGTGGAACAACATAATAAAAAATTCATATCAAGATGGCACCAATAGAGATGATATAACCATTCAAAATCATAGCTCAGAAATAATTTGCAATCATGCATTCTTCATACAATATCATCTTATTTCTTCTAGTATGGCTAGCAATGGATGTGAGAATAAATCTTACCTCATCATCTGCAGACAGCCTTAAGGTCGCATACTGCTTCAAAACTTGGCTTGCTTCTCCTTTATTGTCTGTTACTGGGGGAAAACATATTATACAGAGGTGTATTATGGGTATTATAAATAATGTATTTTGTCATTGATGCTATTACAAAAAGAACATAACAATTTATCCAAACATTGTGTATCTAAAGAGAACCTGAAAACTGAATGCTGAATGGTCCTAAACTAGCAGTAAAATATGTGTTCATTTGTTTTCTTTTGTTGGTTATACAATGCAAAGAGAAGGCAAATGGTTATTGACAGGAGAATTTAGAGAAGCAGAGGATTGCAGAAAAAAAACCATGAAGTACTAACACAATTACCCATCAGAAATAGATAGAAGTAGATCTAGTTGACACAGTTTAGAATAGACAAGGCACTTTAAACAAACAAGCGCTGTAGATTCTTACATTGCACTTCTCCTATGTTTTGACTGTACCCTCCTTTTCCTGTCCGTAGTCGCTGATGTTCCAGGACAGCACCCAGATCAAGACGACACTGTCTAGGTAGCCCATCTTGTGAAGACTGTGGGTGGCATGGATCAGGTGATCTCACATCAGATGACCTCTCATCAGCTGCCTTACCATCAGGTGATATCTCATTGGGTAATGGATGATGATCTCTCACCTCATCAGTCTGACATGCTACAGAGGACACGTACTTGGAGGTTGAGAGTTCCTCAATGATTTCAGGAGGCAGACTGCTATCTGTTGTCCTGGAGATGATGCTGGTGGATTCCTCCTGGAAGACATCCCCAAGGATTTTGGTGAGGGCAGATGAAGACTTCCCTGTATTTACATTGTGACTGTGATGAATATGATAACTGTAAAGAGAAAAGCATAAAGTTGAATTCATCCAACATGTCTACTTTGTTATGATATACATAATATTGCATAAGTAAACAAGAAATATAGCCTCTGATTTTAAAAAATTACCAGATCTCGTAACTTTCACTCCACAACAGACATACCTGTTCAATGCACATACTACAAGCTACAGAGATAAGAAACACTAAGGTAAGGTAACTTTCTTCAATCCCAACTTATCTACAAAAAATCATTCATAAATGCTTGGGAGGCCAATACTGTTATTATCCAAGAGTGATGATTTTAAGGCAGTGCTGCAATAATTATGAGGATGATATTGAACATGACTGATTAGTTCAAGGAAAACTACCCAAAGACAACTACCCTGCCTGAAAACTGTTTAGACAGTAAGTTTGAATGGCTGATATTTACATAGATCTACAAACTATCAGCTTACCCATTTGCTTCTAGGAGAGCTGAAACATGTTGCACTAAGAGACACTGTCTCAAGGAAGACAACCCAGCACCATTTGCTTCTTTTATATTCTTCAGTGTCTCTGGAACATTGAACAGCACTGTCTTTTCTCTCTTGGTCCGCTTATGACCGTATTCACTACCTTCCATCAAAACACGACTAATGACACGGTTGAAGGCTGGCGCCCTCTGTAGTCTAATACTGATGAAATTGTTCTCTGCTGGTGAGCAGGCAAGAAGTGGAAAGTCTAACGTCTCGCTAGCAGCCATGATCGTTTCAATCGCCTCTTTTACATGCTACATGTTGATAAGGGGAGATGGGATCAAAACATAATTGATAAATGCCACGAAGAGAGACTCTCAAAAACCAAAATCTACATTTGGGCAAATTACTTCCACATATTTTCAAGCACACAGTTATTCATACAAGTTTCATCTTGTTGGCTAATCCATGGTTTTACAGAACACTTGCCTGCGCCGATCACCTGTGTACAAAGTCTCTTAATTGTTTACATACCTAATTCCCCATTTAAATTTTTATGATATTGTCATGATAACAAGTACAAGATGAATCTATTTCAAGCCCCATGGCCTAGCAGTATAAAGCCACTCATAGGATGATGTTAATAAGTTGGTATTGACCTCGTAGTGCAAGTGGAACTATGGAGTATGGGTGGCAGGTTTTGCAACCTGGTCCATTGGTTTTTCTCCAAAGTTTTCCTACTTTTTGCAATTTATATTGACTCTAAATTTAAGCCATCCTATATCTCTATCTGTCAAAGAATAGGTTTTCAATAAATGAAAAGAAAAGGAAAAAAAATAACAAAAAAAATCATCGGGCATGGAACTTGTCATGAAATGAATTTAAAATATAATTATATTTCACGCTAGTGCCTAGAGAGAAATAAAATTGTTAAAAAGCTAGTGATTTAGTAAAATGAACATCCACACCCAGTTATTGAATAATGGCAAGTGAAAATTAATTTTTAGTGATGTAAAAAAGTGATGAAAAAAAATTCAATTTCTGAACATACTGAAAGTCTCCACACTAAAATCTCGCCACAGTCCTGACAAGGTTTTGCTGTAGGCTTATTAGCGTTGGTTTGTTCGG
>CALNVZ010002100.1:20121408-20140277 GCA_940671915.1 Paracentrotus lividus
AAAAAAAAAAAAAAAAAAAAAAAAAAAGCCACAAATTGGTGATGACTCTATTCCAAATTTAGAATTTAAGATTTTCTTTTTAAACAAGAACCAATCAAAGAGTAGCTCCTGACTCTTAAAAATGTTACACAGAGACAGTTCACACGACAATTTATTCCTAATCCTAGCATGTTCAACCACACGCCACTCTTTGAAGTTCACAGCAGTCGAGTAACCACTGCTTCGCCAGAGTGCCCGGACTCTTCCAAGTTAACATGCAATCAGTCCCACATGCACAATTACCTGTTCAGTCGGCAGATGCATTTTTACCACTCCTCCGGGAACACAGATATCTCCATAAATGGCTCTTGTGCTCTGACGAACAAAAGATCTCTGTTTGATATTCGAAGGAATATTGATGTCGCATTTTGTTGCAATTAACGTAGTTAATTTTTGCAGAACTTCTCTGAGCATTGCCATTGTAATTTCAGCGTTCTCGCTGTTGCTCGCCATAGTTATCTTATGGCACGCCAGTTGAACATAAAATTAAAAACAATAAAAACATTTTTTTCAATTTGTAAAAAAAAAAAAATTTTAATCAAGGACAGATAGAATCTACTGCTCAATAAACAATAGTCAACTCAGGAGCACACATATTAGACAAATTAAAAGGTTTAACAATTCGGTAAATGGCGATTGTAACTTGGCTCATAAATTCTTGTTTTCTTTTTAGGCCTATCATGTTTATGTTTTATTATATCATAAGGCCCAAAATATATATCGTTTGGAATTTCACTTTCTACGTTTCTTGACCAGTAGGCCGATTTCTGTCATCATGCATAACTTCCCTTTCCCGGCCCTCAATTAATTTACAATTTCTCTTTATCTCTTCCTAAGGAGTGTTCCAGATAGGCCGCGGGGGGGGGGGGGGGGGGGGAGGGACCCGGGGAGGGATGTGAAATTACATAATATCAACAGTGCCAACAAAATAATAACAAAAATGTAATAATCAGTGGCGGCGAAGGGGCTTAAACCTTTTTTTTTAAAATGGTCTCTTCTGCCCCGGGTAAATCCAATTGCTACCTAATTTCTTTCTCGTTCGCTCTTCAGAGAACGAAACCCGTAACGTCATGAGTTGAGGGGTGCCAATGGCCAATTTTAAAATAAAAAGGGTGCAGACGAAAATTACTTGTATTCACTAGCATTTATGTTCAATGTCAAGATTCTTGGAAAAAAATAATAAACGGACTGCACGCCTTTTGTGCCTTTCCTGGATCCGCTACTGCATGCCTATCAACTTTCTGCTCACTCACCAGCGACACAGGTCATTAGAATAGGGTAAACTTGGGGAATAACCCGACCGATTTTTCCAAATCTTGACGTCCATACTGTCTCAGCATGGGTCCATGTTAAGACGTCATCCACTCGAGTATTTTGAGGGAAGGTATATATAGGCGGCGCAAGGAAGCAACTTACAGCAAAAAAAAAATAAAAAAATAAATAGATAAATAAATAAAATAAAATCTTCTAAAAGTCTAGCAACTAAATGTTTAATTACACAAAACAGTACCAGTGTTTCCCCCCCCCTTATTTTTGCTTAGTACAGTCTGTGTCAAAAAGAATGGTACAGTCGGGGAAAAAATAATTTAGGTGTGAAATCTTTTCGTATGATAGGTGTATGTGGTACAGAATTAAAGCCAAAAGATTTTTCCTGCTGATGCACTTTGTTCTGTAAATTCTGCTTTCGCAAAACAAAAGTTAGGCTAAGTTTTGTGCGACGAAGAACAAATCGAAATTACGCCATTCTATTGTTCTGGAGCGCTGAATTCATGGCTATTATGCGAACCTATACACAAAGGCATGGGACGCCGTGTGAAAAATGGATTTTTCTTGATTGTAGAAAACTGGCCATATCTCAAAAATTGCAGAAGAAAGTTTGATTTACCTGCTTTATGAAAATACTAAACAATACCAGGTTAAGATTTGTCTTCATACTATAAAAAAAAAAAAATATTTTCCACTTGTACCATTTTATTTGACACAGACTGTTTAATAATAAATTACAAATTACCATGTATTTTGTTTTTCCTTTTTCAATTTTTAAATTATTAAGGGCAGTAGGGGAATATACAAATAATTCTTTGCAGCGTACATATTGGAAATTACTCTCTAAAATACGAAGTATAGCAGGTTTTTTGTTGATATTATTGGGAGTTTTTTAAATTAAAATCTCATATCATCCGCATTGGAGCTAAAAATGAATGTTAACGATTTTTTTTTTTTTGTAGTTCATTATTTCATACATTCATGTCTTTCATTTGTATATGTATAATGAGACCTGCGTGTAATGTATTTTGTAAAAACAATGCTCGACTAACTACGCATAAATCAGACGTTTCTAATTTGATGATCATTTCATACAAAGGACACCGCAACAATATCAGGCCTATAATCATCGGTATAGCAAGACTATCATGTCATGAATTATATGCATACTTCGTCATGTCGGTGATTGAATCAGATGATATCATGTTCATGATGTTTATCGAAAGAAGCTGTTCTTGATTTTTGATATCAGTTAATGTTTCAAATGGTAATCACATTTTATGATGGGAATTCAAAAAGTTTGACAGTTAGTTCTTTCCAACACCAATCTCATAATTACCCTCATTTAAACGAATGGACAGTGTGGAAGTTTGGTTTCTCTGGTGTAACAGTCTCTGAATTTTGTCACTCAAAATTTAGAGTAAAGAGATTTCCACTCCAAATCGAATGGAAAGGCTCTCCCGTTGAGTTCGCATCATTTCCGTGCCACATCTCACTCGCTCACTGTCTAATGCATTTTGTCCAATTCCCAAATGAATATTTGGTCTATTAACAGTTTGTTACTGGAATTGACCAAGTGTACTTATAGTCTATGGAATGAGGGGGGGGGTGTAAATTATAGGCGAAATGGCAATTAGCCAAAAGGTTATTAGAAGAAATGGAATGGAATTAGACCAAACGGACATTAGTCAGATTGAGTTTATAGACAAATTGGCAATTTACCGGATGAAGAGATGTTTGTGCCATGGTTGGGTTTCGAATCCCGCACCTCCTTTTCTAAAGTCAGGCGATACCAATTACTTAGCTTATTCCTTTTTGGTACTCTTACTTAGTTCCAAGAATATCTAGCAGTGTGATTCGTGCTGTATCTCCAAATATACTGGGGCACGTGACTCTTGGCCAACCCCCCCCCCCCCCCTGGATCCACCTGACTGTCATGTGATCCTAGAGGTGGATATTAATGAAAATCTTTCCAAGAGGGAAGAGGCGAATCTAAATGTCACAAAACAAAGAAATCAATTACTGATACACCAATTGACATTTCAAAAGAGCAATTTTCAAAACATACCAACCAATTATTTGACATTATTGTGCATTATGCTACGTCACACTTATGCTGCAGTTACATAAAACCTAATGCTACAGTCACACAGACACTTACGTTGAGTTACGTCCGGTTGCGTCCAAAATTATCTTATTTTCTGCGGATCCCCACGGATGCCTACCCGTCATAGTCAGCGTGGAAATATTGATAATTTTGTTCATCCAGTAAAACAAAGAAATACATAAGAAATGATAGAATAGAAAAAGAAATAAGATTAAAACAACACAAACGTATCTATACGTAAGTGTCTATGTGACTGAAGCATTATATACATTGAGTTATCGTCCGCGTTGCGTCCAAAAAAAAAAAATCTATTTTTTCTGCGGATCCCCACGGATGCCTTTCAGAATAGTGCAAGGGTGGAAATAGAGATAATTTCGTTCATCCAGTAAAACAAAGAAATATACTTAAGAAATGATGAGATAGAAGATAAAATAGGATAAAACAACAAAAACGTAACTAAACGTAAGTGTCTGTGACGTGAGCATTACGTTGAGTTATACGTCGCGGGCGTTCTCCAGATTTTTTCTGCGATCCCCACGAATGCCTTCCCGTCACAGTCAGCAGTGAGAACAGTGATAATTTTGTTCATCCAATAAAACAAAGAAATACATAATTATAGAATAGAAGATGAAAAACAACAAAAACGTAACATACGTAAGTGTCTGTGGTGACAGCAGCATTTCGTCTTTACAACAACTTTATCCATCACGTACGTACCATAACCATAACGAGCCTACCGATAATTTCTGATAAGAGATTTGTTGAAAGAGTCCCATATCCAAAGGGAGTTCGAGACATTGTGTTTCTCCGTCATAGTAAACAATTCTAACCATTTTACTTGTAATGAGATGACTCTTTCTGCGTCTGTTTAGGAAAATTTCTCATGCATGTCAAATCTCTAGATCACTCTAATCATGAAATGAATTAATGAGTAGAATAAAAGGGTTTGATGTATATAGGCCGTATTTCTATTGTAGTAGTATATCATTAAAGCAGATTGAGCCAGCTTTCTTTAATTTTGATCTTCGCGCTTGTTGATTGGTTTTGGTGATAGTTTGAAAGGTTATTTGATTTGATATTTTCTTTTGCATTCATCCAGGTACAACATTTTTATTTAAGTTAATTTTAGATAAAATAATGAACTTTCTGACAATGAATCATGACCAAAGCATTTTTTTAACAAACAATTATTTTCATAAAATACTAAATGATAAATTGTCAAAATATTATAATACTTCGTCAAAACATTGCGAATGATCTGTCGAAGATTAAGTATTATTACTACCACAATAAACAATCCTTCGTTGGCCAATTTCTTTACGATTTATTTTTTGTTTACGTGCACATTGATTAGAAAAATTTGTTTTACTCCATCGCATTCTTGCTTCAAAATACCGGCTTTCAAAAAAATAACAATAATAATAATAATATATATATATATATATATATATATATATATATATATATATATATATATATATATATATATATATATATATATATATAAACATATATAGAATAACAATCCGGTGCTTTTCGAGGGAAGGAGGCTTATTTGGAGAGCCCACACAATACGAATGTTTTACCGTGAGAAGGGCGGCAGCCAAAATCGTCGGGGTGGCAAATCTCAACTCTTGGGCTCTCATCAAGGGGCGGAGATCTGGGTACGCCACTTGTAGATGTCCTCAATCTGGATGAAACTTGAGTTTACGGGTAGTCTATTCTGACAGAAGATCCCGGATGACGCGCTTCGAAGTCAATAAGCATGACCTTCCAGGCATCCAAATTTATTCTCACTTTTTTACGTTTTCAGGAGTCATCTACCTGACGCTCTCTAATAGCCGAGTCACAACTGTGACACCGACTCCAAACCGACCTCTAGCTTGCCATTCGTGGTCATGTAATATTTTGTTCGGTTCAGTCGTGTCGGTTCCGAGTCGGTTTCACGGTTGTGACTCGGTTATAAACCTCCCAGGGTCACGGGCAAGTACTGACGTAGAAGAGGACCAAGAGAACACAACCATGATCACTATTCCATACATTGCCAGTGAAGTATATTTATGTTTACGAAGTTACTTGAGATTGAAATGGGAAAGGGAGCTGAGAGAGTATCATCCAAAAATAACTTTACGTAAGATTGTGGTCCATGATATCATTATAAGAATTAGAAAAATAAACTTAATACGTCATTTCGGTCCTAGGTACACCCCTTTCTCCGAACGACATATATATCTTTTCTTCCTTTTCATCAAATTGATGCTATTCCTGTCTCATTTTCCTTATTGTATATATAGATTATCATCTCCTCATTTAACCATAAATTATTACTACAAACCCTTCAACTTTATAATTTCTTTGTTTTAATTCTATTTATTTCTTTTTAGAAAACGGATGCTAATGCATACTCGTTTCCCAATTATGCTTAAAATATAAATTGGAGTTATTATGTCCTAAAAAGTTCTCTTTAAAAAAAAAATGTAGTACATATGAAAACGTTGGGGCTTCTTTCTAGGAAAACCATTTTCACGCACCGATTGTCAATGGAAGGAATGCCCGAAAAACGGGAGTTTTGTTGAATATACTGGAATAAAAAAAAATCGAGAAGATCATTTACTTAGTTACACAGGTTTTATGAGGGTTAATGTATATAAAACAAGATAAAACCTTGGGAAGAATATTTTTTACCCCTAACCCTCGCGTTTTGAGCTTTAAAATCTCCCATTTTAGTCATTTTTGGGTCGTTTTTCTGTGTGAAAATGATATTTTGGTCAAACAGCAGTCACTAAAAGCTTTCTGTAAAATTCAGCAGCGCATCGATTTCCTAGTTACGCTGAGTGAAGTAAATATATTAATTTCTCTTTCCAATGATTTTAACTTCTTTGTGATTGGTCAATATTTTCCCCCGCGTTTTTGATATCATAAAAAAAAATATCATGATAAAATACTTCGATCCTGACTGCACAGCTTGCACTCTCCTTTTACACGGTCTTTATTCAGGGCATTGTTATCGCGATATCGACGGTCAGACGTAGAGAGAGTCTATACCCAGTACACACATTTCCCGTAAGATTCTTTCTGGTCGTTAGTGCACTGTAGTGGAACTGTGCGTGTTTGGTATAAAATAACACTGTCCTTTTTGATTGTTCACGTTTTCATATGAAAAGAGATATCAAGGAATTTAAACAAAATCTAAACAAGAAAGAACACTAAGAAAAATGGTATGTTTTAATCATACAAGTCAAACACCCTGCCATATCAAGGTTCAATGTTAGCTTCATCTCGCATCAACCCCCCTCCCCCATTTCATTATTTTCTTTTCCAGTCGATAGTAGAATAACGCACCTTTAAATTTTAAAAGAGAGAAAACGCACTTGAGTTAGGGACATGACAAATGATTCTTCTCCATCTCTACTCAAATATTTTTAAGCAAGAATTATGAAACTTTATTGATAGAACTTATTCGCTGATTAAACTGCGCCATCAGTATGACCGGCGATATGTGACAAAAACACGATAATGTAATTGAACAGGGGTCACAGTCAAATGGAAATCATAGTGTAAAATCAACATTCATACCAAAAAAAAAAAAAAAGAAGAAGAAGAAAAAAAAAAAGGAAAAAAAAAGAGGGATTCCTTTTGATATTAGAATTTTTTTCTTTCTCCCCTTCAAATTTAACTACCATGGCAGCCGACAGTACCAGACCCAGCCTTACGCCACACAATTTTATTGAAAATATCGGCCAACGCCCAAACATAATAGAGCTTGCATTATCCCCGAATAATTGGGCCTGTACAATATATTCAAATTGCGAATGCTGGATCCGCGCCTGCCTGACCGGGAAAATAGTCATGGCTGCCAACTCCTGCGATTGTTGCGTTTTTAATGTGGCTACAGCAAAAATATGGCATCCTTTCTCCTGCGTGTATACTAAAAGAAAACAACAACATACACATCCCTGCATCTGACGAAAGTTTATTCTTCGAATTCGGCGCATGAACGAAGCACGGCCGCCGCACGGCCGCCGCAAAAACCGGTTGGTACCATGACATCAGCATTGAATCGAAAGATCGGTTTTGCTGTGTGCTGTTCATTTCATTCATCATGCACGAGTGGTGCAAATCAGACAAGATCAATGCCTTGGCCCAAAAAGCCAAGTAAAAAAGTTGTCGTACACATTTCATTTTTGGTAACCAAGGATTCATTGGAGTGATTTTGCCATTCTCACATTTTTAATGTGCAAAAATCATTCGACTGAGCCATTATTGTTAAAGGTGAAATGTGGCATATTGACACGTAGAACGATTATCTATCGAGATTCAATGGTTTAATATACAAAGTTTATCAGAGCGTACTTGCAATGGGAATTTATTAGGCTGTCCAGGGGCTCATACCCATTTTCATTACATTAATATGTGGAATGTGACAAATGGTTGGTTGTCAAATGGTTTTAAATCTGACAATAATGTTTAGATACTGTATATGCCAAAATATTAAAAACACTACAAAATAAGCCATGATGATTCTAATTACTGTATTTATGAATTAGGCATAATTGTGTATATTTCGGTATATTTGACTGCTTCACTTGTTGATGGAAGATTTATTCAATCGAAAGCTTAGAAAATTGTAAGGAGGAAATAGTTGCTACGACCAGATTTCCTGTCTTCTCTTTTCTTTTGCTTATACACTCTAAAACAGAAGCTGAACTTTCAGCAAATATGGGCAAAAATGGCGTGACTTCGTTAGGATTCGAACCTGGGTCCCCTGGATGAGAAGCGCTGACGAGCACGTTAGACCAATTCACATCTCACGATTGCTAGCAGATCATATTGTTTCATGATGAACTTTCTTCAAAGTTGCCATAATTATCTACTATGCTTTCATAATTCAAGCAAGTTAGGGAGATCCCTTTGGTCTATTGGTAACGTCAGCGGTACTTTTCCATGTCTAGGTGAACCCGGTTCGAATTCCATACCGACCATGAACATTTTTTGTTGATAAATTAGCACTTCGGTAAGTTCTAAAACAGCACTTCGGGTACTGATTTAGCACTTCAAGTGCAGTCACTATACGTGCACCGATAAATTAGTACTTCAGTTTTTAGAGTGTATACATACCATGAATCAACAACGACATTTCGTCCAGGAAACATTATTTTCTCTTGCTATATCATTTGCATTTTTATATTTCCATGACATTCGTGGCGTTTTTCTCTCTCTTTCATTAGACTTATATCCAAAACTCATCGTCTTTCCTTCTGTAGCATATGCGAAAACTCCCTATTGTCCCTGACAGGGAGGTTAAATTAGGCGCCCTACATTGCTATTGATGGGAATCATATAATAAACTTTAGTTTATAACGAATAAGCTTGTTTGTTTTCAACAGATTGACGAAAGGAGAGCAAATATGAAATATTCGATTCTACACATGAACGGTTCTTTTGGTTGGATCTTGTCGGATCAAAGTCAACAGATAGAATTGAGATCAAAATCAAGTCACAACAGGAACCATTCTTTCTTATGATGTCATGTCGTTGATGTTTCATTTTAGAGCACGTTGGGGGCGCACATAATTATGACAATGGCTCTTCGGTTGCTGTTCGTGAAAGCTTGTCTACTTTTTTTCCCGAATAACAAAATTATATAATTGGCTGATGTAGTTTCTAATGAACATGAATTTGTTAAAATTTAACCTCTGCACTAAGTCGGATTATTTTATGCTAAAAGAGCAATTTTCAGTCCATACCACCGATTTACAACAATGAAAAGAAAAAAAAAGATGACTGCTTTGACACTTCCTTTTTTTCTGACGAAGATGACTGGGGGACAGGGTCATACCAACATAGTTTTCTTGCTTTAGTTATAGTCTCAGTATAATTAATCATTGTTTAATTTGGATACACTGTAAAAAAATTGCTGTAGCTTTTTACAGTAAATTACTGGCAACTCTGCTGCACAGTAAATAACAGCATTTTTGACGGTAGTTTCCTGTATCTTGTGGGAATTTACAGTAATTTACTGTTGAAAGTAGCTTACTTTAAGAGAAAATTACAGTAAATTACTGAGCAGCAGAGTTGCCAGTAATTTACTGTAAAACACTACAGTAATTTTTTACAGTGTACAGTTAAGAATTACGTAATATCATCTTGTATTGTGAATGTATTTAATTATCTAAACTATTATATGTATTTGATTCTATGTTTGATGATGGCCTGTTTATTCTATTTGAAGACGATACACCACTTAAAGTATCCCATTCAACACCAACTCAACTTGACGTCACAGTTTCACTCTTCAGTTTAAACCTCACTTATAATAATGGTTCACCATTTCTCCAATCTCTATATCTCAAATTTCTTCTCATTGTCGGTTTATATTTTAGTCTTGGAAGCAATTTTCTCTTTTTGTTTGATTTAATGACTCACTCTGTCTCAAACCCATACCGTTTATATTTATTTCCGTTTGTTTTCCTTTCTTTATATCTCTCTCCCTGCCTCTCGAACTCCATTTATTTCTGTATCATTCTTCCCTCCGACGCTCTCTCTCTCTCTCTCTCATTTTTTTTTTTTTTTTTTTTTTTTTTTTTTTTTTTTTTTTTTACACTATCCAATTTTTTCTTACTGTCTCCCCCTTCTTTGCTGCACTTTCCTTCGTTTGCGAAACGACAATGGAGGCCGGTCTACTTTTTAAAATTTTACAATAAATCGCTCTCATTCTTTCTTCTTTCTCTCTCTCTCTCTCTCTCTCCCTCTTTCTCTCTCTCTTTCTCCTTCTCTCTCTCTCTCTCTCTCTCTCCACATTATATACCCGTGTCCATGCAGGAAGAAGAGAAGCATTGGTATGTTCCGTTTGTCATTTCCCATCTCCCCATTCGGTCTGTTGGATCCTTATCTTTCCTTCCTCTAGCAAACACTCTCTATCTCTACAGATCTCGATGGTCCAAATGTATTTCCCTTTTATGCACCGGTATCCGATGAACTTAAAATCAACCGATGTAGGCTACCATCTTCATTTACATACCATTATATATTTCATAACGAATATAATGCACTATATCGTCTGCCGAGGAAGAAAAAATGAAAATTATAATGTAACTACACCTTTAATTTAAAGTTTAAGGGTCTTGCAAACAATTTTTAAAACATCGTGAAATTGGGTATGGATCAGAAAAAAAAAAAAAAAAATTCCCTAGCACTGAAGCTATTGGGAAATCAATTTCCTTTACCACGTATATAATACGTTCTTGCCATTATTTGAATAACATACGATTCGGCGAATATTCTATCTTGACACCTAAAATTCGCTTATTAACAAATCCCCGAAAATTAATTTCCAGATTTCAAAATGTTGAGGGATATATTCAATCGTGAATCAGATTTTGTTATCACATACCGTTGTATTCCATGTACCGGTATGTGTAGATATTTGTTTTGACCCCTACAAAGTCGATGCCTTTGTAAAAAGAAATTGGAATATAGTTTCATCGGCATAATAATAATTTAAAACTCATATCTCAAAGAAATGTACAAAAAAATACGTAACACACACTCTCTCTCTCTCTCTCTGCTCATCTCTCTCACACACACACACACACACACACACACAACACAACACACACACACACACCTACACACAACACATTCCCCACACCCACACAAATGTATATGTTATGTTGCTCTTTATACCAAAACATACTGTGGATATCACTTCATGTTATCGACTGTTATCCCCCTGAGAGCTGTGCAAATGTTATATCGATACTATATAGTAATTGAACAATCATTACAATCGATCAGTGTCTTCGTAACACACTTAAAATGTTTGAATAATGTTGTAATACAGGGGCGCGGAGCCGGGGGGGGGGCTGGGGGGGGGCTGCAGCCCCCCCCCCCCACTTTTTTCAGTCAACGTGTAGAAAAACGCAAAAATGACCATACATTTGTTATCTTTAGCCTGTTCAGCCCCCCCGCTTTCGGCTCTGCCCTCCACTTTCAAAAACGCTTCCGCGGCCCCTGTAATAAAAGCGCTATTGACTATGCTTCAAAAGCCCTTTACAGTTTACTAATTCTGAACAATTGTTTGTTGTGATTTAGCATTCATGCACAGTCACTTACTCTATTGTTTCAGTTGAAACTTTGAGGTAATCGAGTAGAATGTGTGTGTGGGGTTTTTTCTCCTAAAAAACAAAAAACAAAAAAACAAAACTGCACTTGATTTAACAAAGTTGACGTGAACCCCTTTTTACAGACACTTACTACTATAGTCCCTGGTACTGAATGTACGAGACCAGCATTGATGATGAAAACATATCCAAAATACCTCGCAGCATTATGATCTTTTGTCATACTCAGAAATAAAAGGAAAATACATTAAGGAATGGTACCTGGTAAATAAACATTCAGGTAAATGGGTACTCATGTCCACGTCGCCCGTTCAATGTTTTGGTTCTTTGGTTCTTGTTCTTTCCTCTTCTTTTCTTTGTATATTTTTGTTCTCATTTATGTAGATCTGCAATCTCACTTAGACATGCATATCATGCATATCATAGCTGTATTATAGATGATAATTTGTGGGGTGGAATTATTGTGCGATGTGTATAATCATAAGCAAATGAGTTGGTTTTAAAAGAGCTTAAATTAAGCTATTTGTTGAGGAAATGCATCAGTGTTGTCGGTAATTTACTGTAAAAAGCTACAGTAGTTTTTCTTTTTTTTTCTACAGTGTAGTAGTAGTAGTAGTAGTAGTAGTAGTAATAGTAATAGTAGTCATGGTGGTAGTAATACTAGCAGTAGTTTAACGGACATCTCCGTTAAAATTAAAAACACTAATAACATCCTTCTACATTGTACAGTCTGTGTAAAAAAAAAAATGGTACAGTCGGGGGGAAAATAATTTAGGCATAAAATCTTTTCAAATAATGTGTGTATGTGGTACCAAATTAAAGCCAAAAGATTTTTCTTGCTGATGCGCTTTGTTCTGTATAACTTGCTTTTGTCAAACAAAAGTTATGCTAAATTTTGTGCGACAAGGAACAAATCGAAATTACGCACTTCTATTGTTCTGAAGCGCCGAATTCATGGCCATTATGCGAAACCTACACAAAGGCATGGGACGGCGTGCGAAAAATGGATTTTTCTTGATTGTAGAAAACTAGTCATATTTCACAAAGTACAGCACCAAATGTGATGAACAAATTTGCAGAAGAAAGTCTGATATTCCTGCTTTATGAAAATACCAAACAATACCAGGTTGTGATTGAACTTCATACTGTAAAAAAATGTTTTCCGACTGTACCATTTTATTTGACACAGACTGTATATCGTCACATGCACATCTCATTATTAACTCTTTAAAAATCTTTTTACACATATTTATATTTCTAATTTGAAGATTATGACAAAAGATGAAACTTTCTATTTATAACAATAAATTTCCTTGAACTACTTATCATTGATTCATTGATTGGCTATAAACCACTTTTCTTTTTCATTCTATCTCTCTCTCCCTCTCTTCTCTATCTTCCTCATTTGCACCTCTCTCTATCTTCTCTCCTCACTCAATCTCTCTCTATATCTCTCTCTCCCTCTCGCCTTCCCGTCGTCTCTAGCTCTATTTTGCTTTACATCTCTTTGCCGAAGAGATCGTGGAGGACTGAATGCTCTAAATTTGAAGTCATATATTGATCTTGTAGAAAGGAAGAAAGAAAGATAAAATAAATCACGTAAATATAAACATTTACTCTCACAGAACGTAATAATATGATTTCCTCTCTCGTTGCTTGCGTCTGAGAAAAAAGACTTGAGTATTTGAGCAAGCCTTGTGTTGACAATTCTATCATAAGGACTCATCAATCATATCATACCTTCATATTATATTCCTTTCGCATAATATTCCTGGTCATGTCAGCGCATAATGGCATTTCTTTCCCGACTTGGTCTGAAAATCAACTTCAGAATTTAAAATCTGGATCAAGGTACACAGTGAAATGACTTTTTTTTTCTTAAAAAAAAGATATTTTTTGGTGGAAATATAACCATGATAAGTTGGTAGGGGTTAGAATCTCAAAAGAAGAAAAAAAAAAAGGTATGAACCCTCCAGATATACCAATCTCTCTCTCTCTCTCTCTCTCTCTCTCTCTCTTGCTTCATCACATACATTTCTTACATCATTTTGGGACGATTTCGAATTATATCATTATCATAAACCTTTCATGTCAGTGACCTTTTTAAATCTTCATCGATTCTCCTTTTACCATAAGCAAAAGGAAATTATATCAAGGTTTTAATATGGTTTGTTAAATCTTTAAAGTTCTCTTGAACTGTATGAACCCTGGACGATAAATGAAAAAAAAAAGAAAGATAAGAAACCCCCTATAATTCCAAGGGACCTTGGAAGTCCATCTATATATACCCAGCAAACTCTTCTCAAACAAACCTCAGAGTTTAGATGGACTTCTGTTTCAATATTGACAAGGGTATATAATGCGTTTAATATCAGGGACTGTATAAGAATCAGGGATTCAAACTCAAATCGTAAAAGGTACCGAGATTTATTTTCCAGATTTATTAAACCAAAATAAAAATCGAATGGTGAGAGGAAATAAATCGAGAAGTCGATGTGCCATAAAAAAAAATATTATACTTTATATAGAGAGAATAAGAATGACGACCTGTCGAAAACTATGGTCGTATACTACACAACGATTAAAATTTTACGGTGCACTTTACTCACTTTAAGCATTTCATAACTTTATATAAGTATTTTATGATTATGGCATGTGTAATATACCTTTCAGAAAAATTTGTATTTGTTTATTTTGCTTTCTCAGAGAGTGTTTTATATTCATTTTAGTTTTGTAAATTTTTAAACATTTTTAGGTGTGTTGAATTTGAATTGAATTTGATATAACGCTTTTTTTAATACGTTTTTTTTTTTGTTTTTTTGCCAAGTCTATCATAGTGATACAATTGTATGAGTAAGATATTCAGCCTGCAGACTGAGATCTACATGAATAAATCAGTAGCGGATCCAGCATCAGCCATGAAAAAGAATTTTATCGGCGAATGCACAAGCATATATCATAGCCGCTATTATCATCAGGCCATTGGACCGATAAAATATTTTACCAGAGTCGGTGCTGGATCTGCGCCTGCGTATTATAATGGAGTATTTGTAAATAGAGTAGCAAATTCCCTCGTTTACATTTAGAGAGTATGATTTACGGATTACGGTAATAAAATACTTCTGATCGAACAACTTTGGGTCTGGAAAGCCAAACTATTGTGTTGATAAAATCAAACCCCTATCTCTCCTCTGTCACTCCAGGTAAGCAAACAAATAAAAACGATACAAGAGATGGACAGTTCAACGTCCAGTACTGTAGCAACATCCAGTCATGTCCAGTAGTAAATCCACATTTTTAAAGATCCGTTTATCAGAGATTATTTAAAGGAATCAAACAAAACAGTAGCTTCGTACACAAAGCATGATAATTTGTCATGATTTTCAAAAGTGACCTTCGGCCTAACTTAGAATGTCTTACACACTTATATGAAAAGATTCAGTCACACCAAAAGGCTTGTCACACAGGAGGCGATTGTTATAGCGACAAATGGCGAAGGTCAGAATCGTACGAGATCGCCGGCGATTATAATAGACATACATAATGACTATTTACGCTAAGCTACAACAACCACTTGCGACCACGCAAATAATAGGCTGCACTAACATGATGCAATAGCCTACATGAGGAGACTAGAATTCTTCTTCCACAGCTTAAAATCACCTGTAAACTGTGGCGATCTGTAAGATATGAGCAGGCGATTATGCCTTCCACAAGGCGCCGCACCTGTTTCCGTTGGTTTACCAGTTTTCCCCCTCAGTCGCCAAAAGAGGCGGAATATAATTTAGGTCGCGAGTGATTTCTTAATCCTTATTTAATCTTCTATTCTATCATTTCGTATGTATTTGTTTGTTTTATTGGATGAACGAAATTATCACTATATCCAAAGCTGACTTTGACGGGAAGGCATCCGTGGGGATCCGCAGAAAAGAAAATAATTTTTGGACGCAAAAGGACGTAACTCAATGAAGTGTCTGTGTGACTGCGGCATTAGGTTCGTGATTGTCCTCTCAGACGCGCATTATAATTTCGGTCGTGAGTAATTTTTGAAAATTTCAAAAATTTGCGGCGACCCTACAGTATCTGACTAGGAGGCCGATCCTGATTTTGGTGAATTCAGTTGGCGACAAAGGTCGTAGCAGCTTAAATTTCAATGGCCGTTTGGTTTGGCGGTACGTACAATGTACGCTGTAGCGCGGCAACCTACAGGCCGCTAAACATGAGATATCTGGCGACAATCTACGATAGCACCTTGTCGCGACAAGTGAAGACAGGCTACAGTCACTGACGTCAACCTAACTGACACCGGCTATTGTTTAACTTGTTGAAAATCCAGCGGCGAACTGAATTTTGCTACGTATATTTTGGCGACAGACGCGATAATTCACGATCTTATAGGCGATTGGACCTGCGCGTGGTGGCGACAGGTAGTTCGTAGGTTGTCGCAACAACGATCGCCTCCTGTCCCACAGAAGGCGATCGTTGTGGCGACAACCTATGCATGTTAGAACCTGTCAGAATCGTGTCAGAATCGTAGGTGACCGAAGATCATAGAGAGAATAAGAATGACGACCTGTCGAAAACTTAGTCGTATACTACACAACGATTAAAATTTTACGGTGCACTTTACTCACTTTAAGCATTTCATAACTTTATATAAGTATTTTATGATTATGGCATGTGTAATATACCTTTCAAAAAATTTGTATTTGTTTATTTTGCTTTCTCAGAGAGTGTTTTATAATCTTTAGTTTTGTAAATTTTAAACATTTTTAGGTGTTTGAATTTGAATTGAATTTTGATATAACGCTTTTTTAATACGTTTTTTTTTTGTTTTTTTGCCAGTCATATCATAGTGATACAATTGTATGAGTAAGATATTCAGCCTGCAGACTGAGATCTACATGAATAAATCAGTAGCGGATCCAGCATCAGCCATGAAAAAGAATTTTATCGGCGAATGCACAAGCATATATCATAGCCGCTATTATCATCAGGCCATTGGACCGATAAAAATATTTACCAGAGTCGGTGCTGATCTGCGCCTGCGTATTATAATGGAGTATTTGTAAATAGAGTAGCAAATTCCCTCGTTTACATTTAAGAGAGTATGATTTACGGATTACGGTAATAAATACTCTGATCGAACAACTTTGGGTCTGGAAAGCCAAACTATTGTGTTGATAAAATCAAACCCCTATCTCTCCTCTGTCACTCCAGGTAAGCAAACAAATAAAAACGATACAAGAGATGGACAGTTCAACGTCCAGTACTGTAGCAACATCCAGTCATGTCCAGTAGTAAATCCACATTTTTAAAGATCCGTTTATCGAGATTATTTAAAGGAATCAAACAAAACAGTAGCTTCGTACACAAAGCATGATAATTTGTCATGATTTTCAAAAGTGACCTTCGGCCTAACTTAGAATGTCTTACACACTTATATGAAAAGATTCAGTCACACCAAAAGGCTGTCACACAGGAGGCGTGTTATAGCGGACAAATGGCGAAGGTCAGAATCGTACGAGATCCCGGCGATTATAATAGACATACATAATGACTATTTACGCTAAGCTACAACAACCACTTGCGACCACGCAAATATAGGCTGCACTAACATGATGCAAATAGCCTACATGAGGAGAACTAGAATTCTTCTTCCACAGCTTAAAATCACCTGTAAACTGTGGCGATCGTGTAAGATATTGAGCAGGCCGATTATGCCTTCCACAAGGCGCCGCACCTGTTTCCGTTGGTTTACCAGTTTTCCCCCTCAGTCGCCAAAAGAGGCGGAATATAATTTAGTCGCCGAGTGATTTCTTAATCCTTTTTAATCTTCTATTCTATCATTTTCGTATGTATTGTTTGTTTTATTGGATGAACGAAATTATCACTATATCCAAAGCTGACTTTGACGGAAGGCATCCGTGGGGATCCGCAGAAAAGAAATAATTTTGGACGCAAAAGGACGTAACTCAATGAAGTGTCTGTGTGACTGCGGCATTAGGTTCGTGATTGTCCTCTCAGACGCGCATTATAATTCGGCGTGAGTAATTTTTGAAAATTTCAAAAATTTGCGGCGACCCTACAGTATCTGACTAGGAGGCCGATCCTGATTTTTGGTGAATTCAGTTGGCGACAAAGGTCGTAGCAGCTTAAATTTCAAGGCCGTTTGGTTTGGCGGTACGTACAATGTACGCTGTAGCGCGGCAACCTACAGGCCGCTAAACATGAGTATCTGGCGACCAATCTACGATAGCACCTTGTCGCGACAAGTGAAGACAGGCTACAGTCACTGACGTCAACCTAACTGACACCGGCTATTGGTTAACTTGTTGAAAATCCAGCGGCGCAACTGAATTTTGCTACGTATATTTTGGCGACAGACCGCATAATTCACGATCTTATAGGCGATTGGACCTGCGCGTGGTGGCACAGGTAGTTCGTAGGTTGTCGCAACAACGATCGCCTCCTGTCCCACAGAAGGCGATCGTTGTGGCGACAACCTATGCATGTTAGAACCTGTCAGAATCGTGTCAGAATCGTAGGTGACGAAGATCATCTACGTATCTACTACTCTGTCCACGATAGGCTACGACAACGATTTGCTTCCACGCAAACAATAGGCTAACAATAGTTGATCCGATAAATACAATAGCCTCGACCTTCGCGCATCTGCGCGGCTCGACTTCTCTGTCGCAGCTTAAAATCAAACTAAAATATGAACTTGCGCACTGTGGCGATCCTTACGGACTGACACAGGCGATCGAGTGTTTTCTACCTGATGGCGGCCTGTCGCCTTTAGGTTCGTGATAGTCCTCCAGTCGCGCATCATAATTTGGGTCGTGAGAGATTTTTGAAAATTTCAAAAATCAGCGGCGACTGTGCAGTATCTGAATGGAGGCCGATCATGATTTTTGTGAATGTAGGTGGCGACAAAGGTCGTAGCGGCTTAAATTTCACTGGCCTTTCGGTTCAGCGATGCGTGCAACGTACGCTGGAGCGCGGCAACCTACAAACTGGCCGCCGTTCCGCTGTGCTAAACAAGTTCTATCTGGCGACAATCTACGATAGCACCTTGTCGCGACAAGAGAAGACAAGCTACGGTCATTGACGTCAACCCAAACTGACGCCGGCTATTGTTTAACTTGTGAGAACCAGCGGCGAACAAAATTTTGTTATGCTACAGTCACACAGACACTTACGTATAGTTACGTCCCGATGCGTCCAAAAAATTATTTTCTTTCTGCGGATCCCCACTGATGCCTACCCGTAATAGTCAGCAGTGGAAATATTGATAATTTCGTTAATCCAGTAAAAACAAAGAAATACAT
>CALNVZ010002100.1:20140302-20160501 GCA_940671915.1 Paracentrotus lividus
AAGATCATCTACAGTATCTACTACTCTGTCCACGATAGGCTACGACAACGATTTGCTTCCACGCAAACAATAGCTAACCAATAGTTGGTTATCCGATAATACAATAGCCTCGACCTTCGCGCATTCGCGGGCTCGACTTTTCTTGTCGCAGCTTAAAATCAACTAAAATATGAACTTGCGCACTGTGGCGATCCTTACGGACTGACACAGGCGATCGAGTGTTTTCTACCTGATGGCGGCCTGTCGCCTTTAGGTTCGTGATAGTCCTCTCAGTCGCGCATCATAATTGGGTCGTTGAGAGATTTTTGAAAATTTCAAAAATCAAGCGGCGACTGTGCAGTATCTGAATGGAGGCCGATCATGATTTTGGTGAATGTAGGTGGCGACAAAGGTCGTAGCGGCTTAAATTTCACTGGCCTTTCGGTTCAGCGATGCGTGCAACGTACGCTGGAGCGCGGCAACCTACAACTGCCGCCGTTCCGCTGTGCTAAACAAGTCTATCTGGCGAACAATCTACGATAGCACCTTGTTCGCGACAAGAGAAGACAAGCTACGGTCATTGACGTCAACCAAACTGACGCCGGCTATTGTTTAACTTGTGAGAAACCAGCGGCGACAAAATTTTGTTATGCTACAGTCACACAGACACTTACGTATAAGTTACGTCCCGATGCGTCCAAAAATTATTTTCTTTTCTGCGGATCCCCACTGATGCATCTCTCTCTTGGAAGAAATGATAGAATAGAAGATGAAATAATATTTGGACGCAACCGGACGTATCTATACGTAAGTGTCTGTGTGACTGTAGCATTACGTATTTGTTGGCGACAGACGCGATAATTCACGATGTTATAAGCGATTGGACCTGCGCATGGTTGCGATGGGTACTAAAAGGTAGTTCGTAGGTTGTCGCCACAACGATCGCCTTCTGTGGGACAGGCCCTTAACTTGTTGGAAATCCAGAGGCAAACGGAATTTAGTGCGTCTCTTTTGGCGACAGGCGACAATTATTCACGAATTAAAAGGCGATAGGCGCTGCGCATGCTGGTCATATAGCATATTCGCCAGATATCGCGACACATATTGCCTCCTGTGAGACAGGCCCTAAAGTATAGTTCTCTCCCAATTCTTAAAACATCGTAAACGGGCTGTCTTTGGCTAAATTGTGTGTTCTGGGGCACCTTCCTGTGCGAGCCCGTTTATAAGTTGGTAAAAACAGATCCTATCACATTTCTAATGAAGCGTCTTTGGACGTGATGGCATGTATGTTTTCTGGACGAGTCGACTTAAAATCCCTATTTTATTGACTTGTAAAGATATTCCTATAACCATTTCGACTTAATAACTTTTATAAATAAGAATTGAAAATCAATAGTAGCCAATCAGATTCCTTGTTGCATGGACTTTTTGAGTATAAATCTCTCTGCGAACCAATCAGAATAGTTGTTTCACATTTGCAATTTATCGTAACTCTTTATGTTACAGGGCACTGGTATGATAATATTACGAAAGACTGGACATTGTTATTGCTTAATGAGCCGCGTTTGTTTTATTGACGGATTGATAAAGAGTTATAAATCTAAGTGTTTAATTGTTTGTTATTGGGCCAGATAAAAGGGACGAGCATTTCTCCCCTTTAAGAATGACATATTCCTCGTGGCTGCTTATTTGAACTTGAAAGCTCATTTGATGATTTCAAGCTTTTAGACTCTATCATCACCGAAGCATTGATTTGCTTATCAAAATGCCAAAGGCAAACTGTTCTCCTATTTTTTTTCTCCCTTTCTATTTCAGAATAAAAATTTAAGAAAAAAAAAACTTTATGTTCATTCTCTTGTACTGTACTTCTACACATGTATTGTGTTGACTACAATAAGTCAAACTCTGAATTTGGTATGTAACACACGGTAGTTCTGTGAATATTCTATATAGAACATAATGAAATTTGAGTAGGTTCGTATTTATGGGGCTCGGATCATAATATCATACATGCCAAATAAACTCGTTAACCCTATCGCGATTAATAACACAAAAGGTTGCCACTTTTTTTAATACGATGACATAAATTAGGCTTGTTTTATCATCGTTGTAAACATGGTGACATATATTATAAGTGGAGAATCACACATACCGTCTAACTGGCGAAGACCCTTCCCCTGATACAGTGAGATGAAAAATAGTATATAATCGAACTTTAAATAATAAGTATGGACGAAGCATTGTTTATTGGCCATAAAAATAATATCATGCCAAACGCATGGCTGTTTTGGAACTTTGTGTGTAAAATTACAAGACAGTGTTTACTCTCATTGTTATTGTCAATATAGCAAATTGCACAAATTGAATACTTGCAACAGCTTTTCCAGAACAGATAGAGAAATGAATTCGTCGGGAAAAAGGGGGAAATGGATGTTCATATTGGTTCATTCTCACTAGGGTACATGCAGGTAATATGGGACACCTGAAGCAAATCATGTCGTGACCGTCGACCGGTGACCGATGACCGGTGTGAGCACCATAATGTTGTTCATATGAACTTTATACGTAAATATATCGTCGTGAGAGCATCTAATGCCGAAATTTCTCTGAGAAAATTGCTGAAAACCAAAAAGGTAGGTAAAACTTACGGCATTTTTTTACCCTGATGTATAATTTGATATTTCACAGAATGTGATGGTGAAAGAGTGTTTGAGGGGGTAACCTCAATTGTTTTGTATATTTAGTAAGCTTATAGTTTCATTTTGATCATACTAGCGTGTACAGGTCAATTTGTTTTAGTGAAGGGGTGCAATGTTGCATTAAATGCTTGCCTGACACAGCAACATTAGTGCAGGTAATATGGGACATCCAAAATGGCGGAAATGATTCTGGTACTTAGTATTGGGATGAGGCATCAATCTCTTTGCTACGATTTTTTAGGGTATATTCACAGTATATAATTAATATAAATAACTTATTGTAGGCCTATATTGACTTGTATAATGAAAATAATATTAAAATAATATTTAAAAAAAAGAAATAATATACAAAATACATAACAATGAAATATATAGTCAAAGGTTTTACTGAAGGGTCTTATAATTTCAAATTATATCTTAAAGTTAATGATTTTCAACATTTTAAGCAAATTCCAGACATGGTAGAGTAATTGTAGTTTTTAAAACGTACATTAAATACATGTCCCATATTACCTGCACATGCAGGTAATATGGGCATTTTGGTAATGACGTCAACATTTGAATATTGCAGACAGGGGGGTTGGTGATAATTGTTTTTCTTCACAATAAAAGTTAGAGCAGTATAGTTATTGATTCATATAAACAAAGATTAGACTGTGTGTCATTTCGTAATTTTATGCAAAGTAGGCAAATGAGCTTAGGGGGTCCATATTACCTGCATGTACCCTATGGTTTAGTTGAAATCATGTCTACAGAATCTTTTTTTTTGTGGTGAGCTTGGAAAAAAACAAATTGCATATGAAGATTTCCGTGAACTCATCACATAATTGCGCACAAAATATTCAAGACAGCGAAGTTCAGTGCAAAATCATCATAAAAAATGATTTGATTAGATTTGATATTGTATTGATTTCCACATTACGTATGATAATATATTGTTCGGGGTAATAGTACGGGGAAGGTGCCCTCCAAGCATAGTGCCCTCATATGCCAAACATATTAAAGTAGATGTATAAACGATTGGGATTTCCTAACCCCCCCCCCCGATCTTGCGTTCTTTATTAAAAAGTATACTTTTGAGGTTTTCCAGAAAATAGCAAAGATGTTTTTAAATGTTTGAATTCGAAGAATTTTATTGTCTCCTCCCCCTCCAAATTATGAATCTCTCAGAAAAGGTCATACAAAAACAAATTTAAAACATAAATGGTCATACAAATACAAAATCAAAAACAGAAAAGGTCATACAAAACTGGGAAAAAAGTGGAATAAAAGAGTTGGGAAATGAAAGGGGAAATTTCGTTATCTACTATGTAAAGGTTATACAGACATTTAAACAGAAATGGGAGGAACCACACAGCGTGGTGTTGGTTAACTCCCCCCTACCCCCATACCCTAAAAATAGGGAAAACTACAAGTATGTAAACTGCATCTCCTCCGTGAGATCGCCAATTTGAACAACATTCTATCATGAGCTTAATGACGTCATGTGACGCGATTTTACGTGCGAGGTCTACTAGTATCTCGTCTTATATTATAGGTGATCATTGGTGAGTGCGTTATTTGCTTCTCGGAAAACAAGAGATTGAAACCAGTGGCTGCAGTTTCATGTTCCCCTCCACATCGACTTGCTCTCAAGTTTCAAGTTTCAAGTTTCTAATTTCAGCTTTAGAAATACATATTTTCAAAAAGAAATGAAAGCGAATCGATGAACCCCTAAAAAATTTTCTTTGCGTCATTTATGATCTATTTGCTACGATTTTGTCATTAATTTAGTTGCTTTATACCATAGTAAAACGTTATGAGATGACGGAGTTTGAATCTAAAGCTTACAAGAAAGTCAGGGGCGTCATAGGGGCATTAAAAGAGGTTCAATGAGAAATATACTTGATTTTCTTTTATAACTCTAAGTGCAAGATAGTTTTAATTTCAAACAATTTTGGAAAGTAATGATTTTTGTTTATTTCTCGACACGGCTTGAAAACTTCGAACTTTGCCAGCTGAAAATTTGACCATGTTGACATGGTTATCACCCCATTAGATCCTCTATAAAAGGTGTGAGCCATGATTTATTGAAGCTGGCTCCCGGTCTTTATGATAGCTGATAGCTTTTTATAAAGTAGTTTAAGTGCAAGGTTGACACCAACCACAAGTCATTAAACAAGACAACAACGTGTAATTTGCATTTTAATAGGACTCTTTCACAATGTCATTCAACTTGAATTATTTCGCTAGATATTTCCAATGCCGTTTCTTTTCACTTCGCTAATTCATCATTCGATTACAACATTAAAAGGCTGTAATAATAATTATATAGCAATTTTGAAAGTAATCGCATTAAGAAAATAGCTTCTAGGGTACATGCAGGTAATATGGCCCCCTAAGCTCATCTGCCTAATTTGCATAAAATTACAAAATGACACACAGTCTAATCTTTGTTTACATGGTTTATATGAATCAATAACTACTGCTCTAACTTTTATTGTGAAGAAAAACAATTATCACCAAGCTGTCTGCAATATTCAAATGTTGACGTCATCACCAAAGTGCCCATATTACCTGCATGGGCACATGTATTTAATGTATTTTTAAAAAAATACAATGACTCTGCTATGTCTGGAATTTGCTTAAAATGTTGAAAATCATTAACTTTCAGATATCATTTGAAATTATAAGACCCTTCAGTAAATACTTTGACTATATATTTCATTGTTTTGTATTTTGTATATTATATCTTTTTTAATATTATTTAAATATTATTTTCATAATAAAAATCAATACAGGCCTACAGTCATGACAGTAAGTTATTTATATTGATTATATACTGTGAATATACCCCAGAAATCGTAGCAAAGAGATTGATGCCTCATCCCAATACTATATACATGATATAAGTACCAGAATCACTTCCGCCATTTTGGACTGCCAATATTACCTGCACTGATGTTGCTATGTCAGGCAAGCATTCAGTGCCATAATGCACCCCTTCACTACAACAAATTGACCTGTCCACGCTAGTACATTTATGATCAAAATGAAACTATAAGCTTACTAAATATACAAACTATTGAGGTTACCCCCTCAAACACTCTTTCACCATCACATTCTGTGAAATATCAAATTTTACATCAGGGTAAAAAAGTGCCGTAAGTTTTACCTACCTTGTTGGTTTTCAGCAATTTTCCCAGAGAAAATTTCGGCATCAGATGCTCTCACGACGAAATATTTTCGTATACAGTTCATATGAACAACATTATCATGATTATGGCGCTCACATCGGTCACCGGTCACCGGTCGAAGGTCACGACATGATTTGCCTAAGGTGGCCCATATTACCTGCATGTACCCTATATTACAGAGACCACCGAGCGTTTTTAAGGGGGTGGGGCGGCAAGAATGCGAACAAACATAATTTTGATGGTTATTGCCCATTTTTATACGTGTCTCCTTAAAAAAAAAGGTGTTGGTGCTGCCCCAGCCCCCAAACCTCCATGGCATTATTATATACTGTTTTTATATTCCTTCCACAACGATTTTGAATTGAAACATCATATAACCTGTATGAATGTATGACGTATGCTGATACGTAGATTCAGGCTATTACAAAATACAGGCAGAGTAGATTTGTTTTATTTTTCTATAATATTTAATATTGTTGACAATATTCTGTTACATTCTTTCAGGATATAGGCTGTCATAGAAAAAAAGTTGAAGCACGTACAATGAGAGAGATCTTGACTTGATCCAAAACGGTGAACCCCAAGTCATGTCAAAAGTCAAGCTTTCCAAAGTCTCCAGAGGAACAACTTCTCCTCCATATTCTGAGCACTTGAAGATCTAGATCTTGAGAGGGGATTTAACTTGAATAGACTTTGTGAGTGATAGTCGAAGGTCCAACTGAGTTGTTATTACTGAGGGATGAATTGTTTCAAAGAGAGATAAACTGTGATATGCAATCGTTTTGAATATGTTAAAAAATAAAATTCATCATGTTCATAATGACATTAAAATATTGTGTAAATTTATGAATATTTATGGAGTGTTTTTTTTTTTTTTTTTTTCTTTAAGCCCCGGTCACAAATGTCGTGAAGTCCCGGGGTTAAGTACGCCGTGCGAACGATTTTTAGACCATTTCGTAAGAACTGTAAGAAATTCTTTAAAATGCCGTACGAACCACCGCACCGTTCGCAGATCAGCCGCAGACTGTTCGTAAGTTCGAAGATTGGTAATGGTCTTGTCCAATATTCTTTTCATCTTCGCACGAAACAACCTTTCGTAAGACGATCGTACGACGTCGTAGGAAAGCCGTAAGAAAGTAAGCTCCATCTACGAGCATTCACAAAAACTCCAGAGATTCTTACGAATGCTTCGTACGAACATCCTCTGTAGCTTTTCGATCAATAGCAAGATGCATGTCAAGATGGGCCCCTTCCAAATTGGAAAATGATGCAAAGTGTCTTGTGTCATCATGCACACTTATTATAATAAGATAAAAATCATCATAAAAGAAATAGAAAATCCGCGTTATCAGTAATCTAAATCTTACGAATGTAATGGGGTTGGGTGACACCACATACTAGTAAATGTATCTCGGATCATGTCATACATGATTGTAATCAAATCCCTCTGCTATAGCTCCAGGATGTAGTAAAATGAATTATGACATCAGGTTAAAACATAATTATGGGGATACTTAACCGAATATTTATATCGTCCCAATTCGTTCAGTATATAAACCCCCACTCAATCATATTTTGAACCCCCTGATATATCTTTATAATGATCTGGAGTGAAGATGATGATGATGATTTTGTCTGTTTAAATAGACAGTGAGAAGATTAAATATTGATAAGAGCGAGGATCCTTATCTCGAACCAACATATAGTTCTACTTGAGCTTTGTGCCAGGTACTAAAATGATTCACGGAGGGAGACTCGTCAAATAATTGCTCCCCCGGCAAATCAAAGAAATACGATTGTAAAACATTATTGTTATGATGGCTGTGATGATCGGTCAGTTACATCGGAGAGAACAGGCCCCAGACACACCAAGAGATTGCATCACCGCGAATGAGAGGGTAGTGGTGGGTTTGGAGAAGACTGGGTGATGTGACTGAATACTTCACTGAACATGGAACAAGCATTGACACATTCGTGATCTAGCTTCCTCATGAGCATTTTAAAACTATTTTTTCTAGGCTAACTTTATTCTCCCGAGCATCTTATTGTGGTGAAGATTTCTGAGTTCCTTTTTCATTTCATATGAGATCTGCGTTGAGCAAACAATCGTTTTTTTTTTTTTTTTTGTTCAAGCATAATTTCTATTCCCTGTTCTCCTTGTGCTATTGTGTTGAGAGTAGAAGTAGGTCTTATGGCAAAAGTCATCTTATATCGTGATTTGTGGTAGCTGGATATATGAATTTAGGATTATTCTTCACCCATTGTTTTGATTTCTACTTAAAAAAAAAATTATTTTGCCTATGTAGGCTGAAGGAACACTGTAAGGAAGTTTGTATTCTGTTTATTAAAAAAAATATGTTTGTATAATGACAAACAAAACAATGTGTTTTGTTATACTTTTCTGCTGTTATATTGTTGTTGTTTTTCTTATGTTATATTGTAATATTGTATTACTGGTGTGTTTAAAATATAAAAATAGATATCATATTAAATGGAATGTATATAAATATATGTATTACATGTTATTACATATGTAAATTACAAAACAATGCGTCATTTTCATAATAAATATTCCATGCCTACATTGTTCGCTGGGAATTAGGAGAAAATTATAACGATGATTCACAGCAATCATTATTTTGGCGCCATATTTCTGTTACAACGCGTATAAAAACGGTGTTAAAATGTCTTAATGGACGAAATGTCATTGACTAAGTATGAGAATATAACAAAATAAAGTTCCACATTGAAACACCTAGATTCCTGTTTTAAAAATTGTGTTAAGAAGGGAATTAATGAATAATGAATATAAATTCAACAAACTCCTAACACTAATGGCCATGAATGGGGTGTACTAAGCAATTTAATAATGAATGAATAAATAATGATTTATATTATGTAGGCGCCAGGCTACGCCAAACTTCTTGATTGTGTTTTACAAGGAAAGTTATAGATGATGCCAAAAATAAATACTAAGTGCCATTTCCATGTGTGGAATGAGTAAAAAAAAAGTATTAAAAATCAGCATTATATGAAATTCTATATATTTAAGAATGATGTAATCAACTTGGACTTTATTTAATATATAACATTTTAAATTTGATTTGAATTTATTCTCACACACAAAAAGTTCAACAGAAGAGGAAAGCATTATAATCCATTATAACAATGCAACAGACGAGCTCGCTATTTCATTTACAAGGAAACAGGAAAAATATTTCCCATGGTTACAAAGACAAAATTTATAAATTATAACAGGGTAGGGACAAAAGTCCTTTGATAAGACTTTAACCTACATTTGCCTCACTCTACCCAAGTGAGGAACATGGGTATCAGTAGTGCTTAGGGTTTCCTATGCTCTCTCTTTCTCTCTCTCTCTTCACCCACACCCTCTCTCTTTCATTCTTTTTCTAAACACCCCTATTGCACTATTGCAAGCAATATTGCTATATGAATATTATTGAATACGATTTCTTACCATTTTTCACACTCGAGTGACGTTATAAAGACGCTATTTATATAGTGAATGGTCCACTAGTCAAGGTCAAAGCACAGTTTTCTTACAAAATACGAATATATTTTTAGACATTGTACTTCTCAAACACCAAATATATATTTGCATGAATGTGTTTCAAATCACTAAGTGCAAACTGTTATACTAGTTACTACGCTTTGTTTTGAGGGAGGCATTTCTTGCTATTATTCTAGCAGGAATAATGATGAATACGCCAAGCCAAGTGAATTTATATTTTTATATAACTTCAGGCTTAATGGTTGGCTACAAATGAGTATGAACTAGGTCTCAACTTGTTTTGTTAAACGTTTGCAAATCTATATAATATAGGTTAATGAATAGGTTGATGAATTAGGACACACAATGAATATTCGTTACATCCTTTTCGAGAAAAAAAAATGAGGTTGACGTGACATTCATGTTTTGTGGAACAATGCATTTCTATTATTTTACGACATTTCATATTTTTAGGAAGCATAGATACCAGTGTGGTTTTTATTATTCTATTCAAACCAATGTTGGTCTCTGATATCATGCATTTGTGTTTGTTATGTGTGTTTACTCAGATTTGAGTGATAATGTGTAATGAGTTGAAGAGTCAATCATATTCATTTTAAAATCTGAGGGCCAACATAATTGTTGTAAATCATTTTGTTTACTCGCACTTTTCTCTTCATAAATCTCGTCCTTTTGTGTTCGGGAGACGTTGACTCTAAGATAAGTTTATTTAAAAAAATTACAATCTCATATTATTTTATGAGGGTTCTATGATCAAGATAACCACCGTGAAGCTCGTAAAGAAAAAGAAGGGCTGATTTTCCAGGTGGGGGGGGGGGTTGTATCGACAGCAGATACTGCAAGCAATTAAAAAGAGGACGGAGATTTAAATTTAGTGTGTGGTTTCAATAGCAGTTTCTAAAGATACCTACAAAGGGGACATTCCATTTCTATGATTTTTTTTTTTTTTTTTTTTGTCACGGAGACATTTTTTAGACGCATCGGAGTCTAGGAGACGTCCAAAAGTTACCGAGTCGGAGACTCTCCGAAGAGTGAAATGCAACTAAAAAATAACCGGTCTTTTAATTAATGATATAGGTTTTCCCGTCAATTTTAAACTCCTGCAATCAATCGTTTATGTTCATCAATTAAACGATTACCTCATGGAGCGAGCTATCGGTCATTGAATAACTTTTAGATTTTCAACCGCACTCTTGGGACGGAAGTGCTTGCAGAAAATGTCAAATGATCGAGATGGTTTTAACTTGACCTGAAACCTTTTATGAATCGTCAATTCAAACTAAAGATGTATTCACGTTGCCGAGACGTGCTCAGAGTTTCTCCGAGATGGGGAAAAAAATCTGATTGATATGAATATGTTTGATTTCCCTCGACTCATAGACGTCGCGGAGACTTATAAGACGTCTTTGAAGCTCTGCGACTAGCCTCAAACCAGTCTCAACCCGTCTAATGTCAAGTGAGACACGCAGTTGGTTGGTGGGTGATCTTTCACGAATAAATGTCAAAGCAAATCTGAGTTTGACCTGTTGTTCAGTAACTTTAAATTACCTTCACGCGAATCACCGCGATGTACAGTATCATTTAGACATCAAAATTTTAATGCCTCGATCACACGTCCGGGATCCCGTACGGCGAGGGAATCAGTGTTGGATAATTTCTTACAGTTCGGTTCCAATTTTTTCGCACGAGATTTACCCTTAAAGCGACTTGGATAGAGACCACTATTGTGTCATATCTCCTTTCCCAAAAGCTATCTATTCGGGGTCCGTACGGTGAGTAGAAAAGACACTTTAAACTTTACGTGCGGTTCCGGCCGACTCCCTTACGATTTTATGCGCACATCGAACATTTTCCAGTAGTTATGTTAATGTAGGGGAGCCGGGAAGATCGAGTGTAGTGCTCTCGATTTTCCCGGCGTTTTCAACCCGGTGCGTTAGAAAACCCTTGAAGTCACCAATGGCCGAGCGGGTTTCTGCCGGTATCCGAGCGGGCCCCCGTGTTTTTCAGTGAGTCCCCAAATAAAATATTGAAGCCTTTTAACTATTACGGTTCCTGTGCGACTTTCCTTCGGGCCTACCGCTACGGCCCTCAAAGTCTTGATGAGATTATACGAAGGCTATAACGTCTAGGACAGATCCAAACTTCTGGCCTAAATATAATATGTTTTTTATATATAGTTATATAATAATAGCTAATAAATATATATATAGTAATACTATAAATATATATTATATTGGGGGGGGCTGTGTAGAAAGACCACTTTGTTAGATGGTTTATCTAGGTGGGACTAGCATCTCATATCGTTTTCCACCCAATTCACGATGGCACCCAATCATGATCACTTTCAATAGGTAATTCTTCTCTTTTCCTAGTGGTGTGATGCATGGGATGTACAAAATGAAAATAATATTTTTGGATCAAAATTCGTCTCTGAACTATACGGTTTATGGATGGATTTTATTTTCATGTAAGATCTATCCATTAAGCTTCTAAAAAAAAAAAAAAAAAAAAAAAAAAAAAAAAACTCGGACCTATTATGATACGACAACTTGATTTTTGATTCAAATGAACCAACGTTAAGGCTTATTTTTAGTAATTAATTTTGAAACGGTTCGGAAAATTAAAAATCGCGGATGCAGCTCAAACAGATTTATCAAACACGACTTATTACAGACCGTCCGGGTCCCGCGGATGGTACTGTGATCGCCCCATAAATTGTACAACTTAAGGGCCTTTCCCACAGGCGGCGATCGTTAATGTCATAATTATAAGGAATTCGGCTTTAAAAAGGCGATTATAAACCTACATACGATTCTATCTAAGCTAGGCTACAACAACAACAACTTGCTACCACACTTACAATAGCAAGGTCCCCAGTTGTCGCAACAACGATCGCCTCCAGTGGGACAGCCCCTTTACTGAAGTATGGTTTATTACTTGTCTCCTTTCATCAATCAAAGTGGAAAAATTAGTATACAAACAATAGTGTTGATCATAAGGTGAATACAATTGAATTATGAATAATTTTGACAAGAGATGTATGAATGCATCAGATTGATATAGCTCAGCTAAATAGGTTGCATATCACTCTAAACCTTCGACACAAATTCAGATCGCTCTTTGTCACAGTCCTTATCGTCATTAATTTCATGTTGATAACTCAGCATAAACTGCAGGATTTAAAGAGCAAAACGGTTTGCATATGGTTAGCTTTAGGAATTGATTTTGCATCCACTGATTTGCAGAATACCTTGGGCAGCGTTTGACAACCCAATACAGTCGTCAAGTGTTTCATAAATCATCATGATACATCCCTTTATTGCGGTGGGGGCACATTATGTCAAAAAAGTTTTTAAGTCCCTCCTGGTCTTTTGGTTAGTATTATATTATTTTAGGCTATAATTATTGGTTTAAAACTAAATATATCATCGAACTCATTTCTACTCCCCAGGCACGGATCCGGGTTGGGGAGGGGGCCGGGGGAGGGGTGGCCGAGCGTTCTTTGACTCCCTTTTACCAAAATCGATTTTAGACACACTGTAAAAAATATTTGTATTTTTACTGCAAATCTACTGTCAGCAGAGTCGCCATAAAAATAATGTAATTTAAAAAACAGTTTTGCTGTAAATTTCTCCTGCAAATAATTACGTGAGATATACAAAATATACATCAGGAGTAACACATTTGTTCCATTTTAACCAAATATGTCAGCTACATAACTCTGATGATTTCTTTTCTTCTCTTTCATTAATTACTAGAAAAGAAATTTACAGCAAAATTGTTATTTCAAATTACATTTTTGTATGGCGACTCTGCTGACATCACTTTGATGTATTATTTTTTTAAGTGCATGCATTATACGGTTTTTCCAATTGTCCCGATATGATTGACATCAATTCATGCATATTTCCCTTATTCATCTTTAAGTCTAGTCGATAACTTTTTATATATTATAGGGGTTAGATAACAATGTAGTATGTATTCAATACTTATTCTATATTTCGAGGTCAAAGATCGTACCAATACATCCTACTATCTCACTAATGAGAGATACTCAGGGTCTGTTCATAGTTTAAGAATCCACGTTATCAAAATTTAGATCATGATTGTTAAAGGGGAATCCATCCAAGAATAGTTAAAAAGGGTGGAAAATAAAAGAAAAATGAGCGAAGGTTTGAAGATAATCAATCAGAGGATAAGCAAGTTATAAATGCTTAAACGTGGTGTATAGTTTTGGTAACAAAAAAGGAATTGGCACAAAACCGATCAAATGTAGTTACATGTTGTCCACATTGCAAAAGATATGTGTGAAGAGATCTTGTAGGACACTTCCTTTCATTATTTCCGGATGAATTTCATTGAATTTGTTTTTTGAATGAAGCGTAAATTAACGGCCGTTTATACCTCTGCTGACAATTCGCACGCCCAAGGTTACGGGTGAATTTAGTTCGAACGCGATCTGGTGTACACACCACACAAAGATCCCATTTGTTTCCACCGTTGAGCGCTAACCTGTGACGGTTCCCGACTTATCTTTTTTTATCTTATATTACGAAATAAAGACACTAAACGAGATTTTCAAGTACTTATATTTGCTTTATTATCAGTTCTTGGATTCAATCTTTTTATCTTAGTGTGAATCAAAATTAATTTTTCCTTCTCCCGAAACTATACACCAGCTTTAAACTGTTTGTTTTGTGACGCCACATGAGAGCTGCTCGCCCATAATGTCATTGTGTGCTGGAATGTAAATTCTATGAATTACTATTGTTCCACATGACTGTTAATTTTTCATCCATACTATCCAAACAATCATCAAAAATATTTTAGGTGTTAAAATTTTTCGGCTTTCGGCCGTCAAGAAGGTCGTCACATATCAGCACTAGGGGTAGGGTTCAGTCAGTCAATCGGGTATCACACAAAAAAAAAAATCTGTTTTTCCCCCACTCCTCGCCTTTTTTTTTGGGGGGGGGGGCCGTCGGCACCCTGGATCCGTACATGGTAGCAGAAGTAGTAGAAGTAGGTGTGTTCACAATATTATAATAACTAATATTACTGTTGTTGTTTTGTTATCATTATCTACTACTAATGACGTCACTTAATTCCTTTTTTTTTTTTTTTTTTAAATATATAAGGCACTGTGCAGGGTACATCAGCTATGATTTTTAAGCCACGGGAATATCATGTAAAATATTAATTATTATACGCTGCATTCAGAATAGCAAGGACTAGCATTTGAACAGTCATGATCGGCGTTAATTAGTCCAAACCAGCCGCAGATACACATGGGAGAGGAAAGCAAGTCTATTCTGCGAGTTCCTGTAAGCTTGCTTTGATTATTTAAAAACTCACTATCCAGGTAATACTTGAACTATACGGATGAGGCCAAAGATAAAAAGTGGTCTTGATTGTAACCAAATTCATTCATTAATTCAGCCCTTTTTTTCCTTCTAATGTCCGGTGGTTTTTGTGACTTCCAACTCGGGGGTTTTTCGGAAGTAAAAACCGGGGATCGGAAATAGTAGTGAAAACACAACGAGTACAGCAGCAATTCTGGTATAAGCGCTGGCATTGGTTTAACCATGGATACTACTAGAAGTATCCATGGTTTAACCTATCAATTCTCCAAAATGTTAAAAACTTTCCACACAATGTGGTCTACATGATATTGAAACACATGAATGGTGTTAACAGTTTAGAATTGTATTGTAGTCAATGGGCCATCACAGTTGTAAAGGGGGTTAATTTTTGTGAGGTCGTAAAGCTAGCATGACGAATAATTATGAATATGAGGTGCATGCAGAGTAACCTTGTAGCATCCCCCCTCTCCTCTCTCTCTCTCTCTCTCCTCCTTTTCTCCCCTTGATCCATCTCTGTTTTTCTCTCTGTATCTCCCTTGTGCATTTCTCATTTTTCTCTTCGATCATTACTTTCCATTCTATCGTTGTCTTATACGTGTTCAAAACTCGCTGTCTCCTCGCTAAGCCAAAATATCAGAGAAAAAATATTTTTGGACGATATATAATTTGGTAGCATCCTCATTGGCACCCCAAAAGGATAAACATTTTGCAGTATTCTATTAACCAAACAGCATTCTGATTTTTTTGTTTTTATTATTATTAATGCATTAATGAATTTAATTCATTTTATTCATTTATTTTTGTTAGATTTGCAAGCAAACTTATACTCTCAAACTTTGGCCATTTGTTTTTTCTCTTTCACACAAGACAAAAAACAAACAAAAAACAAACAAAAAACAACCCCCCCCCAAAAAAAAAAAAAAAAAAAACAAAAAAACAAAATGTCAGACAAACGAAAAGATAAACTCAATCGACAATATTATTGTTTTTCTCTTGTTCAAAACATGTATTTCTCTTATCAAAATATCTGTAAACATAAAACATTTGTCATATACTTCGCATATACTGGATAATATTTTTTCCTCTCTCGTGTAAATATATACATTTGTTTTCAATATAAAAAAATTAAACATTTATGAAACATGATAGATAAAACGTCATAATATACAAAAGGAGTACTTCTTCAAAAATAAAGCATATAAATCAATTAATAAGCTTTCAATCTTCATAATATCAGGCACTCGAATCGAACCTCATTTCTACATGCCTAGAATATTTTGCTATACCAGTCATAACAATTTTAATGAGTTGCAAACACACTTTACGCGAATTAATTATCTTATTGTCTCTATGTTTATGATCATTATTTAAAAAAGAGGAAAATTGAGAGAGATTTCATGGTCATCACTAAAGATATTGCATTAAAAAAATACAACATAATGGCAAGCTTTTATATATGGATAACAATATCGTAAGCTTTAAATCATGTACGGATATTCAATTCTACGACAATGTACGAAGTAAAGTTTGGGACCTGATTTCCGAACGATTTGGTTCGAACCGCAGCAAAAATAGTAACAAGTTGATTCAATAACCATGCCCATTCTTTTTTTCGTTTAGACATCGATTTTTTTTTCGTTGGGACGAGTCTGTAACTTCTGAATCGGTTTGCGGCAAGATTAAAAGAGGTCAAACAAAAGATCTAAGGAGGATAAAGATGACTTTGGGCTTCAATTTTGGGAGCCAAAGGGATAGAAATTTTTAGAGGATTGTGGAGCTATTTGACACAGGGTTAGAGAGATAATGATGTTTCCGGGTGGGAAATTGATCTACGAGCAAAGGAAAGTTGCCACCAATGCTGTACACCATATAGACTTTTACAAGCCACTTAAAATACATCTTCAATTTAAAAAAAATTAGTATCTCCATGATTACAATGTTACACAATCATATCCTGTAAGACTTTCATAAAAAAAAAAACATACACATTACATGAAAAAGAGTGCTTAATTGAAACTTTGGATTATGAAAAAAAAATTGGCAAACCTTCGCTTCAGATTGATTTGTTTGTTTGATATGCCTGATAATGAAATCATATTTCTATAAAGACATCAGATTATAATCTATTTTCTTAAAGATGTAAACGAGAGTATGTGATAAATTTTGTAGAATTTTCCTAATAAAACAATCTCAGGGAAATTGTAACGTGACAAAATGAGACAAGGCCTGAAACAAGGGAGTTCTTATAACTAAAAAGTTACACATACAAAGAATACCTGTTGCAATAAGTTCTGTCACAAAAGAGCTTCCATGCTTTATTACTTCTGTGGCTTTTACCATACATGTGAACTGATTTTCTTTGGCAGATAGACTAGGATGATCACCCCATTGAAGAGATGAATAGAGTCTAGCTTAACATACCTATTATTGTCTCCCGTTTGATCTGTTTATTGAGAGGCTGGTAAACTAAAATGATTTGAATTCTACGACTCCTATATACAGCACATTTTTGCAAGAGTGAGCATTATTTTAGGATATTATAATGTTGCCTGTATTGGTAATGCTGCAGGCATACTGGTGACACCGACCTACATCGAACCAAAAATTGCGTTACCGTGAATGGAAATAATCTGGAGCTGCTTTGGTGGTGTGACGTTTACCATTTCTTGGCACAATATTCGTTTGATGTAAAAAAAAAAAAAAAAAAATACAATTAAAGATATTTTTTCCCCCTTTAACTTTGTGGTCGTGACTTAAACTACAAACCGTAGACTTAGCAGAAAGTGCCCGAAGAAAATAATATCCCGCTAAATACACTCCGCAAATACCACTGGTGTACATTAAAAAAAAAAACATTTAGAAAAACTTCTTACAACTGCTGTTCTTGAAAAGTGCTTAGTCACACAGGTGTATTATGTACCTGGCAAATATACAGAGTAAACCTTAAATCGGAATGTCTGCTCATGACTACATAATACATAATCTGTTGTCCATATCGGGGATTCGAACCACGATTCTGCCAATCTGTGAAGGCCTTATTATAATGATAAAATTGATCGACACCACTATAATATTTCCATTTTGGGCGATGATACATACTCATCTTGAATCACTTTTAACTATTGTCTCAAATAATTAGTCACAATGAATATTGTCAGGTAACAGGCAACCGCAATACATGCAAAACAGGCATTTCGAATACGGGCACTGATGACTATGTGTGCAGTCACACAGTCACAAAATACGCCACAACGACCAATAACATATTATTTGCGACAATGTAATCCGTGGTCTATTTGGAGGAGTTGGTTTTGTCAGTGTAACATGAGTATAGGTACATAGTCCGATTTGTTCACAAAGCAAGCGAGAAAAAACGACAACTTTTTTTTCTTTAAAAAAAAGTTATAATTCATAATACATAAAGAAACTATGCAGACAGGTATATTGCAAACTCTTGGAACCATAATGGTTTTAACCACGGTATTGTTGGATAATTGCTTGATACTTGGAAACATTCTATTGAAAAGCTTTTATGAATGAAATCGAAAGTTAGACAAAGGTCCATGGTTATATAGACGAAAGAATGTTACCGTGGATTGAAGCATTACTATTGGACTGTTACCATGGTTACCAGGGAGTCTGGCCTGCATCAATACTATATTTATATTGGATAGTTACCACTAAATACTGCAATAACATTACTATTAAAAATATTACCAGCAGCTACCAAGTGCCCTCCCTCCCTCTCCCCCTAAAAAAAATACAACCTTATATACTTTTGAAATGGCTCCCAAATGATTTTTTTAGAGGGTTGAAATCTATAATAGGGATACTCTTAAATCTTCTCTATACAACAAGAAATTTAAAAAATATTCATATTTTAGTTATCAATGCCCACTTGTGTAAAAACATGGTAACACTATATGGGGGACGTGAAAGGTAGGTGCGTAGGAATTCATCATCAATTCACTACCAGGAAAACTGCTACAATTACCACAAATATCAACAACAGATCATTATGGTGTTTTTAAAGCAACTTGATTCCATAATCAATTTGTAATTTAAAAAAAAATCAAAACAATCATACATGGCATAATATTACGTGAAAACTGATTACCAACATTTTGATATAAAATCGATGTTTTAAAAAGGGAAAAGCTCCATGCTTTTAGCGTTCGTGTAGTGAGCATTCAAGGTCTTTCAGTGGATTTTTTTTTTCTTCTTCTTTTTTTTTTTTTTTTTTTTTTTGTTGGGGGGGGGGGGTGTGAAAGTGACCACTACAACAAAGTTCAGGGCAAAGATTTAAGGCAGAGGATATATTTATACAAAAAAGTAAATCTTTCACGAGGAGATAATTCCACAAAGCAAATTGAAACATCACCAAAAGGGATTATTTCATTTCTTCTATTGTTCCTCGTGGGGACACTACTATTTGATCAACTCTCACAAGAGACTTCTCGTGTGAGGCACAAATATTTGAATCATCATAGACGACTAGAGTATACCAACACGATATAGTAGGACTTTGGTATGTTGCGAGTCAAAATTTGTATTGTTTGAGTCCTCAAGAAAAATCATTGTATTGGAACAATGTTTCCGAGTTAATGGGGAAATATACTCCTTTTAAAGATTGATATACCTGAAACAAATGTTCTCTGAAAAACATCTAAAAAATATACGGAATCCTGATAACAGTAATGTACTGTATCACTCCTGTGTCTAAATTCAAACTACACAAACGTTATACTGGCATTGGAATATAGATTATCATATACCTCCGATTACATCTGTATATAATACTAATATGCAGTATACCTTTAAGTAAACTGTAATCTGTATTATTTCGACTGATATTGACCCCAATTTTGTAAACATATTACACATGCACGGTTGGCTAACGAGGCTTTGAGGCTCAGGTCACACTATTCTAAAAACCCAACATCACTTACCATTTGCGGTAATACAATTGTTTTATTCAGCGTGGTGCCGGTAATGTTCAGTGTGACCGTGGTTTAAACCTGATCACACCATTCAAATATATTTTTCAGTTTCCAGCAGTGCTTCAAGTTCGACTGAGTTCCTATTTTTGTCGGTCCTATTGTCATCTTATTCCATTTCAAACATTTGAACAGGAGGTAATTAGTTTTCTGAAATTTGACTTTTGGTCATGCTTATCCCGCGGTATTCACGGTATTCGTGACTGTACTGGGCGGAAAGAAATTCATGCCTGGTTTCATATTCTTTTAACCATTTAAAAGATTTATGCGAACAATTATTATATAGATACATTACCTAACATTGGTTTTGATTTTCACGTTCACATCCTAATGATTATTTAATCAATCTCCCCGTCATGTCAATAGCATATTTTATTATCCATCGTATTTCACGTGAACGTTAGAATCAACCCCCCCCCCCCTCAAAAAAAAAATTAATAAAAATAATAATAATAA